>JAJIZL010018308.1:770114-831203 GCA_023969395.1 Amblyomma maculatum | reverse complement strand
TATAAATTTTATGGCAAATTTAATGACACAACTGTTCTGTTTTCATTTATTTTCTGTTATCAATTTCTCTGTAATATTTCCAATATTTTATTGTCGCACGATTTCTGTAATTTAACAGAATTTCATTTCCTGTTTTTTTTTTGTTTTAAAAAACAGGCTAGTTGTGATTTCACAGCTTTTTCTGTAGTTCAACATGATTTTATGTTTTTAGTATTTTGTTAAAAAACAGGCAAGTTTGCAATTTCACATAATTTTGCTTTCAATGCTTTTTTTTAGGTCTACAGACAACTTCTGTTCCTGGCATCTTGTAACTTACAAGCTCACCGTACAAACCGTTTGTTAAAAAATACAGAAATTTTCCGCTCTGCCATATTTTCTGTTTTAATTTTCTGTGATTTTATTTTTTATTTCTTACAAGAGAAAATTTTTTTATATTGACGAAACGTTTCTGTATACGGCGTTTCTGTTTTGTTTATTTTTCTTTTTGCTGTCGCAGTTAAATAATAATGCAAATATATCTTTTTTAACTCGTCTTTCATTGCACATGCTTTCTGCCTGTAACAATAATAAAATTACGTTAAGCGTCCATTTCTTCAATGAACACCATGTTTAAGGCGAAAGCGTTGCCAACTGCATCTCACGAATATCTCTCGGAGATGGCAATGCTCGATGCCACCCATAAAATTGGCTGCGCAGCAGCCGTTGTGTAGACACCAAAAAAGGCAAGGGGGAAAATGCATGACAGATACCACAGTAACAGGGAACCAACTTCCCTTCTGGTTTGGCCTAATATATTGTCACGCTAATGACGACGATGAAGGATGGTGATGGTGTGGCAGAAAAGGAAGAAGAAGCGTTGGTTTCTGGACGCTAGTAGGCTTCATCTTGTTCCGCTACATCAGCACGGTAAATAAACACCCCTTCTTATTCCATAGTAACAACTTGGTGGAGGTGCTGGGTGCGATCCCTCGATCCCTACCTACAGCGCTGCAAGACCAACTGGAGCTTCGACGTAGTCGCCGAATCGCTGGACTGCCACCGCTCACGACCATCATGAACCACACCGACTCCAGCCCAATTCCGTCCCAGCCTTACCGGGAACCACGACTTTTTGCCGAAGAAGAAGGTGAGGACGTTGAGAAGTGGCTACTTCATTATCAACGAGTTAGTCGGTACAACCGGAGGGACCCTCTTACCATGCTAACAAACGTCGTTTTCTTTATCACTCACACGGCTATGACCTGGTTTGAGAATAACGAGGATAACTTAACAACTTGGGAACGGTTCGCCACCGAGTTTTGGCGTTTTGGCGACTCTGTTCCCAGCAAAAAGCGGGCTGAGCTGACCCTTGCTCAAAGAGCTCAATTGCCCGATGAAACTTGTACAACTTACACAGAAGAGATCCTCAAGTTATGCAAATGTGTCAATTCCAACATGCCCTAGGTAGACAGAGTCGGTCACATTTTGAAGGGTATCGCGGCGGACGTGTACAACTTCTTAATCGCCAAAGATAGCCTTGACACTGTCTCCTATGTCATTAGACACATCCGCGCGTTTCAAGCTTTTAAAACACGTCGTATTGCGCCGAAATTTGGGCGGCTGGCCAACGTGCCTACCGTGGCCAGTCTTGATGACCATGCCCAACTAGATCTTCCGTCAACTATCCGGCAAATCGTGCGCGAAGAACTTCTACGGGTCAACACGCTTCCCCTGCATGAATCTGCTGGTGGTTTCTGTCCAGAGGGCCTCTATACGGCCGGCTTCACCACCACAAGCGATTCAAGTGCAGCCTTTCTCCCAAGCTCCTGAAATTGCAACTTCTATTGACTACCCGCCAATGCATTTTGCCAACCCGACTGCGTAGATGCTTGAAGCCCCAAGTTATGACGTCACCTCAAGTGCACCTAGATCTTCTATTCGATCTACAAGGATTCCTGTGCAGTGTGAGCATTCAGCCAGACCTACGATGCGCCCTGCTGTGCCTGGCTCGTATCCACAACAGCATTTTATACCTTCCCCACCGATATGCTACCGCTGCGGCGTCGAAGGTCACATCGCCAGGTACTGCTGCAGTAGGTTCCCGCCACGCTATACCCGCCCGGTGCCTCCAGCAGTACCCAACAATCGGCAATACAGCCCCGTTTTCCAGCAATCCAATACTTCCCGTGGGTACTTCGACAACATCCAGAACGGGAATCTCCGCGACCATTCCCCAGCATCTGAGCGAAGTGTTACTCCTCCACCCGCCTTCCGTGCACGTCGTTCTCCATCACCGCGGCGGCGCTCCATGTCGCCCCATCAGGAAAACTAACCGGCGCGACCGATGGGGGTGAGGCCGCTGGAAATGTGCTGTGTGCCAACATCCCTCCAAATGCAATGCTCAAAAACAAAATTCGTGTGTTCATTGATGGTGTGTGTACATTAGCTTTGGTATATTCGGGTGCGACTGTGTCTGTGATGAGTAATCAGTTTAAGCGCTTGTTGGGACGCAAAGTGATGGTTGAATATGACCGTGCTTCAACGTTTTGTGGTGTGAGTGGAGAGGCGTTGCGACCACTGGGTGTGTGTAGTGCGCAAGTGTCTGTGGGTGGTGCAATTTTTCAAGCCGAATTCGTAGTCTTACCCCACTCTACGCATGACATCATTTTAGGAAGGGACTTAGTTTTGTGGCGCTACCGTCGACTGCCGAAGTCAAGAGGTTCATTTTGATGGCTCGCATCTGCCGACACTTTTTGAAAGTGGCCGTGATGACGAAACAGTTTTTAGTATTACCGAAGACACAGTAGTTCCACCCTTGTCTGCCATGTTCGTCCCCGTGTCCGTTCCACTTGAGAAGGTTTCATTCCAGGCCGTAGTGCACCCAGTTCACTCAGCATGCCTGAAGAAAAATTAATTATCCCTCACTGTATGATCTCCGTGCATCACGGTAGTGCCTCGTTATGGACCATCAATCCATCGTCCGAGCCCGCAGTTTTACCAACGGGATTGAAGCTTGCCTCCTGTGGACCCGATGCGCCCCACGTCATTGCTTTGGTCACAGATGCTACGAGTGTCACTGTACCTCTGTCTGCTGATGAAACTTCGATCTTCCGCATGATCAGCGCCGATCTCAGCTCACCTCAACGCCGTACTCTTGTGGATATTCTTCTACCTTTTTCGCCTATGTTTGACTTTTCTCAAACAGATGGACCAACCTCTCGCCCTGCACATCGGACCCATCATAGCATCGACACTGGTTCGGCTCGTCCCATTCGTCAAAAGCCATATCGCGTGTCCCCATCTGAGCGCAAAGTCATTCATGAGCAAGTGGAGGACATGCTACGGAAGAAGGTGATACAGGAGTCATCTAGCCCCTGGGCTGCCCCTGTTATTCTTGTACGCAAGAAAGACGGTTCGTGGCGATTCTGCGTCCATTATCGGCGTCTAAATTCTGTTACGAAAAAGGACGTCTACCCTCTTCCTCGCATAGACGATGCCCTCGACTGCCTTTCTGGTGCATTATCGGCGTCTAAATTCTGTTACGAAAAAGGACGTCTACCCTCTTCCTCGCATAGACGATGCCCTCGACTGCCTTTCTGGTGCGTCCTATTTTTCTTGTCTTGATCTCAGATCTGGCTACTGGCAAATTCCAATGGACCCTGAGGATAAGAAAAAAACAGCCTTCTAACGCCAGATGGCCTTTATGAGTTTAATGTTATGCCATTCGGGCTGTGTAATGCGCCAGCCACATTTGAACGCTTTATGGACACAGTTTTGCGCGTTTTAAAATGGGACATTTGTCTTTGCTATCTGGATGATGTCGTCATTTGGGAAATCCTTCCAAGAACACAATGACCGTTTAGTACGTGTCTTGAATTGTCTGCACAACGCCGCCCTAATTCTGAACTCCAAAAAGTGCCGCTTTGGAGAGCGCCAAGCCTGGTGCTAGGACACCTTGTCAATGGTGATGGTGTAATGCCGGATCCCCAGAAAACTGCCGCTGTTGAGTCTTTTAAACCCCCGCAGACAGTGAAGGAGTTGCGCAGTTTTCTAGGGCTGTGTTCGTATTTTAAACGCTTTATACATCGCTTTGCTGACGTTGCTTACCCATTGACGTGCCTTCTCCACAAAAATTCCACTTTTGACTGGACACCAGATTGCGACGCGTCATTCTGTCAACTGAAGTTTCTTTTAATATCGAAACCCATCCTACGTCACTTCGATCCTACTGCAATGCCAGAAGTACACACGGACGCTAGTGGAATCGGTCTCGGTGCAGTCCTTGTCCAACGGCACGATGAACGAGAGCATGTTATCGCGTACGCAAGTCGTACCCTGAGCAAGCCGGAGCGAAACTACACAGTCGCCGAACAGGAATGCCTAGCTGTAGTTTTCGCTGTGCAGCGTTTCCGTTCATATTTGTACGGACGTTCGTTTACTATCGTAACTGACCATCATTCACTCTGTTGGCTGCGAAACCTTCGAGACCCATGTGGTCGCCTCGCACGCTGGGCCCTCCGGTTACAGGAATATGACTTTGCCGTGGTGTACAACAGCGGGAGGCGTCATGCAGACGCAGATTGTCTTTCTAGGATGCCAATGGCCACGACTGGACCTGAAAGCGACGATTTCGACAATTCTATATCGACCCTCGAGCCAGCGTTCCCCGGCACGAATGTTTTCAAAACGGAACAGCAAAATGATAGCAGTCTGCAGCCTCTCTTTGACCAAGCCAGCGTACCTACAAGCTGTGTTTGTGTGCTTGATGGCCTCCTATGGAAAAAGAGTTATTCGCCTGTCGGCCAGCGATACCTACTCGTTGTTCCCAAGAGGTTGTGCACGGACGTATAGAGTTTCATGCAGGATGATCCAACTTCTGGGCATTTGGGGTCGGTCCGAACACTCCACCGTGCTCAAGAAAGATTTTACTGGCCCAGAATGCGCTCGACGATTCAACAATACGTTGCCAGTTGCAAGCATTGTCAACGCCACAAACGTCCAACTGCAACTCCATCTGGCTTGCTGCACCCTGTGAAGACACCGACAGCTCCGTTTGATTAAGTAGGCATTGACCTCGTAGGTCCGTTTCCGAAGTCAGTGGATGGATTGTATTCTGCGTGGACTATTTCACACGTTACTATGAAACCGCCGCTCTTCCATCTGCTACGGCGCATCAGGTGTCGCCGGGCACGGGCGGTCCCCACGTCGGAGTTCTCCCGGGAGCGCATGCACACGTTTAGAGATGACTCAGGCCTACCGGGTTGTGAGACAGATCTACCCCCACCTCACTCCTCCCTCAGCAATCACCACCAAACACTATGGTGCCGCCTCCAGACGCGAACCCTCCCATCCCCTTACATTAGGCCCCGTTACCACCCCACTCTCACCGACCCCTCCAGCACCCTTTGCAACCACCCCACTGGCACCCTCGCCCACATTCTATTCCAATGCCCGGCGGATCCTCCCCCGCGGGGTCTGGAGCACTTCACCACCTGTGAGGAATGGGAGACCCTGCTACGCTCTAAGGACCCGGTCCGGCAAAAGACCGCCACCGACCGAGCTGCCGACGTCACGAACCGTAGGAACATGAACGTTTGAGTGTAGTGGGGTCGTGCGGGGGCCCAGGGGCCTGCGCGCCCCGAACTCCTCTGTTAAAATAAATGTTTTTACTACTACTTTTCTTGCTGCACTCAGTCATCTTACGACACGGGCCGCCACGGATTGTCATCACTGATCGGGGCCGACAATTCACTGCTGATGTTGTTGAAGAGCTCATGCGTTTATGCGCCGTAACTTTCCGACACTCGACGCCATACCATCCCCAGACAAATGGCTTGACTAAGCGCGTCAACAGAACGCTTATCAACATGCTAGCCATGTATGTGGACGCAGGGCATAAGAACTGGGACGCCATACTACCCTTCATCACGTATGCGTTTAATACCGCCACGCTTGAGACGACTGGGTACAGTCCATTTTTTCTGCTCTATGCCAGACCGCCACGCTACTCTCTGGATACTATCCTGCTCTTCACAAGCCGTGAAGACCCCTGCCTGGTTGAGACCCTCTGTCTTGCCGAAGAAGCTCGGAGAATCCCCCGATTACGGTCTGGTGCTTCACAAGAACGTTCTAAAGTGCGATACGATGCCAGTCACCGGCAGGTCACGTACTCTGTAGGTGATTTAGTCTGGCTATAGCGTCCAATTCGGCGCCGTGTCCTACATCAAAAACTCTTGGCCCACTATGACAGCCCATATATGATTGTCAAACGCATTAGTGATTTAACTTATGGAATAGCCCGCCTGACAGCATCGGGTTGCCGGTCTACCAAATACGAGCTATGTCATGTTGCCCGTTTGAAGCCGTGTCAGCCTCGCACGACTCACGAACACGCCCAGAGGGCTTCGTCTGAGTAGGGCGGAAATGTCACGCTAATGACGACGATGAAGGATGGTGATGGTGTGGCAGAAGAGGAAGAAGAAGCGTTGGTTTCTGAGCGCTAGTAGGCTTGATCTTGTTCCGCTGCATCAGCACTGTAAATAAACACCCCTTCTGTAAATAAACACCACTCATAGTTATCAAAAACGGACCTCAATGTGGCGCCTCTAGTTAAATTCTTTCGAATCGAAATTGTTACGCAGCCGATCGTCGGACAGCGCCTTCGGAATTGTCATACCATTTCGCTTTTTATTCAGAATATGCCTACTACTCAAGTAAAAATCAATTTGATGTAGAAAATAGAACAGACGACAAAAATATTTCGAATTGTTTGCCTTACAATCAAGTTTCGACTGGAAAACAGAAAATTGCTGGGTTTTGTTTCGGAAACGTATCCTGGTCAATGAAGTAAAACAGATATTCTCTTTGCGGGGACACAAATGTTCCTTAGATACTTGTAATTTTACACACATTTTTTAGTGTAGCTTTTGGATATAACTGGATGCTGCTCGTTCGCACAGGATAAAATGCGAGATGAACTAATAATAAAAAAAATATTTTCTTCTTTTCAAACGAGTTGCACCTTTTTTGTTTACAAACTACAACAGCGCTGCAAGAAGCTCCAAGGATATGATACGCTCCTGCCTGCGCCGGGTAACCACCAGCAGCGCCGACAGCTGTCTGCTGCCCCCAGTTTTGCTCGCCTGACAGGGTCACATCGACGCTTCGTGCTCAATGTGCACACGCTTTGTGATGTAAGCAGTCGTCGACTTGGGGTCACTGCTGTCATAACTGCACTCGACGGTTACATTCAACTGCTAAAGCTTGTGAATGCGCGCCCTGTAATCGCCGAAAATCTTGACCCGAACCCCGCGTACTCGCGCTAGGCCTATACTCATCGCGGAATGGACCGGCAGTTCGACGCCGACTGACTTTTCTGGCCAGGGTCATTGCTGATAAGGAAGACATATAAAATATAGCTGCTTATTTCCCTTGTTCTAATGCGGTCAAGCTGCAGACAAGCGCAGCCGTTCAAGCCGTTAACTGATCGGGCGTCAAGTTCTCGCTCGGCCTTCGATGTGACCAAAACAGATCAGGCGACCGTCCACTGATCAGTTCCTTCAGCGTCGAGGAGGTTAGGAACTTACGCTTTACGACGTTAGCTGATCATTGATCGTGCTGGCGTCATCGCCGATGTAATGCGACAGATCACTGCGTCGATAAGCAAAAACTTAATTGCGTAAATCCACTGACTGAGCGTGCTCAGAATATGCCGAATAAAACTTTAATTACTCTATATTGCTTTTTTTCCTGTACGTCAAGCACCTCTGCATGAGGGATGACCTTTGTGTCAATCGTCCACGAAAGAAAGAAAAGACGTTTCCTTTGATAATGCAGCCTGCATTGCAAACGACGCTCTACCGTGTGTTCACGTCACACGAGCATTTCAAAATGGCGGTCGCTCTCAGTGGGAGGAGCTTCCCGATTCCGATCCCTATCGCGTTTTTTGTAATATGCGCCGCGCGTTAGGCACTAAAACTTTGTGAGCAGAATGACATAATTGTATGTTGTTCCCATGGTGGTTGCCTGTCTACAAACTGAGGGTGGTGTTTTTTTTTTGCATTTATATATCGGAACTCAGAACAGTCCCCAATGAGATTCCATGGAAAGAAACTATATCCTTTCTCGGTACCTGTTTCACCCTTTATCTCGTTCACTTATGCAGGTCAGTGAAGCAGGTCCAATGTCCCGCTTAACGTTCAGATTGTTTCACTATTACCTTGCTCTTCTGTCATTCGAAATCGAGGCTTAGGTAGAACATTTCTCTATAGAAGCAAGACCGGGGGGGGGGGATATTTCTTGCATGCGACCGGTGCTCAGAAAGCGAAGATATGCGCGTTATGGTATATCCAGTGGTAAAAAAGCCACTGCTCGAGCGTGGTTCAGGTTCGGACAGTTTGATACAGGGGGAGGAGACATTACCAAGAAGTGGGAGATTATGTGCGCCCACTCGGACGCGGGCGAGGATAAACTTTGGGTTTGGTTGGTTTATGGGGTTGAACGTCCGATTGAGGCGAAACGAAGAAGCGTCCATGTGCTGTGCGAAGTCAGGGCATGTTAAAGACCCCAGGTGGTCGAAATTACTCCTCACCGCTCCACTACGGCACCCTTTCTCTCTTTCCGCTTTCACTCCCATCTCCCTCCCTTCCCTTACGGTGCGGTTCAGGTGTCCACAGAGCAAGTGTGACAGATACAGCGCTGTTCCTTTCCTGGGAACCAATTATTATTTGACGTCCTAAAGCGCCTCAGGCTATGAGAAATGCCATTGCGGAGGGCTGGTGAAATTTCGACCACCTGGGGGTTCTGTAATATGGACTGATATCGCACAGCACACGGGCTCCTAGCTTTTCACCTCCATGGAAAAGCGGCCGCCGAGGCCGGGATTCAATCCCGCATTTTCGGGCGCAGGAGTGAAGCGCTCTAACAACTGCGCCACCCCGGCGGAGCCGGGTAAACTCTTAGAACTGTGAAATGCACTGGCGGAGCAATCTGCAATTACTCTTCTGAGATGAAGCCACCTCTACCATCGTATGAATTTAAAATTTTCTGTTCCACTGCGTCACATTGAGAACATACAGCGGAATCCGCGCACCGCATTGATAACTCTTCGCGCGAGCAAAACAATTTGGTTAACACCTGAAATCAAGCTGCCGACAAGCGGTTTCCGTGTTTCTTCGCTCTGCGAGAACTGCCCCCAGACGAAAGTAAAACACCCCTTGAGATTTCTTTCTAACAGCTTCAGCGCTTCGACCACCATTAAGCTAGCTTCAGATTTATGATCCGGGGGGGGGGGGGGGTAGGGTGATACTCACACGACCAACAGTAGCCAGATACTTCAAGATCATTGACCTCTCACGGCCACTGACCTTTGCCCAAAACGAGAAAGCATCGTGGGCGCCTTCTGGAGCACAAGAGGTAAGGATGGGAACCACCAGCTCACGACCAGGCGGAAGAGGAGGAGGGGAACAGGTGGTGAAGGGTGGCTGATCCTTACCCTTATGGTACAGTGCCCTTGACGGTACTTATGGGGCTGCGACAGGTAGGTCACCGCCGCTTGCGGGGGGGGGGGGAGACTAGCCTGCAGCCACCGAGTTTTATCTGTTGCAGGCCGTCATTGCACCCGCCACTGCTTCGGTGGTGGACGACGGCTGTTGTTGCGGCACGCTGCGGCACGCGTCTTTCTTCCCGTCTTCTTTTTCTTTCTTCTCTATTATGTCTTCTGTCCGCACGAGGCAGCGGAGGCGGCTCAGCTACAGAGTCAGTAGTAGACCCGTTCATTTTCCTTTCCTTCCTCCTACAGCCACAACAGTACAACAATCAGGTGGAAGAAATGGATCCATCGGAAGAGACAGAGATAAGCGTCCGAATAGAGCCAGAGAAGCCGGGACGATGCACCCCAGCAGCTGAATTTGCAAAGGCACGTATTATCATTGTGTGACATTAATCTAAGTGGAATAGCGACCTCAAAAATAATTTCTGTTCTCCATCGAAGAGTATACGCTAACTCCCCAAAGCGATATCAACAGATTCCAGCCAGTCTGACGAAAGCTCCGACATGCATGTTCTCCGTCCTTTTTTTGGAGCCTCCCTATCATTTCCATAATACATTTATTAGTGACATTGCTCTCTGTACTCTTTTCATGGTGCATTTCCCTGCTAAAAAGGCACTTTGTACCGCATTTAATCTTTATTCTGAGGCAGGATTGAAGAAACCTGCGCTGCCCAGCCAGGAGGTCATAACGAGATCGTAAAATGCATCGGGCACAATTCTGGGCGGAAACCTGAACGACGCCACAGGGGAAACAAGGTTGTTGGGAGTGGAACAGAGAAACCATTGCCGTAGTGGTAGGCTCGGGAATAA
Organism: Amblyomma maculatum; assembly: GCA_023969395.1. Classification (NCBI taxonomy): domain Eukaryota; kingdom Metazoa; phylum Arthropoda; class Arachnida; order Ixodida; family Ixodidae; genus Amblyomma; species Amblyomma maculatum. The sequence continues at coordinate 820,864 of JAJIZL010018308.1, read as the reverse complement.
TTTTTCACAACTTGGTAATCTTTAACGTTAAGTAAGAGCCGCTTCCGCTTCCATCCGAGGAAGGTGGCCGCTTCCATCCGTTTGGGGCAGCAATCTTAGAGGGCTTCGTCCTTTTGGTGGAGGCGCCTTTGCCACCGGTGTTTTGGTATCTGTGGCCCATGCCGTCATTGCACTCAACGTCACTTCCGGGGGGGGGGGGGACGTACGTACGAAGGTTGTTACGATGCGCATCGTTTTTTTTACTTAATTCAATTTCCTTTGTCCGCACAAGGCAGCGGTGGTGGCTCAGCTATACCGTATATTAAGGAGGAAGCCTTTAATGGCTAATGCTCGCGGCCACAATCTTGTCCGTCCTCCGTAACAGCTTAGTTTGATGACATCGTGAGTGGTGTAGTATGTCGTACCTTGACATAAATGATGACATCATTGGTGGTGTAATATGTCGTGCTTTGAAATTAATATGACGTTATCAGTGGTGTAGTATGTCGTCCTTGTGTGCTTGTGAACAACTTTTATTTCCACCAGAACGAAGACCCTAGTCCCCGCCCCCAGCATGCAGGCCTAGGGGACAGGGACCGGGACCTCCGCGATTAGAGGCAGGCAAAGAGGTCTTGGATCCTCGTGGCCTCTTTCGCCAGACGGATGGCTTGCTTCTGCAGAGTTGGCACCCTATAAGCTCCGCAGGGTTTCCCAGAAGGGTTTCCCAGGCTTCTCTACTATCTATTTTTGTCTTAGCCCCCTGGGAGCTAGCACATTCCAAAATTACGTGATTGAGGGTCCCTCTTTCCCCACAGTGTTTGCATTTATCGCCCTGTCTGTCATCTGTCTCAATGTGATAGGTCCAGACAGAGTATATTGCCGCAATATCATCGTACTGGCGCCGCCATGTGGCAAGCTCGGGAGACTGGCACGCGCTCGTCTTCTTCGCTCTCGGTGCTCGCCCCGCCAGTCGGTTCCGTGCCTGACATTGCCGGCGCTTTTACTTAGTCCTAGTAAACCTGCTGAACCAGTTTCACTAGCTTCTGTGACATTTTTGGTGGAGCTTCTGGGTAGATCCCATGTACGAAGAGCCTCTGGCTGCCCCCTACGCCCATCTACACACCATAGACACGACACCTGTGCACAAGGCGAGCCGTCGCTTGAGAGGCTTAGCACCCGAGTGTGGTCCTCTTGTTTCCCCACCGCGAGCCACGATGACTACAGAGCGGCAATTCAGACCACCACTCAGCTTCCCGTGAGTGCCCAGCAGCTGATCTGCCATACTCCACGTATGCCCACGCCGTTTCATGGCGACAAGTTCGAAGACGTTGAGGACTGGCTGACCAGCTACGACCGGGTCGCTGTGTTTAATGCGTGGGACGAGGAGCGAAAATTGCACAATGTTTATTTCGCACTAGAAGACGCCGCCAAGATGTGGTTCGAAAACCATGAGGCTACCATTTCCACCTGGCAGGATTTCCGGCGCCAGCTGCTCGCAACATTCGGCAACGATACAAGAGATGGCCGAACTCGCTCTACAGTCCCGAGCACAGCGGCCTAATGAAAGCGTCGCCATGTTTGTGGAAGAAATGATTCGCCTTTTCAACCGGGCGGATCCGTCCATGTGGGAGGCAAAGAAGGTGCGCTACCTTATGCAAGGCGTCAAGGAGCAGCTGTTCGTTGGCCTTGTACGTGACCCTCCACGCACTGTTGCTGATTTTACGAAAGAAGCAACAAGCATCGAGCGTGCCTTGAATCAGCGATTTGTACATTTTGATCGCTCTGCGAACATCGCTGCCGTAGACTTCCGCTTGCCAATGGTCGGAAACGACAGGGAAGCCCTTCGCGAACTTATCCGAAGCATCGTACGCGAAGAGCTGCAAAAGCTGCCCTCTCTCGAACAACATCCACGTGTTGGGGGCATCTCGGATATTGTGCGCGAAGAGCTCCGCCAAGCAGTACCATCAGTACCGTCGCCCCAGCCACCTGCGCCACAGATCATGACGTACAGCGACGTGTTGCGTACCCCTGCGCCTGAACCATTGGCACCCTGCAACCCTGCTCCCCCCGCTCGTCCTCCACCCCAATATCCAGTTTCGACTGGTGTGCCTGAAGCGCGACCACCCGTTCGCAAAGCACACGCGTGGCGCACGCCGAACAATCTGCCTTTGTGCTTTCACTGCGGCGAAGCCGGTCACGTTCTGCGCCACTGCCCGTACCGTCGGATGGGCTTGCGCGGATTTTCCCCGGATGCCCCTCGGCCGCGCTATGGCGAACGACCTCGGGACATCGACCAATACCTCAGCGACCACATCCCACCTGCGTCCCTCCAGCGACGTCAGTCCAGGTCACCTCCGCCGAGACAGTTTTCCACCAGCCGCCGTTCTTTCCTAAGGCAGTCCCCAAGTCCGCACCGGGAAAACTGAAGACGGCGACCCTCGGGGGTAGGGCCGCCGTCGATGGACACTATGACCAACATCCTCCGCTCACCGATTCGATCACACAGACCGACCTCCGACCCTTCGCTCCGACGAACAATCCGACCACTTTTCGACGATCGCCGAAGCTTTGCTCCGACGCCCCCAATCGACGCACCGCACCACCAACGAGTCCAATGACATCCCGACGATCACAGAAGCTTACCTTCGACGCCGTAATTCGACGCAATGAACGACCCGTCAGCCCGACGATCCCTGACACGTCGCACTTTGTCGACGGTGAGCTGCATTCTGCCGAGATACCGATCGTCGTTGATAACCACAACACGACTGCCCTTGTAGATACCGGCGCTGATTTTTGCGTTATGAGTCATGGCCTTGCTACCATTCTGCGAAAAGTCCTGACTCCTTGGCACGGAGCCCCGATAAGGACAGCCGGAGGGCATGTGGTAACGCCGCTCGGAGTGTGCACCGCTCGCGTCGAGATTCACCACGTAACTTTCTCGTGTTGCTTTGTTGTGCTAGCAGAGTGCTCCAAGGACCTGATTCTCGGCCTTGATTTTCTTAGAGAAAACGACGCAGTCATCGACCTCCGTGACTTCATGGTGACTTTCTCCACTCACCGCGCAATTTCCGACGAGTACAGACAGCACAGCGACGACTACACAGACAGGCCAATTTTCCGAGTGTGCGACGACCATGTCACTCTACCTCCACGCACCAGCTTGTTTGTTACAGTGCAGTGCGACAACCCCCCCGCCTTGCAAGGCCTCGCGGAAACGAACGTGAATTTATTGTTGAGCCTACAAGTCTGCGTCGCTCGGGGGATATTTGCCTTGAGAAATAAACGAACTGAACTACTTTTAACGAACTTTAGTGCCGAATACCGCCATTTACCACAAGGTACAGCTATCGCTTATTTTGATGAAGTCAGTGCGCCATCCGCCCATTGCGCCCTTTCGCTGGCCAACGAGAACCCTCCCGAGAGCACTGGACATAGTGTTCAAACTGACGTGAACCCAGCTTTGTCTCTTACCCAGAAACGCCGCCTTCAAGCAATTCTAGACACTTACCGTGACTGCTTTGCCGTCACTTCCAAAGTGAAACAGACGTCAGTAACCAAACATCGAATTATAGTTGATCCCACCGAGCGCCCTATCCGCCAACACCCCTACCGAGTATCGCCGAAAGAACGAGAGGCTATTCGGGCCCAAGTTGATGAAATGCTCCGCGATGATGTGATCCAGCCGTCCACAAGTCCATGGGCCTCACCAGTTGTGCTGGTCGCTAAAAAGGACGGAGCACTCAGATTCTGCGTCGACTATAGGAGGCTTAAGAAAATTACGAAAAAGGACGTCTATCCATTGCCTCGAATCGATGACTCGTTCGACCGACTTCGCCACGCCCGATACTTTTCATCGCTCGATCTACGCAGTGGGTACTGGCAGATCGAAGTCGATGAACGTGATCGAGAGAAAACCGCATTCATTACTCCTGACGGACTGTACGAATTTAAGGTGCTTACCTGCGGTTTGTGTTCCGCTCCCGCAACCTTTCAAAGAATGATGGACACTGTCCTAGCCGGCCTAAAATGGCAGACGTGCCTCGTCTACCTTGACGACGTTGTCATTTTCTCTGCGACTTACGAAGAGCACCTCAAACGATTGACGGCCGTGCTAAATGCCATCCGCGGGGCCGGACTCTCACTAAAACCAGAAAAATGCCACTTTGCATTCCAACAGCTCAAGTTCCTGGGTCACGTCGTGAGTGCTGAGGGAATTAGCCCTGATCCAGAGAAGACGGCTGCCGTAGCTGCTTTCCCGACCCCCACTGATAAAAGTTCCTTGCGTCGGTTTTTGGGCCTCTGTGCATATTACAGGAGATTTGTGCACGACTTCTCCCGAATAGCGGAACCATTGACTCGTCTAACAAAGGATGACCAGCCTTTCATCTGCGCCGATGAGCAGCAAAGGGCCTTCGAGGAGCTTCGCAAGCGCCTTCAAACAACGCCCGTACTTGGCCACTTCGACGAGGAGGCCGACACAGAATTGCATACCGACGCCAGTAACGTTGGCCTCGGTGCAGTTCTCGTTCAGTGGCAAGAAGGCGTTGAGCGGGTGATTGCTTATGCCAGCCGCACCCTGTCTCGTTCCGAAGCGAATTATTCTACGACCGAAAAGGAGTGCCTTGCAGTTGTGTGGGCGGTAACAAAATTTCGGCCGTATTTGTATGGTCGGCCGTTTAGAGTGGTCAGCGACCACCACTCACTCTGTTGGTTAGCGAACCTTAAAGATCCTTCAGGCAGGTTAGCCCGCTGGAGTCTCCGCTTACAGTAGTTCGACGTCACTATTGTGTACAAGTCCGGCAAGAAACACAGTGACGCTGACTGCCTATCCCGAGACCCTATCCCGTGCTCTTCAAGTGAAACAGATGACTCCGTCTTTCTCGGCGCTCTCTCGACGCCAGATCTCGCTCAACAGCAGCGAGACGACACCGAACTGCGGCCCCTCATCGATTACCTCGAAGGAACCGCCTCATCGCCGCCTCGCCTTTTCACGCGTGGCCTGTCGTCGTTCTGCTTGCGTGACGGCGTCCTCTACAAGAAAAACTGCGCTTCCACAGACATTCAGTATCTGCTGGTTGTCCCAACGCCGCTCCGTACCGACGTTTTGCAGGCATGCCACGACGAGCTTTCTGCCGGACATCTCGGTTTTTCGCGCACCTTGGCACGAGTACGACAAAAGTACTACTGGCCCAAGCTTGCCGCTATGGTTCAGCGCTATGTTAGGACGTGCCGTGATTGCCAACGTCGGAAGATACCACCTGTCAAGCCGGCCGGCATGCTGCAGCCTATTGTTCCTCCACAAGTACCTTTTCACCAAGTCGGTATGGACTTGCTCGGGCCATTTCCTACGTCATCATTGGGCAACAGGTACATTATAGTCGCCACAGATTATTTAACCCGCTATTGTGAGACGAAAGCTCTTCCCAGCGGCACGTCTACTGATATTGCGAACTTTTTCATCTTTAATCTGGTCCTTCGTCACGGTGCCCCTGCGATCGTTTTAACTGACAGAGGCACGGCATTTACTTCAGCTCTAACCCAGGAAGTGATGCGGCTCAGTGGCACTTGTCATCGCAGAACAACAGCTTACCACCCTCAGACGAATGGCCTTACTGAGCGACTCAATAAGACCATCGCCGATATGCTTTCTATGTACGTCAACGAAGATCATAAGAACTGGGACCAAATACTACCGTATGCAACATTTGCTTATAACACCGCCGTCCAGGAAACGACCCGCTTTACACCGTTTCGTTTGGTGTACGGTCGCGAAGCTGTTACCATGCTGGATGCAATGCTACTGCCAGATGTTGCCCAACCATCGATTGCCGGTGCCGACCAATTCGTCCAGCATGCCGAGGCCGCTCGCCAGCTGGCTAGACTGAGAGTCCGGACACAACAAGGTAAAGATGCTCGACGGTATAACCTTCGTCACAGGGAGGTAATTTACAACCCTGGCGATCAGGTTTGGGTGTGGACACCTGTTCGCCAGCGGGGTCGCTCCGAGAAGCTTCTGCGCCGCTACTTCGGCCCGTACGAAGTACAACGCAAACTCAGCGACGTCACCTACGAAGTGACCCCGCAAGGAACTGTTCGCTCATCCCGACGGCAAGCACAATCGGAAGTCGTACATGTCGCCAGGATGAAGCCCTTCTACTCCCGCCACTCTCCCATCCTCGCCGACTACGGTTATACTCAACCTCGCCACTCGGCATCGGGACGATGCCTTTTCCACCGGGAGGGGCAATGCCGCAATATCATCGTACTGGCGCCGCCATGTGGCAAGCTCGGGAGACTGGCACGCGCTCGTCTTCTTCGCTCTCGGTGCTCGCCCCGCCAGTCGGTTCCGTGCCTGACATTGCCGGCGCTTTTACTTAGTCCTAGTAAACCTGCTGAACCAGTTTCACTGGCTTCTGTGACAATATATAATTTTCTGCGTGTAGACACCACCATAAATTATTGATGCCATCATCAGTGGTGTAGTATGTCGTACCTTCTAGGCAGCTGCATCACACAGAAAAATTCAGCGGTCAAACATACGTGTCGCCCTTTGCCTAGCAAAAAAAATTACGAAGTGATTTACACAAATGCTCACCACATGCCGCTGGTGCGCTCGCGCGTGAGCCCAAGCACTCATCATATCTTTTTTGCGGAGCGCATGAACACAGGCGTGCACGTGAACGAAGAGGTACGGGGTTCGATCCTTGTGGTAGATCATACGGTTTGTGCACGTGCCCACACGTGCACAAACTCATAAACAGACACAAGCACGAAACGTAGCGCAAACGAACACTGTGCGGGTTTAAGCATGGCTTGACCCTAGTGATATAGAGCGACACCAGCGAGTGTTGCAGCGATAGCCTCTGCAACACCGCCTTTTCAATCCGCGGTCTTTTCATAATTTTCTTATAATCGGTTCGCAGGAAAAAGATTAGCTGTGATTTAATTTGTGGCTAAACCTGGAGCTACGCAAGAGCTACATCGGCATGAATACACTTAGGTTTGGCTTGAAAGAGCCACAGGCAGGGTGTCTACGAAATTGTTGTTTCCAAATTTCCTGAGTTTTCCAGGTTTTCCCTGAGCGCATTTGTAAAATTCCCTCAGTGACACTTTACGTTTTTTTATGATAACACGGGTTGACACAATAAATAATGCCTGATGCTATCCCTCTCCAGTAAGCTTGTTAAGAGGGTACTGGCTGATAAATCTACTTTCTTAATTTTCATCAAACTTGAAGGAACTTGGTATTCTGATTCCGTTTCTTGCACCGATTTGAAATATGTTCAATTTTTCCAATTGGCCAATTAGTTCAAAAGAAAATGAAATTAATTATTCATAATTTGCAAAAACAATAAAAAAATAACCACAATGCAAAAATATTCACATAAACATGTTAGAAAGCATAAGGAAAAAACGTTAGGAGCACTTTTTTGATGCAACGAATATTAGCGATTTTATAGCAGTTCAATGTCCACTGTTCCGAACGTGGGTTTTCTACTGCCTGATCTAGAGCAAAACTGGAAAACTTTTGAAATGTAAACCGCAAAACCTGTTCCTAACATTGTGTGCTTTGCACATTTAGCTATATGCAGCAACAACAGTTATGGTTCTACCTCCATTAAAGGCAGAGACATCGTTTCTGCAAATGAGCATGAAGACAAAAATGTGCGTTTTGAGAGAACGAGATTACTCTCTTTTAAAACTATATTTTAAATTTATGCTTTTAATTTATGATCTTGAATCACAAATGACTGCAATAAAGCATAAATGAACACTCTAGACTGATTTGCAAGGAGGTTATGGCCTGTCAAACGTGGCAAAGAAAATGCTCATTGTGGCGACTGGGACTAAGTATTTATATCGATAATTTTGGAAAAAAGCAGTGGTTTAAAAAAAGTGTTGCTGCAGAACTTATATGAGTATCTTTCTGGCAAAAAAAAAACAAAACAAAGCAATTAAACCAATAGCTGCTATAGAAGCCGAGATATCGCTCCTCCAAAATGGTGACTGTGTCCAAAATTTAAGAAATTGGCGAAAAATGTTATGCGTACTTTTAATTACCAAGGCTAACAGCAAGCCGATAAGATGAGTTATTACTGGTTTTTGCTGCGAATTCACCATTTCCCGTCAAGATAACTGATAATTGCCCCTGCAAATCAAAGAAATTTATTTCGAAAAGGTTTCCGATTCCACATGCCCTGCGTGATGCCGTTTCGCGACTGCCGCTATCGCTGCGCCGTTAACTTTTCTGAGCGTTCGACCTGTCGCGTCCACGAAATCTGATTAGGTATCACTTTTTCATCTGCATCGTCATGATTACGATGCTCGTACGCAAAAGTAATCGCCTCGAGGAAATCGTTCGCTCTCCTGTCGTGCTGAACACCACCGGCAACGCCGTTTCCGACCGCTATCAGCCCATCGCGGAGCGTCCGCGCTCCATCACTGATTGCGGATAACACGATGGCGCGTTGTCGCGCCTATCTTTAGTAAATTTCATAATCCCCATCCATGGCCATGAGCCTTCCCATTCAATAAAGGACATTCAATCAATCATGAGAGGACCATGGTTTTCATCAGACGGACGGAGTCCACCGTGGTGGTGCAGTGGTAAGACGCCCGACTACTGTGCCGGAGTACCCGGTTTCGAACCCGACCTCGGCGGCTGCGTTTCGATGGAGGCGAAATGAAGAGGCATCCGTGTGCTGTGCGATGTCAGCGCACGTTAAAGATCCCCAGGTGGTCGAAATTACCGTAGCCCTCCACTACGGCTCCTCTTTCTCTCTTTCCATCTTCCTCCCTTTCCTTACGGCGCGGTTGCGGTGTCCACAGAAAAACAAGTTAGACAGTTACCGCGCCTTTCCCTTCTTATAAATAAATCAGTTTCAGTGTGCTGTGTTGGAAGCGAAACGAAGCGGCGTCCGTGTGCTGTGCGATGTCAGCGCACGTTCAAGATCCCCAGGTGGTCGAAATTACTCCGTAGCCCTCCACTACGGCTCCTCTTTCCCTCTTTTCACTTTCACTCCCATCTTCCTCCCTTCCCTTACGGCGCGGTTGCGGTGTCCACAACAAAATTACCGACGATTACGTTACTACCTAATGCGAAATTTGAGCGCAGCAAATAAGCTGTTTCACCTTTTCGATAGATTGAGGCAAAGAAATCGAGCAACACATGTATGCGCTATCACAGATTTTTTTTAATTTTTCACACGTATTCCTTTAACAAAGACTCCACCAACAGTTCTTGACAGTCATGAAGGAAGCTGGTTGGTTGGTTGGTTTGTGGGGTTTAACGTCCCAAAGCGACTCAGGCTATGAGAGACGCAGTAGTGGAGGACTCCGGAAATTTCGACCACCTGGGGTTCTTTAACGTGCACTGACATCGCACAGCCTGGCTTTTCGCCTCCATCGAAAAGCGGCCACCGAGGCCGGGATTCGATCCCGCGACCTTGGGAACAGTAGTCGAGCGCCCTAACCACTGCGCCACCCCGGCGGGGCATGAAGGAAGCTTTGTGGTCGGAGAAATAGACTGATATATGTTCGACTTGGTACACCAATGCTTGATTCTCAAAGACGAGATCTATACAAGTGCCTCGCGAGGTTGTCACAGCCGTGGGACGCGTTACGAGCGAGAGGAACGGGCTACGGAGAGGCGTCCATGTGCTGTGCGATGTCAGCGCACGTTAAAGATCCCCAGGTGGTCGAAATTACTCCGTAGCCCTCCACTACGACTCCTCTTCCTCTCTTTTCACTTTCACTCTCGCCTTCCTCCCTTCCCTTACGGCTTGGTTGCGGTGTCCACAGAAAACAAGTGAGACAGTTACCGCGCCTTTCCCTTCCTATAAAAAATAAATCAGTTTTTCTACGCGGTCATGCCCAGCCGGGGTGGTACAGTGGTAAGACGCCCGACTACTGTCCGCATTACCCGGGTTCGAACCCGACCTCGGCGGCTGCGCTTCGATGGAGGCGAAACGAAGAGGCGTCCGTGTGCTGTGCGATGTCAGCGCACGTTAAAGATCCCCAAGTGGCCGAAATTACTCCGTAGCCTTCCACTACGGCTCCTCTTTCTCTCTTTACACTTTAACTCCCACCTTCCTCCCTTCCCTTACGACGCGGTTCAGGTGTCCACAAACTCGTGTGACAGATACTGCGCCTTTCCCTTCCTGTGAACCAATTATTATTATTATCTACGCGGTCACGTTGTCTTGACTCGCTAGCGGCGGCAGCGGCATCAGACAGTCGCTGCTAGCGCTTCCTCCTGCGACCCCCCCCCCCCCAAACCCCCTTCCTTGTGTTCTCCGGCTGCTCCGCGCTTCCTGCGAGGCTTCGGTTGCCAAGCGCCGGCTCGAACTCGGGGGATGAAAGTGGGGAGGCGCTGGTTACGAGGCCGACGCCGACGCCAACGCGAAACCCAGGAACGAGCGCCAAAGAGCTGCGCTCTAAAACAAGTGAGACAGTTACCGCGCCTTTCCCTTCCTATAAATAAATCAATTTTCAGACCAGTATAAAGTTCGAACCTAAAGTCACAGTTCGGCCAAAGGGCGCCTCTGCTCACACTGACAAGGAGAAACAAAAGAAGAAGGCCGCGGCGGCTGCCGGAGCACGAAGCTGCGCCGCTTGCATCGATGCATCACGGGTGCTATTGGTGCTACCGCGTGCGTGCACCCCCTGAAGTAAAATGGGCGCTTCCATCAAGGCCGTGAGCAGGGAGAAAGGAGCTGTCTATCGAAAAACACAAGAAAACAAGGGGATTCTGGTGGCCCGTTGAACGGCGCACGTGCGAAACGTAGGAAGTGCTTGATATGCTGTCGGGTCCCAACGCCGGGCTCCGCTTTCGGCGCGCTTCGAAACTCGAAACGCCGCAACGCTTTATTGTAGTGTACAATATTGCAACACCAGCCCGCTTTGTTTACACGAGCCAGCATTATCGCGACTTCAGTACCCTTTAGGTAGAAATGCTGCTAATTTTCTCTGATATAGCCACGAATTTCCCGAGGTTTCCCTGAGTGTTTAAAAATAATTCAGATTTCCTGAGAATTCCCGGTTTCCCAGCTGGTGGACACCCTTCATAGGGTCATTTTCGACCGCTAAAATGCGACGAGGCGAAAGCGTCTGTTGAGCGGCTGTCCCAAGCCCTCCATTAGGGCAACTATTTCCCTAACGGATCGGTTAAAGTGTCTGCGCAGCATTGTCAGATAAAGTGCCTTCTCTTTCCTGTAAATCAATTTGAAACGCTGCTTGTGCCTGCTGTACTGCATCTGCTTCTGTATGCTATGTGGTGCGGCGTTCTAGGAAGCATCAAATTCTCACTTTTGGCGCGGTTCTATTTTGGCTGCCGCGAAACGAAGAGGCGTCCGTATGCTGTGCGATGTCAGCGCACGTTAAAGATCCCCACGTGGTCGAAATTACTCCGCAGCCCTCCACTACGGCTCCCCTTTCTCTCTTTCGACTTTCACTCCCACCTTCCTCCCTTCCCTTACGGCGCGGTTCAGGTGTCCACAGACACAAGTGTGATAGATACCACGCCTTTCCCTTCCTGTGAACCAATTATTACTTTTATTATTGGCTGCCGCCTAACGCGCGCGTTTGCGTACTGTATCCGATGAAAGTGACGCGAACGCAAAGCGTTACCTAAGAAGTTTTGACCATTGCTCACCACTGTTATGTTAATGTCTAAGAAAACGTTTTCTGAACACGTCTCCGTGTGAAGACGGCGAAATTCGCCAGTCACCCTAACCAGTGGCCTATATTCCACCGACAAGAGCCCCGTGAAGGTGAGCGCCACGCGCAGACCAATTTTTGGCGCGATCTGCCCATTTTGCGGGCCCCCACGGCCCATTTCGCCTTGAGCCGCTGCCTCGCTCCGCTGGGAGCTAGGCCTACTCTCGCGACCTTCAAGAGCAAAGTCATCATGAACGTGCAAGTGCCAGGCGAAGCTATTGACACTCGGACTTCAATCCGTGGAACTGGACGCACATCCTTAGCGTTCCCGCCCGCACCCAGGAGCGTCCACTACAGCAGAATCACCAGATCTCCGCTATGCAGACCGATGAGGCAGACGAGCCTACCACAGACGCTGGAGCTACATTACCTGCCACCCAAAACACTATCAAGGTCCAGGCATCCAAGCAACTACGCGCCGCACGCGCTGCAGCACAAAGGTCACAACAGCAGCCGCCACTACCGACTGAAGACTATAAGGTGATTTTCCGCTCCCGTAGAGGACTTCACCGCACCTCGGTACCGCCACGACAGCTCCGCGTCTCAATCTTGAACGCAACCACTTCACTACAGGAGCCCACCCGCACCCAGCTACAGATTCATCCCACCAATAGCACGTGCACAATGAGCACGCCACACCAGGCCGACGCACTTATGCTGGTGCAAATCACCAAAATCTATTACCAAGGCACCGACTACTTATCTTCAATCAGGTCCAATTCCAGAAACACAAGAAGTCCCAGCACTGGGATTCTTCATTCACCAACACCGCAAGCCAGACACGACATTGGTTGAACTCCGCAAGGTGGGGGACGAGGTGGGCCGCATGGTCCGCCGGGTTTCCAATAAACGCGGGGGATTACGAAGCAAGGATGCCTTGCGGCTGGCAAACTCCTTCGTAACCAGTCGAATCCTGTATTCGACTCCACATCTCCACCTGCGGAAGCAACATGAGGATGCCCTCGGTGTCATTCTCCGCAAAATCATTAAGCGGGCCCTCGATATTCCGGTGAATACCTCAAACCAGCGTCTCATGGCGCTGGGAATGGTGAACACCTTCAGGGAATTGAGGGAAGCGCACCTGACAAATCAATATATGCGTTTGTCGCAGACGCTGTCGGGCCGCCGCCTCCTTGCCCGGCTCCACATCAAACATACGACACTTATGGAAGAACGGGCACGCATTCCAGCGCCGTGGAGATGCGCCCTCCGCGTACGCCCTCTTCCCGCCAAAATGGCACGCGAAGACCATGATGGCAGACGCCTGGCGCGGGCGGAAGCCCTGGCACGCCATTATGGTTCTAAACCCGGCGTTTGTTATGTGGACGCCTCTGGCCCGCACCATGGGGGCGGTACACGGCCGCAGTCGTCCACGAGGCGAAAACAGTCAAAGGTCTTAGCTTCAGGGCCCGCAACATAACTCATGCGGAGGAGGTCGCCATAGCATTGGCTGCTTGCCACTCTGACTAGAAATATACAATTTCCTACTCGCGAGGGGCCTGTCGGAACGTCGAACAGGGCTGGACCCCTTATCTAGCCTACCGAATACTTCAACATAGCTCCTACATTGCGGAACCCGCTACCCGACATATTATTTGGGCTCCTGCTCATCAGGGGCTGGCTGGAAACGAGGCTGCCGACGCCGCCGCCCGCGCGCTCTCTCTCCGGGAAGTTTTCTCCTCCTCCCCCTCCAACCAGGACGCTGATCCTAATCCGGCTTATACATTTAAAGATATCGTAAATTACTACCAATCTAGCCACAGCCTTTACCCCCGCCCATGTAAAGGCCTTTCAAAGGCGGATGAGCGGCTCTTACTCCGCCTCTATATCAACACACTGCTGTGCCCGGCAGCTCTAAAACACTTCGACCCTGCTTTCTCTGGCAGCTGCCCGCACTGTGGGGTGGTGTCTTCGGACATCTACCACATGGTGTGAGCCTGCCCCTCAAATCCGGCTATCCCCCCTCACCCCAACCCAAACCGGGAGGACTGGGAGGCGACCCTGCTCGGCTACTCCGACCTGAAGGCCCAACGGGCCTTTGTCGGGCGAGCCCGAGCGGCGGCAGACGCCACTGGGGCCCCGAACTAGGGACCTCCACCTATTGTTGGTGAGGGTTGGCCCCTTCAGGGTCAGCTCATGCATAACCTCCTGTATTTGTATCCTATATAAATGTTTTCCACCACCCACGGACGGCGCGGTGAGAGGGGTGATCTCGAATGCCTACTGGAATGAAACCCCCAGGGAGCTACTGGAAGATCTCGTGAACAGCAATTCCCATGCTCCAATAGTGGACGCTAGACGCATGGGTGCAATTCGATCAATATTAATTACCTTTATAGAAGGACCGGTTCCTCGCGCAGTTCTTTATGGCGGGGGACTCCACCGTGCACCGCTTACAGAGACCACATTGACGCTTGTATTACTGCAGACAACCAGGCCACAGGACAGATGTGTGCACGCAGTCACGTACGAATGAACTGCCTGAGGTGTGGCAAACCGCATTCTAAGGAGACTGCTATCCCTTCCTGCACTCCTGAATGTATATTATTCGGAGAAGCACACATGACGGGCACGGGAAGATGCAAGGCTAAAGGGCGAAGACTTGCAACCAGCCCTGCACCTCAACACATCTCTCCTAAAGACAAGCCGCCCGGAGACGCTACTCGGAGGGCAAAACTCAACGCCACCCGCTCCACGTCGCTTCGCAAAGGACATACAGAATATGTCATGGGCTGACCGAGCAACTCGAGCAATCTCCAAACAAACCCCGCCACACCAGCCCTCCCTCTCCCCCCCCAGGAAGATTCACGCGACAAGGAATTCGGGGCCCTGCGGGAGAAGGTAAGCCGCCTTTCCTCCCTCATACAGACCCAACACCAACCCTCTTCATCCACCCTCGTTTCCCCAGCCGCACCTCCCGCCTTCTCTCCAATATCCCCAGCCATGCAACCGCCCCTGCAAAAAGAAACGTAGATCAGTACCCCCATCAGTCACACATGATGGCCTTGAGAAGGTTGAGGCAAAATTTGAAGCAAAGCTAAAAGCATTAGAAGCCCGAAGAGATTCCAAAATCGACTCCCTCTTCATCCAACTCGAGAACAAAATTGACTCGATGTTCTCACGCCTGGTTCATGCGCTCGACATGAGAATGACCAACCTAGACACCCGCATTCAAACCTTGGAGCACACGCAAACAGTTATCTTGAAGCACATCAATCTCCAACAACCTCCTCTTCATCCCTCTCAACCACCACCTCCTTCAAAGCCTAGCGTACTTGACTCCCAATTGCTCCACTATGGCGGGGCAGCAACCCTATTTACCTATTATTCAGTGGAATTGCCGCGGCTTCCGGGGCAAGCGCGCGCCTTTCCAATTACTCGTTCCTACCCTCACCCCGCCACCCCGAATCATCCTTCTCCAGGATACGGCCACCAGGGCATCAGTCTCTAGTTTTATGCCCTACCACTCAGATGCCACGGACAAACCCAGGGTGTCCACTCTTGTTCACCATTCAATCCCCCATCAAAGACACACCATTACGTCATACACACCCTGCGTAATCACGGAAATCATTCATCACGCACACACAGTACCCTCCATCTTCATTGCGAATATATGCCACCTCCATCCCATCCAATGTCTTCCCTGGAAACGCTCTTACAGCACCTCCACCGACTCGCTGGCAGGCACCCTCTCCTCATCAGAGGAGACTTCAACTGCCAGCACACCGACTGGGGCTACAGCTATGCTACGGGCCGTGGTCGACGCCCCTGGTACCTAGTCCAGCAGCTGCGCCGCACTACACACAGCAATTTCCAAACAACCACGCGGATCGGCACCAGCGTCACCATGGACACCAGTCCGGACCTGACGCTCAGTCGCTTCCTCGGTGGCATCACCTGGACAAGAACACATCATACACTGGGAAGCGATCACTACATCATTACCATCGCGCTCCCTTTTAAACATCCCGCTACACACACATCATCCACAAACTGATGAACTGGGATGCTATCCGTGCATAGCGGAAGGACGACTCCAACGCACCTATCACGGACATCGAAGAGTGGGTAGAATCACTTATGATCGATGTCCAACACAATACCCGGCTAATTACAACCACACAGGACACCCCCACCCTAGATTCTCGCCTTGCCCACCTCTGGGAGTCGTACCGCAGCTACTTGAGTGTTGGAAACGCAACAAGTTGAACAGAACGCTTAAAAACCGACTGACCTGCAGATGCAGATGCAGATGCAACACACTGCAGATGCAGATGCAACATGCAGAGGAGGTCTGCCGCTCGGACTCGCCGGCAAACTGTCCAACAAGCGAGCTTGGCAACTTCTTAAACATCGCATAGATCCCACACAGTCCAAATCCGCTACACAACACCATGTTTCACGCCTCGTACACACACACAACAGCGACCCGGACGCTCTCCTTGACACACTTCAGCGAACATACGCCTCACCCGGCACATCTGACCCCATGGCCCACTACTCAGGAAAACCTAACCCGGAACTAGACGCTGATATTTCTGAAGCGGAGGTAAGAGCAGCCCTCTTGACTCTCCGCACGAATTCAGCATCGGGACTTGACGAAATCTCCAATTCTATACTACGCAACCTGGATGACAAATCAATCGCACAGATTACAGACTACTTCAACAAATGCTGGACGGAGGGCACGCTCCCCCAGTCCTGGCGACGCGCCAAGGTAATATACCAAAACATAACAAGCTCCTTAAACTAGAAAACCTGTGCCCAATCTCTCTTACCTCGTGTCTCGGGAAACGTTTCGAGCACGTGGCACTTGCGAGACTGACACTTCAGACGGCGGACAATTTTTGTGTGGACCTTTGCCCACACAGCATGGTGGGCTTCCGCCCCATCTCTCCGCTCAGGACGCCATGCTGCAGCTCACTCACATCTTCGACCTGGCTATTCCGGGCCACACAAAAGCAGTCCTGGCTATGGATCTGTCCAAAGCCTTTGATCGCGTCGAACATCAGACGATCATGAATGCCCTTTCTCCCCTAAACATAGGTGTACGGATGTACACTTACATTCAGGCTTTTTTAACGAACCGCATGGCTGAGGTTCATTTTGGCCCCCTTGCCTCCCCAGCCTAAGCCCTCAGGAGCATCGGTACTCCACAGGGGTCCATCCTCTCTCCTTTCCTGTTCAACGCCACCCTCATTCCCCTCGCCCGGAAACTGTCCACAATACCTCATCTCAGACACACCCTTTATGCGGACGACATCACACTGTGGACCGCACATGGTAACGATGGCGACATAGAGGATGCCTTAAAAAGCGCCGCATCACTCATACAAGAACACGCCCAGGGAATCGGACTCTCATGCTCTCCAGAGAAGTCTGAGCTACTTATACTTCGCCCCACGAAGCGCGGATGCCCCACCACACCCATTGTTATTGAACTCGATGGTCGTCCCGTCCAGAGGTGAATACGCTCCGGGTTCTGGGACTTCACATCCAGCACAATGGCAAGAACACCTTAACTCTGACAGGCGCGATATCGAGTAAATAAAGAGCTTATCATCACGCACCTCATCCGCCGAGTTTCGGGCCATCAAAGAGGCATGAAGGAGAACGGCCTATGTCGTGTAATTCACGCCTTCGTCCTCAGCCGTTTCTTATACACAGTCCCCTATCTCCGACTCAACGAATTCTTGGACGTCGTGTTGCACACGGCGTTCAAGACGGCCCTAAATCTCTCAATCAATACTTGCACAGAACACCGTCTACAGCTTGGTCTCCATAACACAATTGGGGAGCTTGTGAAGGCTCATCGCCAAGCCCAATACTTGCGTCTCACCAAGACCTTAACCGGTCGCTATATCCTGGAGACTTTAGGCATTCGCATTCTAGAGAATGACCCTACCCTCTTTCCTATGCCTCACCTTCTCCACCGAGAGCTTCTCATCAAGCCTCTCCCTCGCAACATGCACCCCCAGTATCACGAGCAGCGCCGCCGAGCCCGAGCTAAGGCGCTCCACAAATAATACGGCTCCGAAAAGGACGCCATATGGGACGCCCCTTCCCTCGGTCACCTCCTCGGAGGCAGCCGAGAAAAAAGCCATCGCCTACGCACTTGCAAACACGGAAGCACGCTACATTATTTGTGACTAAAACTGCGATACTAAATTTTGCGCGTGGTAGAGTTCAGGTTTCTGCGTTCAGCCCACTGAGCTCGCCTGCCGCCAACCCGCCCCGCTATGTGGAGCTGATATGGGTGCTTGCGCACTCCGGGAATCCCGGTAACGAGGCCGCCTATGCGTTAGCCCGAGGTTCTGTAAACCGGGCGCCGGCGGCCTCCGATCCGGGATTCACGCGTGCTCGCATGCACTCCTTCAATGAGCTACCTCAGGCCTATTGGGCCGAGCGACTTTTATATCCCCCCCTCACCCATCTCTAGATAACTACCACCAGACGCTCTGGCGACGTCTCCAGACGCGCACCCTCCCGTCCCCTTATAGTGCGTCTCACTACCACCCCACCCTCACTGATCCCTCCTGCACCCTTTGCCACCCTACCGCCACCCTCGCCCACATCCTGTTCCGATACCTGGCGGATCCTCCCCCGCGGGGTCTAGAGCACCTTACCACCTGGGAGGATTGGGAGACCCTGCTACACTCTGAGGACCCGGTTTGCAGAAGATCGCCACAGACTGGACTGCCGACGTCATGAACCATAGGAACATGAACGTTTGAGTATAGGGGGGGGGGGCGTGCGGGGGCCCAGGGGCATGCGTGCCCCAAACTCCTCTGTTTTAATAAAGTTATTACAACTACTTTTCTAAACACAGTATGGCACGAATGTGGCCAAGCATTCTAGTTAACGGCGTCCCGGGAAGGCGAGAATTTTGGTGCCTTGAAGCTTTGCGGCCCTTCACTGTTTTGGGGCTCGTCCGTACGAAGGAATGTTCTGCAAAGAACCGTTGCTGTGGCTCTTTTGGGTGGAGCGATGGAATTCCGACCGTGGCGCCGTCGTCTCGACGGTGAGGTGCCAAAGGCACGCGTGGTTGCACGTTAAAGAATTCCGCTTGACCGTAATTGTCTTCACACACACTCCCTCTCTCTAATGGTTTCTTCGCTTCCACCTCCGCATCTACGATGTTCGCCGAGAAATGAGGAAAACTCTCGCGCTGAGCGCCTCATCTATCCATTACCCCACCCATCCCTCAATACCAGAGAGCAGTCAATCTGGCGTCGCCTGCAGACACGAACGCTGCCAACACCAGCTCTACTTTCCAAATTTAAGCCGGTAGCCCCCATATGCACTTTGTGTTCCCACCCCAAGGCCACCCTTACATCTTTTATCCTGACCTGCGTCTCCTCCCCCCGCCGGGCCGGTGCCTCTCCGAACCTAAAAGGACTGGGAGACCTCACTGCGGTCAGCGGGCTCGGTCTGACAGAACATCGTCGTCAGCCGGGCCGCATACGCCATGGATCAACATCACACGAACGTTTAGATCGCGAGTGGGATCGTGCGGAGACCCAGGAGGCCTGCGTGTCTCGAATGCTTCGCAAAATAAAGTTTTATCCTCCTCCTTCTCCCTACGTCTTTCCTTCCACCGAAATGAACTATTTCTTCGCAAAAGGTTCGACGACGTTTTATCGCTATTGAAAAAAACAGGGCACGCTGGGCTTGAACCGACCCCGAGCAAGTCGCAAACCTGCACGGCAGTTTCAGCTCATAAACACCAGATGGCTCATCTTCGCAAGGTCACGTGAAGCGTCCAATAGTTTTTAAGCGAAAGCTTGACTGGTCAAGCAGGAGCGATGGTTGTGGGCTGCGAGAAAACCACCCAGTCTTGCAACAGCCGTAGCGTGACGACTTAACCACGTGACATGCAACAGCAATGCCGGGAGTTGGAGTGAACGAGCCGCCGAACGGCAGAGCCGACGAACGGTCCGTCGTGCGTCGAACCATGTAGCTCGCCAAGTCATGCGTCACGTGACGCGGTACAGCTGTGCGGCGGAGGCAATGAAAAGTGCGGAGCCGAAGACACCTCGTCAGTGTTTAGACATTTAGACCACAGTGTTTAGACCCGGCCGTCGGTTGCGACTGTGTATCGGCGTCGCAGGGCCAAGTATGACGATTGGCCCTGCAATTCTCAAGTATGAGGATTGAGAACGCAAGCGCTCTCGACTTGCTGCCGAGAAATCTCAAGAACGAGAGCAGAGGCTGGCCATAAGTAGAGCAAAAGATGCCCAGCGGAGGCTTAGAAAAGCTGCGGATGAAGCCATGCATGACCTTTCCGAAAAGTTTCCGAACTCAAGCGAAATGATGAAATAAATAAATAGCGCTAAACATTTGCTTTTGACTAACCAACTAACAAGGAAAGCCTTACCAAGTGAAACAGCCAAACCATGCTTTTACTTTGCACAACTTCAGCCAGTTAAGCGGCCTGACCCCATGATGCGTCATGCGATCTGGCTTCGAAGGCGAGAAAAAGCGAGCGAATGCGTTATGGCCGACTGGGAGTGCCGCTGGCTCTAAGCTGCGGTGCATCGAGGCTGGAACAT
Source organism: Amblyomma maculatum (assembly GCA_023969395.1). Classification (NCBI taxonomy): domain Eukaryota; kingdom Metazoa; phylum Arthropoda; class Arachnida; order Ixodida; family Ixodidae; genus Amblyomma; species Amblyomma maculatum. The sequence continues at coordinate 800,609 of JAJIZL010018308.1, read as the reverse complement.
ATCCCGCTGCGTCCAGTGGTGTGCAGGGGGTTTTCAGGCTCCCGCCAATGAACCCAAAGCACCCAGGCTCCCGCCAATGCACCCAAAATTGGCCGTGGCTTAGCTCAGCTAGGCCAAGATATACGTAGCAAAAGCATGTGTGCCTGATGCTTGGCTGCCTACTCCTCTCCAATCCAATCTAATCTCATCCAGTCCAGTGTAATCCGATCCAGTACAATGAAGTAGTTTATTCCAGTCAAATACACCCAATCCAATACTGTCCAATTCAATCCAAATAGTCCAATCGAGTCCACTCTAATCTAATCCAATACAATCCTGTCCAATGTGAGCATACACGCTCGTCGAAATGCGCCGCTGACTAGCCTATAATTATCACTACTATCATCCTCACGCTAGAATAGGATGCGCTACTTACGATATTTTATTGTTGTGATAAGACATGTTTTAGTTTTGTGGTGTTGTATATTTCAATTGAATTTGCTCGGCTACAGGCTGATTACTTTGCAAATAATGTATTATTTGCTCAATGTGATTTTCAGAAAATAGCAAGGAGAGATAAGAATGCCTTCCTGAACATACAGTGCCAAGCAGTTGAGGACAACAGCCAATTAAGGAACACAAGAGCTCTGTATAAGACAATCAAGATATCAAAGGAAGCTTCTGTGTTAAGCTGGGCGTGATAAAGGACAAACGAGGCAAGGACCTCACTGAAGCCTCAGAGATGAAGAAGAGGTGGCAGGAATACACAGAAGAACTGTACAAGAAGGACCCGGAGGTGCAAACCCAACATAGGACGGTTGTGATTACTGATCTCGAGCCGGGCATCCTGAAGAGTGAAGTTGAATGGGCCTTAGCCAGCCTTGCTAAGAACAAAGCTAGCGGAATTGATGGAATTCCAGCTGACTTGCTTCAAAACCTCAACCACGACGCTGTTAACACACTGCATACATTATGTCAAAAGATTTGGACAACCCTGCAGTGGCCACAGGATTGGAGGAGGTCAGTTTACATCCCCATTCCAAAGAAAGGTAGTGCCAAAGATTGTTCCAACTACCGCACGATCGCGCTTATTTCGCATGCTAGCAAGGTGATGTTAAAAATCCTGCAAGGTAGGCTGCAGCAGTATGTGGATCGGGAGCTTCCGGACGTGCAAGCTGGGTTTCGCAAGGGCAGAGGAACTAGAGACCAAATTGCCAACCTTCGCTGGATCATGGAAAAAGCAAGAGAGTTCCAGAAACCCATTTACTTCTGCTTTATTGATTATGCGAAAGCGTTTGACTGCGTAGATCACAGCAGATTGTGGCAAGCTCTCCAAGAGATGGGAGTTCCAATTCACCTCATCTGTCTCCTCAGGAACCTTTATGAAGGGCAAGAGGCCACAGTCAGAACTGGGCATGGTCTTACTGATTGGTTTCCGATTGAGAAAGGGGTGAGGCAAGGCTGCATACTGTCGCCCTGCCTATTTAACCTATATGCAGAGTGCATCATGAGGAAGGCCGGTCTGGACGAGTCTTCAGCTGGAGTGAAGATTGCTGGAAAACGTATCAACAACCTTAGATATGCGGATGATACCACTTTAATGGCAGAAAGTGAAGTGGAACTCAAGAGACTTCTGATGCGCGTACAAGAAGAGAGTGAGAAGTTTGGGCTTAAACTGATCATTAAAAAGACGAAGATCATGGCGTCTTGCCCTATCAAGTCCTGGAGCATCAATGGGCAAGAAGTGGAAGCTGTGACAGATTTACTGTTCTTGGGCGCCAAGATTACCTCGGAAGGAGACTGCAGCCATGAAATTAGGAGACGTCTGCTTCTGGGAAAGAGAGCAATGGTTAGCCTTGACCGCCTAGTAAAGAGCAGAGACATTAGTCTACCAACCAAGATCCGTATAACCCGTGCTATGGTCTTTCCAGTTGTGATGTATGGATGCGAGACTTGGACTGTGAAAAAGGCTGACCGCCGAAGAATTGACGCGTTTGAATTGTGGTGCTGGCGAAGACTCTTAAGAGTTCCTTGGACTGCCAGAAGATCAAATCAGTCGATATTGTCGACCATAAACCCTGACTGCTCATTGGAGGGTCAAATTCTAAAGTTAAAGCTCAGCTACTTTGGTCATCTGATGAGAAGAGAGGAGTCGCTGGAGAAAGATTTGATGTTGGGAAAGGTTGAGGGTCGCCGGAGAAGGGGTAGGCAGCGAACGCGATGGTTAGATGGCATTCTCGAGGCATTGCAGATGAAGCTATGTGATGTTAAGAAGATAGTGAGAGACCGGAAAGCGTGGCGTGACATGGTCCATAAGGTCACGAAGAGTCGGACACGACTGAACGCCTGAACTGAACTGAACTGAATGTATTATAGTTTTTTTCTGTATGTAAGCGCCACCCTGAAAAAAAAGTCCCGTGCATGGCGCAGTTGGTAAAGCGGTCGACTGAGGATCCGAGGGATTGAGGTTCGATTCCCGGTGGAGACGTTTTTTTTTCGTAAGGAGACCGTCCCAGCGGTGTGACGGCATGCCAGATGACGCTGCGAGCGCGCGGCGTCCTCCAGCTGCGGCGGTTGCTAGGCAACAACTCTGTGCCTCCTAGGAGTGAAGCCACAGAGAAATCTTAAGTTCGTGGCCAGTGTAGATTTCGCTATAAAACTGGCGGCTCAGTAGTAAATTGGACAGCTGACACTTCTGTGTAGTCCGTGTTTGCGCTATTTTCAAACACCTGTTACCAACTAGCCCGAACCACTCTTCTCTTACGCCAGGGACATATAACAAATCTCAGTTGTTCCTGTGCACCTCGCCACTGCTTCGCACAACTGGCTGGATGAAGCGGTCCGGGCGACGGCGAGTTAACGAATATTTATGTAGAGAATAAAAAGGGCATTTACAAAATCATCAAGCCCGCGCTAAGTCGCTGCGATGACTTGGGAGGGCTTCTTCTTCCGCTGTCTCGCATCTCTTTGTCCGTCATTGTTGCTACTGAAGGGAGGATGAAAAAAATTCACGGGCCTGCAAACTGAGCACCGCCGCTGCCTCGTGCAGACAGAGAAGAATCGAGAGTTTAGGCAAAGAAAATATTGGCATGGCTTAGCTCAGCTAGGCCAGGATATACGTAGCGAAAACGTGTGTGCCTGGCACTGGGTTGCCCACTCTCTCTCCAATCCAATGTAATGCTATACAATTCAGTGTAATCCGATCCAATCCAGTCTAATCTAATCCAATCCAAACCAATACAGTCAAATCAAGCATAGTTAATTCCATTGAAATCTAATCCAATCCATCCTGTCCAATTCAATGCAAACCAGTCCTATTCCAACCAGTCCAATCAAGTCCAATTTAACCTAGTCCAATTCAAAACTGTCGAATGCTCAGTACACGCTCGCCCGAAATACGCCGCTAGCTAGCCTATCATCATCACTACAATTATCCTCACGCTAGAGAAGGAGAATTAAAATGCGCTGCTCACTATTTCTACAGTGTACTAGAACACTATACTATTTCTAGCTATGTTGTGGTTGCATTAAAGACGAAACACTTTCTGGTTGCTTCTTGATAGCCAGATGTCGCGGCGAGCGCGCGGCGTCCGCCAGCTGCGGCGCTTGCTAGGCAACGGCTCTGTGCCTTCCGCCACGCGAAACTGATTGCTCGTGGCCAATGTAGCTTTCGCTACAAAAAAGAAAAAAGAGACGCCGGGACAGCCCTCTCCCGCCACCGAAGTGACGGCTAGCGCAATTATAACATGAACAAAAAATGCCGGAACACCGATAGCCGGAGCTTCCGCCGAAAATGGCGAAGGCCGTAGGCTGGGCTTTTTATAAAAGCCATTTTTTAACCTACCCAGGTAGCACAAAGTGGGCTATGAAGGGTGGGCCCCGGTGGGCCCTATGTAGGCAATGCAGGACAGCCCCGGTGGGCTCAATGTGGGGGCTGCAAGAGGGGCCGACGTAGGCCCGAAGGGGGCTGTCGATAAAGCCACAATGGGCCCCACTAGGGGCCGATGCAGGCAGCCGTTGCGGGGCTGCGCACATTTTTCCGGCATTGTTAAAAGGGCACATCCCGCCAACTCCCCGCGATGGTCCTACTTTGGACCGATTTGGGCAGCCGCTTTGGAGGAACATTTTTTTTTATTTCAGTTAGCCCCTCGGGTATTGACATAGGACCAATGCGGGTTCTATAGCGCTAGCCGCACTTGGGATTGCCCACATTATTCTCATAGGGGTCCGACGCAGGAAATTGATGGAAAGCCCTAGTCCAAGTTTTACCAATCAATATTTATGCACATAATTACGTAATTATTTTTATACATGTCTGCACTTTCTAAACAGCCACAATATTAAATTTTACAATAATTTCTAACATTCATCTAGCCGAAATGACTTCATGTCTTTCTCCAGACTTCCTCTGCCTTCCAGACTTTCTCTGCTGGGAAATGCCGTCATATTCAGGGGCAGCCGCCCCGTCAAGCTGCTCTTCGAAGCAGCTTTTTAGCGGCTGCTTCTTTCCTTTCCTTTCGTAAAGGAAAAATAAAGTATTATTATAAATAAAGTATTATTATATGTACATCTTGTTCAGGCTATGGAGATGTGTGTTCTGAGCAGAAATATTGTACTGGGAGTTGCAGGCTCTCCAAAGCAACCCCATAAGAGGCAACAGTTAGCGATCAGTTTGTTTTAGTATTTGTAGCGCAATTTGCATGAGCGCGAGAACTAAAGCCATGTAAATTTCTAATCGACTAAACATGGCAACAACTGTTATGCAAATCATCTAAAATAGTAATTTAGGGAAACATCTAATGCAAATAAAGGTTGGAAACAATGATTACGCAATTGCACTCACGCCTTCTAGCCCCATTACGGCTGATGTGGGACCTACAGCGGTTTTGTGTAGGCAGCCCCAATTGTGCTGGGTGTTGGTTTTGAAACTAAAGCCCCCTTGCTGTTGCACGTACCTTCACATTCCCCACAAGGGACCAATTTTGGTATCATGTGGGCCCACCCGCCTTCCAACCCCATTACAGCCCATGTGGGATATAAAGCAGTTTTATGTGGGCAGCCCCAATTGGGCTGGACATTGTTTTTGAACCTAGAGCCCACCTGCTGTTGCACGGGCCTTCAAAGTCCCCACAAAGGACCGATTTTGGTACCATGCAGGCACGCCCGCCTTCCAGCCCCATTACAGCCTATGTGCGACCTAAAGCGGTTTCGCTAAGGCTGCCTCATTTGGGCTTCACGAGGGCTTGCCCAAATTGAGCCCTTATTCATATTTCACCTGCCCTCAAGTAACCTACAAGGGGCCGATTGGGGCAGCATGTGGTTATGTCCGTTTTTTTGCCCTACTACGGCCGATGTTGGTCCCACAAAGATTTAATGGGGCGGCCTCATTTCGGACCTATGAGGGCTTTCCCATAAAAAGCCCACATTTAGGTTGGATTGCCCTCAAGTATCCGGCAAGGGACCCTTGTGGTCTGGATTCAGGAATGTGCTCTGCATTAGCCCAAGAAACGCCGCTATGGGACCCATGCAGGAGGAGCAGGGGCAAGCCCAAATGGGGCTGGTCCACTTTTGCCCCATCGGGGACCTATGCAGGTTTTATGATGGTTGCCCCAGCCCCACTTGCCTACATCGGACCAAGTGGTGCCCCACATTCTGTGCTATCTGGGTACACCTGATAAACCACTGTAGCAAAACTCCAAAACCTCCAATGGTATTTTTGCTACTCTAGAGTAGCTGGTGTATGTTAAAAATTGCTATTTTACATCGGGATCTGTTGCAGTAGCAAGCAGATCAAATCCTCCAATCCGGTAACGCCGCTGATCACAGTTTGAAGTCTACAAATGGTCGTTCGGTCAAACCGCCGGTCAAACCGCCGAGTAGTGTTGCCACATTGGTTATCTGGATATCCCCAGGTGCCAACACAAAATTTCCCTGATTTTCCCGCGAAATATTTTTTCGTGAAAGAATAATTTGAGTGAACACCTCCAATAAAATTTAGAAAAGTAGCAAAAGAAAATGAAATGTAAATCCTACCCATATTGTTGATCAATCGGATAGTTCTTTCGCTGGGTTCGTCAAGGCGTCTTCGCGAAGCTATCTGTACAGGCTGACACAAGCCATAGAGTTTCCGAAATGGCTTGCGCTAATCCCTCTGTATAATGTCCCTACACCATTTCTTTAACTAAATCACCCTCTTCTTACCTCCGCTCCCCTGGACAGAGGCCTGATCGTGTCCACGGCACAAGCACAAAACTGTCTCCTCCCTGACCTTGGCTGCAGAGCGACAGAAAGCTGTTCGGAATGTATCTGAATTTCGGGAATCAGCGTGTACGTAAAGATTTCACGCACTTGACAATGAGAAAATGAAACTTCCGACCTTCGAAGTGAGTCCGGAATGGCACATTCTGGGCAGGTGTGCGCTGTGCCATGCGTGCAATGCATTGACTTTGAAACCAAGGAGGCAGGCAAGTGAAGACAGGCCGGAATTGTGCTCCTCAGAAAAGGCAAGCTCGACGTTTTCAATGCGTGTACATATATTTTCTGAGGAAACATATATGGAACAGCAGTTTCCAGCGACAGCAGAAATTTCCCTCATTTTCAATGGGTTGAAAATACATTTTCCCTTAGCAGCTTGTATTTCCCACGATTCGGCAGCACTGCCGCCAAGGCTCGCTACCGGCGACTGCTGCCGGCAAGGAGGTGAAACGGCTGGCACCGGTTAATTGGCGCCGGCAAGTAGCGCCGATGAATTATTGGGAAAGCCTCATAGGTCCGCAAGCTGTTTGACGCTAGGCTTGCTTCAGGTAGTGGTGGTGGTGAAAAACTTTATTTGGTGGAGCCGCGAAATACTTGTTACAAGTGCTGGGCCGGCTCCTGATCACGGATGGTTGCCGGTAGGCCATGCCTGACGGTGACCGCTTCAGCCCAGTCAACCGGTTTTCTTTGTGAAGCCGGTTCTGAGCTAGAAACCGCGATCTCCCAAGCCTTGTTGTCCGTAAGGCCCCATTCGGCCGGTGGTGGAACTCCGGGCATCTGATCATATGTTCTAATGTAGCTCTCGGGGCCTCTCATAGAGAACATTCGGATTGATGAGTAGAGGGGGAGAAGAGTGCCAGCAGTGCTGGGGAGGGAAAGGTGCGGGCTTGAAGGTGTCTCCATGTTATTTGTTGTGGTTTAGTTAGGGAGGAGTGTAGGGGAAGGTAGTTAAGTCTTTCAGACCGGTAGTGTGGTGTAATTTCGTTGTAGGTGATCAGCCGATCTCTGGCGCTGCCTAGGTCCTCGGTATATGTTGCTCGGTCGACGTATGCTCGAGCAGCAGAATGGGCCGTTTCGTAACCCGGGTTGCCCGAATGGGCTGGTACCCAGACAAGTTCTATGGGTCGGGGTGTTTGAACGTTGGTAGTTAAGATTTTGTGAGGCAGTGGTTCGGGTGCACCGCACGGGTTTCGACGCGGTGCCAGTTGAATGAGCCTTCTGGCAGAACAAAGCGTGTGCCCGCGTTCATGATTATCACTAATCGGAAGAATCAATCGGTAGCTCAAGTCGAGTTACAGCCCTGTATGAAATTCCGAGCATTCGAGTAGCGAAATCAGGAAGGTGCACAAGACACACCACTAAGACGGCATGATCTGCTACCGAGACTGGTCGCAACCTGCTCGATGATCTATGCATGAGCAGTAAATTTCATAATCCCCATCCATGGCCATGAGCCTTCCCATTCAATAAAGGACATTCAATCAATCATGAGAGGGCCATGGTTTTCATCAGACGGACGGAGTCCACCGTGGTGGTGCAGTGGTAAGACGCCCGACTACTGTGCCGCAGTAACCGGGTTCGAACCCGATCTCGGCGGCTGCGTTACGATGGAGGCGAAACGAAGAGGCGTCCGTGTGCTGTGCGATGTCAGCGCACATTAAAGATCCCCAGGTGGTCAAAATTACTGCGTAGCCCTCCACTACGGCTCCTCTTTCTCTCTTTTCACTTTCATCCCACCTTCCTTCCCTTACGGCGTGGTTGAGGTGTCCACAGAAAACAAGTGAGACAGTTACCGCGCCTTTCCCTTCCTATAAATCAATCAATCAGTTTTTTTTCAGGTGTTCACAGAAACAAGTGTGACAGATACTGCGCCTTTCCATTCATGTGAAACGATTATGGGGGGGGGGGTCGGAGGATGGGAGAGTGGTTGATCCCTTGATGGGGCTGGGATGTGTAGGTCACCGCCGCTTGCGGCGGTGAGTAGCTTGCCCCCGAGTTTTTACCTGTTATAGGCCGTCATTGCACCCGCCACCGCTTCGGTGGTGGACGGTGGCTGTTGGCGTCTTTCTCTCCCTCTTCTTTTTCTTTCTTCTCTATCTTCTCTTCTGTCCGCAGGAGGCAGTGGAGGTTGCTCAGCTACATAGCCAGTAGCAGGTCCTTGCATTTTCTTTTCTTTCTTCCTACAGCCACAACAACAACAACCAAATATGAAAGGCACGTTTCAGAGCTCAAGTTTACTTTCACTCCCGCCTTCCTTCCTTTCGTTAAGGCCAGATTCAGGTGTCCACAGAAACAAGTGTGACAGATACTGTGCCTTTCCATTCCTGTGAACCAATCATGAAAGACACGCTTCTGAGCTCAAGTGGAAGACGTGACCACACATGGTACACACTGCAAGGATAATTCATGAATAATGCGGGCACTCATACCGAACTGCAGGGTCCATTTGCAGTAACCGAAAACTCAAAGACTCACAGAGAAAAGCATCATATTTTGATGTAGTTTGCGAATATAAAGCTAGTTCACCACGGTAAAAATAAAAACCTTTCGCTTAAAAAAAAAAGATGTCTCGAATGGCATCGCTCCAGCATTAAGCTCTTTGGCACCCGTTCCTGGGTTTCGCATCGTCGTCGCCGCCGTCGCCGCTCTCACTTATAACCAGTTGTCTGTAATTGTACATGCGTGTCTTTCTCGAATTCTTTACCTCAATCTATCGAAAAGCTGTGACAGCTCATGAGGTGCTCTCAAATGTCGCAATAGGAAGTAACCGTAATCGTCGCCAATTTTGTACAGCCTACCTGCCATTTTTGTGTTGCGAAAGCAACACTACGCTAGTCGTCAGAGGAAAGAAAAAACTGAGGAGAGGCCCCATGTATCCCAGATGCATTGCGAAGAACGTGCCGGAAGTCACGTGCTTTTTTTATTCTAGATATGGGGCAAATAGCAAAAGCTATTTGCCCCAGCGTTGCTATGGGGCAGCAGGGCTGTCGGCATCGGATGGCGCGGAGAAGCGCTCGGACAGGGAACGGCACACAGCAGAGTGCGAGGGGAAAAGCTGCTCCATGTGTTGGTGGCGCCTCAGCATTTTCACGTCGCGGACCAGCGTCGCAAAAAGTGACGTCACCGCCTCAGTTTTTTCTAGTGTTTTTTCCTTGCTCCATGCGTCGAGCCCAGCGAGGGCCAAGCTGCGCATGCGCGAGGAGCTGCGTGACGTCAGAGGCAGCACCTCATGGAGGAAGGAAAGTTGTTTCCGTCCTCCATGCAGGACCTGGTGTGTCGAAGCTGCTGTCGCGGCCACGCTCGGCCGCGCGCTCCGCCAGTGCCCTAGAAGGGACGTCATAACCACAGCCGGCGCCAGCTGCGCATCACCCTTTCCGTTGGTGTTTAAGTGGCCCGCACCACGAAACAAAAACCACACCACCCTGTGGTGTGGGGGGCCTTGCTCAGGGTTGCCGTAGGATGTTGGTTGTTGGTTGAGGTCTGAACCCTCACAGGAGGGCTGCACCCAGTGCACCCTCCCCCCCATCTGACAAGGCGAGGTGTGTGTGTGGTGCATATATTGGCCTCGAGATCGTCCTAAACAATAAATATTCCGTCTACTCTACTTTACCCGTATTCATGGCCATGAGTCTTCCCATTCAATCGAGGACATTCAACCAATCAACTTCGAGATCGAGCAGAGTCGCCATCTAGCGACATAGCGGCGAACCCTACCATGTGGATGTATGTTCGCGTCGCTTGCCAGCCCACAGTGATTTACGTGCGCGCGTGCGGCGTGTACAATAGTGCTTTTTGTTTGTTTCGCGGTTCCTCTATGCTTTTGCTTATCTATATGTATCTCGCAAAAGAAATATGAACAGGCTATTACCCCAAGCTTCATTAAAAAAAAATACTTGTCCATATCGAGTAGCCACGCTTGAAGGGACATCATTAGTCGTGGTCATCAGCGCTTGACATTCTTTGGAAAGCGGTGTCTAAAACGAAGCGCTGCTGTAGTTAGGCAATAAAAAGCTGCGCTAATAAGACACGGACGAAGGAAAGGTAGGACGCACACAAACGCAGTCCGTGTCTTATTAGCGCAGCTTTTTATTGCATTGAACTATGAACCAACTCGACAAATTTTACTCAAGCATCTTACTGTAGTTAAGCGCCGTGTCAAACCAAAACAGGTTGCTGCCGTCAATACAACAAATGCAAACGCTCAAAAATCATAGATTCCCACTCCTGTTGGGAATACCGCAATTACTGAAACATGCCACCGCAGTCTGCTGCGCAGCTAGGAGCGCCGAGGAAATGCTAGATTAAAATTTTATTGCGATAGGAATACTGCACCAGGTTTCGAGCCGTCTCGTGGTCCCGGCGGAGGCCATGTTTGACCTTAAACGGCCGAGGAGGAGGAGCAGCAGCAGAAGAAGAATAATAAGACCGGTAACTTACGCTCGATCTCGCATCATACTCTTAAAGGATGAGCTTAAGTTTCCTCAACAATGTAGCACCTTACACTGATAGGGCGTGATAGGGGAATGAATAATAAAGCAGGCAAGCGAAGCTTCCGCCGTAGCTGTCGCAGTTCAACTAGGGTTAATCAGGGATAAACCACAACTAATTTTTATTTTCATAACATTTATTACTCTAAAACAGGCATCGACAGCGAAAAGTATAACCAGGCACCAAATTATATATCGAAGCGACTGGACCACGATTTCAAGGTCAGGAAATTTTCTGGTAGGGGTGACGTCTTGGCCTTGCGTTATTTTTTTTTTGTTAGAATCGTGCGAGAATTTAACATTTTGCCATCAAGCACTGTGTATATACCGATGAACGATGCTTTTTACCATGCATTGAAATATATGAAGTCATATTTAACGTTTGTAGCCCCCCTGCTGTAATACCCTACGGGTGATGCAGGTATCCAACAAATAAATAAATAAATACATAAAAAGCCACTGTGTGCCTTCAGTATCAACAATAGAGTTGTCTATTTTATTTTTATTTTTTTTTTTTTTTGCTGTTGAACCTCTGTCGTGGTATCTCAGTGGCAGGGCGCTCGACTGCTGATTTCTAGAACGGGGGTTCGATTCCGGCCGTTTCGAAAGGCGCTCCTCGGCCGTGGAATTTGACTTTATGTTAAACATTCTCACGTGGACAATGACACCGAGGCCCGCCCTAACACCATCCGTCATATAGCCGATGTCGCATGGCGTGTTAAACCCATATATACATTTCATTTTTTTCTGTTGCTTCTGCGCATCCGTAACAGTGGTAATGATCACATTTCGCTTTATATAAATGCTTGACCGTTTGAGAAACAAATCTTCTCAGCACCTGTTACATTAAATATTACCGAATACTACACTGGTAGCCCATTAGAATCATTAAAACCGCTTTTCGTCTGTGCTGTCTTTCGAGCAAACTGGTTGTTTCTGACAAGGGGAGTAAATAGCTTGACTTAACCATCGATGTTTTTTAGTTCGGGGATAAATACATACTTATAGTCACATGATAAGATGAACTTCTTTTCTCTCAAAATAATTTTATATCCGGCACCTGTTTTGGGAGCAAACGACAGAACCTGCCCATGTCACTGCTCAGCAATAATTGCATTGTTAAAGAAATCTTCAGCCTTCAAAATTCCTTGCCAGAACATGACAGTGACCAAGCGCAGCTTTTACAATGTCTTCGCAGCTACTGATTTGTAGCTTGCACTTTACCGTTACTGAAAATTAATCGCTGATGGTACTAAATTTTGTCAACTGTGTAAACGTTCGGTCACATGGTGAACTTCATTGTCATTGAGAAAAAAATTACACAACTAATTTATCATTTATAAACATCCCACACATCGGAAATTCCTTATTCTTCCGTCGGTTTTAGGAACTCAGAGTCATTTCGCAGTGCAACACCAGATTATCTGCCGGAATCATACGCCTTGTTGTGAGCTCGGCAAACTCAATCAATCCCCTCGCCGCTCTGTTACACGTGAGCAGTCAGTTTTCCTGTGCGGCGAGGCTACCTGTACAGTGTCGCCGTAATCTCATTTTTGGGGAATACTTATGCCTGATTGTCTAGCCAGATGTCCACGCAGTCTACGGCAACCTGACGGGCAGTACGCTGTCAGTGCTGCATTTATCCTGCTTAATACTCGAGTAAAGTACGATATAATGAACCACGCTGCCTCGATACGTTTTAAACTACTGCAGGTCCCAGCACAAGCCTAGTATCTGCGTGGGCTTGACACTAAATTTGTCGGTCTCACTCGTATAAGACACGCTGTTGAAACGACGATATGTCATGTTCAGGCCTCAATATCAGGCCTGTGAGCGCCGTACAACGCAAAAACGCAAAAAGCGTACAAAGCGATGCCAGTAAATCTAGAAACGGGTGGTTGCGTGCCTTGTTTTTCTAAAACGTGCGCATAACTTTTTTTTAATGCTGCATTGGCGAAATTCACGGATTCTTTTCTTCAATAATGGAACACTCTAAACGGTAAATAGCTAATGTATTGCATAAGGCGCTGTTTCGTTCCGAGTGGCTGATGGCTGTAAACGCTCGAATTCTTGAGCATTGTGCTGCGAGCGCGCCAGCAGACCCTCCGCGCCACGGGGTGCCAGCGAGGGCGCGGTGCTCTCATTAGGAAGGAAAGCGTCCTGCTTTGACTTGAAATGCTTATGAGGCTCGCGAAGAGCGGCCGTCACCTTCCCCTCTCCCCGCATTGGAACTCTGGGGCAGCCCCGGCTCGGCCACCCACCGACCATCGCTTCCTAGAACCGCGGCTGGGTCACGTGACCACGATGAGGGGAGTGCGGCCAGCAGCGGTGAAGAAGTCTTCCTCCAGCAGCAGACGAGAACGGCTGCGAGGGAAGCCCGCTATCTTTTAAGGGCCTGGGGCCCTCTTCTTTTCTTTGGGTCGCTTTTATCTAAATAAAGACCCGTTTAAAACCTTCACGGAGTCCGCAGCCCGTACCTCGCAATAGCGCGTTTTCATCGCCAACAAAACCGCCGTAAACTCGGAATCAGACGTACGCCGCGCGCGTTTCTGCGAGCGCCTCCGCGGAGGCGGTGGCGCCACCTCTAGGTCAATCTCGCGGCGTCGGTGGCTGCTCCTGGCCTTACGGAGCTGGGACTGGTAGGTCACCGCCGCTTAATTGCGGCGGGGGCGAGCCTGGCGCCGGATTTTCATCTGTTGTAGGCCGTCATTGCACCCAACCGCTTCAGTGATGGAAGACGACTGTTGCGACGCGCATCTCTTTCTCACTCTTCGTTTCACTCCCTATTCTTTTTGTTTCTTTCTTTGTTTGCCTTTCTGTCCGCACGAGGCAGCGGAGGTGCCTCAGCTACAAAACCAGTACTGCGCCTGTCAATTTTCTTTTCGTTATTCCTACAGTCGCAACAACGGTCAGAATCGACCAACTATGGAGGAGAGGCCGTAGCCTGCGCGTAGCCTAAGCTACCTTAAGCGTAGCCATGAAGCTGTTGCTTTCGTAACTCAACTAGATTTATCCCGAGCTAAACTGCTCTGACAATTTTTACCATAGCCCATGAAGCATGGGGGACACATTTGCTTCGGTCCGCCCCAAAAGAAAAAAGAAGCGCGCCCTTTTATAGGTAACTCAAACCTGAAGATGTCTCGTAATGCTTGCCTTCCTAACGGTACCTCGACGATGATTGCTACAAATAAAATTGGTGGGGGGCGCGTGCGCTCGCCGACAGAAAGGCCAGTAGATGCCCATGAAAAAAAAAAGCTGATTGTGGGAAGAAGGAGAAGAAAATGCATGGGCCTGCTACTGGCTCTGTAGCTGCGCTGCCTCCTGCGGACATAAAAAAGAAAGTAGAGAAGAAATAAAAAGAAGAATGAGAGAAAGACGCGCACCGCAACGGCCGTCGTCCACCACCTAAGCGGTGGCGGGTACAATGACGGTCTACAACAGATAAAAATTCGGTAACAGGCTAGCCCCCACCGCAAGCGGTGTTTACCTACCAGTCCCAGCCCCGTAGGGTCAGCAACAGCCACCTTTTACCACCTTTCCCTTAGGGGCCCATGAGTTGAGTTGCGCTGAGTTGTTGTATGTTACAGGTGGGATTAGCCTTGTTTATTCTGCCGGCAATCGCTCCACTACAGCATCACTTATGTTTTAAAAAAATCCAAATATCTGTGAAATCAGCCCCACTATATGCGCACAGCTACTTATAACAGTGCATTTCTACTGCAGCAGTCACCACCTATGTACACATTCACTCAGAGAATAACATGGTCCACTCCAGAAGTCACGATTTATGCCCACATTCGCTCACAATAAAGAACAGTCAATTCCTGCTGCCACCATCTATACACACATTCACTCACACTGTCATGGGCCCCTTTTACAATTTCTGTGGGACACTGAACTTGACTCTATATGGCGACAGTCCAGTGAGTGAATGTGTGCGTAGATGGTGACTTCTAGAGGGGCCCATGGGGTTCAGCGCGCGTTCAGCACTTGCAGGCTTTTTACGGGTCGGCTACAATAAAATCGCGAACGCCGATGAAAAAGTCCACCCTAGATTTGTGATCGCATACAGCGAGTTGACACGTTTCCTCTTCTAATTACCAACGATTCCAATAATTCGTCATGCACAGACGCGATGCGTTTTCAAACCCGCTTTATACCATTCACACTGGTTTCGTTCATTGCCATTTGCTTCGCCATATTTTGCCTGTTCCTGCTAAGCTACGGATGCAGACCATTTCCTGGGCCAACGAGAGACCCCTATAAAAATCCGAACATTTAGCTCGACGAGAAATTGTGACATATCACTCAAAAATTACCAGGTTGTCCATGCCATAGGCGCTGAATGAAGGCGTGCTCACATGTGTGTTTCGATGGGCCTCAAACCGATGCTGGATGGGACAGCGTGCAACACGCGGGCAGTGGCGACAAACCTCTTAACGGAGCGCTATACCATCACAATCCCACTCCAATAAAATAAACGTCTTGCGCACGTAATGCAGTGTATAAATACCTTTGTAACAGTCGCTGATTGGGTGACCTTCGACGCGTCCATCGTTGAAACGTCTCGTCGGAAAGTGTCTCGTCAGTAGCGTCCGTTCTGCTCCAAATCCGCCGCCAGAAGAGATGGCGCTGAGCGTGGGCTGGAGAAGGAGAATGCGTAGGCGGCTAGGAGAAATGGAGAGAGAGAGGGAAGTTTCGTTCGTTAGTGTGGATAAAATAAAAAAAAAATCAAGGAAACATTAGCTAATGCTGCGCCTCCCCCGCCTCGCACCGCGACAGCCGAAGCGCAGTCGTTACATCAACAGCGGCATCTCCCCCCCCCCCCCCCCCCCACCCGAAGCAGCTAGCTGGTGATCGCTGCTCGCGGCGCGGGAGACCGCAGCGCCTTAGAACGTGAAGATGCGAATAAAAGAATGGAATCTTTTGAGGCGAAAACCATTCTAGTCTCATGGAACGAAATATAGCGTGTATACAACCAGAGGATGGGACCAGAGCATTGGCCGTGTGTACGACAGGCCATTAGTGCGCATGAGCGGAAACCGGAGAGGAGCAACATTTGCGCTGCGCATGCCAAAAACTGATTTATTTATAGGAAGGGAAAGGCGCGGTAACTGTCTCGCTTGTTTTCGGTGGCACCTCAACCGCGCCGTAAGGAAAAGAGGAAGGTGGGAGTGAAAGTGGGAAGAGAGAAAGAGGAGCCGTAGTGGAGGGCTACGGTGTAATCCTTAACGTGCGCTGACATCGCACAGTACACGGACGCCTCTTCGTTTCGCCTCCATCGAAACGCAGCCGCCGACGTCAGGTTCGAGGTGTACTCCGGCACAGTAGTCGGGCGTCTTACCACTGCCCACCCCGGCGGGGCTGCTGCGCATGCGATTGATTTATAGGAAGGGAAGACCCTTACGGCGTGGCTGAGGTGTCCACAGAAAACAAGTGAGACAGTTACCGTGCCTTCCCCCGCTGCGCATGCCATTGATTGATTTATAGGAAGGGAAGGCGCGGTAACCGCCTCACTTGTTTTCTGTGGACACCTCAATCCCGCCGTAAGGGAAAGGAGGAAGGTGGGAGTGAAAGTGGAAAGAGAGGAAGAAGAGTGCATAGCAGCAGCAAAGAGAGAATGAGTGTAAGGCAGAGAGAGCAGCGGAGACGCTCGAGAGTAGCCATGCGCCACGCCACTGATTTATTTATAGGAAGGGAAAGGCACGGTAACTGTCTCACTTGATTTCTGTGGACACCGCAACCGCGCCGTAAGGGAAGGGAGGAAGGTGGGAGTGAAAGTGGAAAGAGAGAAAGAGGAGCCATAGTGGAGGGCTACGGAGTAATTTCGACCACCTGGGGATCTTTAACGTGCGCTGACATCGCACAGCCCACGGACGCCTCTTCACTGTAGCCACGCCGCTTGGCCCGCAGCCGGGGAGGTAGGAGGGGAGATAGCAGCTGGCGCGCGTAGCGGCGCTGTATAAAAAGCGGTTGGTTCGTAGGCGCCGCCGTGCTTTCTTTCCTATTTTATCTTCCACCCGCACGAGGCAGTGGGGGTTGCTCAGCTACAGAACCAGTAGCTGGCCCGTGCATTTTATTTTCCTTCTTCTTACTACCACAACAACAGCGACACCGTGTTTGGAGCCATGAAAAGCGACTCGAAAATGTTTAAACAAGCCATTATGCGTTGGAATGAAAACAGACGAACGCGACGAGGCGAAGAGGCCTAGCCAGGCAACCACACTAACCTGGACGTGCAATCAACGTTAACCAAGGCAAACCAAGATATGCATTAACTTCCGCTACGTATACCGTGGCATAGCCGAGCAAAGTAACAGCCAATTTTATTGCTGACACCACGAGCCGCGTCGTCACTGTATGTCTGCTGGTTGCATTAAATGGAGGTTCGATATCATTCTTCTGCAAGTTCGAGAAAACACTGCAGTGGTTGATATGCACCTTTCAAGGCGGGCGGGAAAGAGGAGTCCATGTCTGCATTTATTCTCGTCTACTTTTCTCAGAATGCAGCTTTGCGTTAATACTCCCGTTAAGCTTTAATCGATTATTTTTCATAATAAATGGCTTAATTAAAAGGTGGGAGTTTAACTAGTGATAGAGCGAAAGCTGCGAGTGTTGCAGCGATTGCCCCTGAAATACCGCCTTTATAATTCGCTGTTTTAGTACTGCACCACTACTACCCGCATTCTCGCAATAAGCAGATATCTGAAGCTGATTTGACCTTTGACCTTTCCGAGGGACATCAGGTGTCTACAGAAACAAGTGTGACATATGCTGCGCTTTTTCTTTTCTGTACAACGATTATAAAATGCCGGTGAACTTTAATGCTTTCAACGGAATGCTGGTCGCGTTCGACAATGGGCGGGCGGTGATGTACCGTGCGCAGCAGCAACGCTCAGACTGAAGATTCTGCTGTGCTTTCGATCTTTTACGCCCGTATTCACAAACGCGCCTCGACTCGACGCTCCACCTCCACTCCTCGGAGCGGAGAATACAGCCGCTACTCCACTCCAGGGCCGATTCGGATTCATGAACGTCCCTCGGCGTTTCCTCCGACAAGTTCTTCTCGAGAATACCTCCTCCACTCGGAGCAGCGCAAGTGGCATATGGGGACGAGATTAAGATAAACTTTTGTCCCGAAAACTGCGTGCTGAACTATGTAACATGCTCAGTTTTTCATGTCAAGTCTTCTAAACAACTTTCGCAACCGACCTCGACGTTAACAGCATAGTGTAACTTGTTTTGTGGGCTGGATGAAAACGGCGGCTGTGAAAAATGGCTGAAAATGTTTTCGCATCTGGCAACAGTTGCTGCTGGTGACGTCAGCTTCGAGAAATGGTGTGAATACTTTGGTTTATTTTTTGGTGTGAGATCTACGCTCGGCCTTTGCCGCTTTGCCTTTTTTTATTGCCAGGCTTTGACAGACGTTTCTTATTTTTTTTTGAAAGGCTTGACCAACTTTTTTTTTACCATGCTTTTTTTTTATTGCCGGGCGTCAAAATACATTGCAGGAAAAAAAAAAGTACAAGCCGCGAACTCCTACCAGCATGGCTCTGGCCTGCTCGGAGGCGAGCTAAACATGCGTGCTGCTTCGCAGCGCATTGCAGCTCATGCACGCTGAATTCGACCCTCCAGAAGAAAATGCCGTGTGCGGTTTCCAAACAAGTAGGGAGCCCTAATTGAAAACGTGCTTGAAAAGCCATGCTCTTCGTCGGCCGCGAATATCCCTCCGTAGGAGGAGCACACCAACGCGCTCCCTCAACAGTGCCGCGCCGGCCGCGCATCCGCAGACGTACTACGTACCCTCGGGCGACGGGCAAGCCATTCACGCTGTTCCCCCACAAGTTCGGCGCCGTCTGCGGAAGCGCGCGGGGCGAGCCACGGAAAGTGCGCCGCCGCAGCTCGACTCCGGCCGCGGGCGAGCTCACCATTTGGCCAAATCGCGCCTCATCTCTGCACTCGGTGGGCTCCGAAAAGGTTATCCATTTATCCAGTGGCGACTTGTGCCCGCGCCACACACGCGAAATGCGACGATGCGACGATCAAACAACACAGACGTCGGTGGCTGATCACGGTTATCCATGTTCGGCGTGAGCGGCAGGGACGGCCGGAGGCTATCCATGACCACATTCGTAAAACGGTAGCGTGCCAGAAGTCCCGGGTCACTGTCACTTTCAGCTGATGCTTTAGCGAAAGGTTCGGTGCATCCTTGTCGTATCTTCTTTCGTGAAACTTTTGGTATACCGGTAGAACGAATTCCACACAGCGAGCGAGCGATGCGATGTCGGCCATGTTTACAAGCGGAGTGGCGGTCGAGGAGCGGCCAAGGTAGCGTCGTCGCAGACTCGAGATTCTCGAGAAAACTCAAGTTTTCTACGACACTGGAGGAGCGATTCGAGTGGAGATTGCTTTGTGAAACGAAAAACAGGCCTCGAGGGCCGCTTGGAGTAGAAGTTCGAGTGAAGGCGTGTTTGTGAATACGGCGGTTAGTGCTGCAGCACACATGCAACGTATGGTCTGGAAGCATGGCCGCGTGATTAACATAGCAAAAATTAAAGAGCACTGGAGAATCTGCATTAGAGTAACGCGAAACCACGGATGCTGCTGTTGGCTGCTTTTGGTTGCTTCTAGTTGCTTAATTCACTTATTTACCTATTTTAGTTTTTGGTACTTTCAAACTGCGCGCCAATCCTTTTATATGCCCTTTTGCGGCTTTACTTGCAGTTGCGTGACGTCACATCCTCTACGTCACATTAATTCACTTCTAGTTTATTTATTTTAGTGTTTGGTACTTTCAAATTGCGCCAATCCCTTCCTATGCCGTTTTTGGCTCCACTTCCGGTTGCGTGACGTCATCTCCTCTATGTCACAATAATTCACTTCTGGTTTTTTCATTTTAGTCTTTGATACTTTCAAATTGCGCGCCAATCCCTTCCTATGCCCTTTTTTTAGCTCTACTTCCGGTTGCGTGACGTCACATTAATTCACTTTATTCCTTTTAGTCTTTGGTACCTTCAAATCTCACGCCAATTCCTTCCGAAGCCCTTTTTCGGCTCTGCTTTCGGTTGCGTGGCGTCACATCCTTGACCTCACATTAATTCACTTCTTGTTTACTCACAAGTAGATGAAATTAGAATCTTAGGAATAGTCCTCCAAGCAAGAGGGCAGAACACAAACATTATCAAAAAGTTGGAGAACTACGCAGCCCAAGTAACAGGCACTGTGGTCGCGGTCTGAATCTCTCAACTGGAAAGACTAAGTCAGACGGGGACAGGCAAAACCATTCTAGACTGGGTTGGACTCCAATCAGAGGCCCACAGACGAAAACATCTATCCCACCCACCATAAGGGAACACATACTGGTACCACCCTTACCTCGAAACATGCTCCCAGACTACAACAAAGAACGCAGAGAACACACAGTCTAAGTCATCGCTAAAAGAATGAAAAGCAAAGCAGTCGAGGAAGTTGCTTATGTAGACGCATCATGCGGACGACACGGAGCAGCCGTCTGGGCAGTAGTAAATGGAGAAGGTGCACATAAAATTGTAGCCTCAACACGCACCTGTGACATTAGCACAGCTGAAGAGGTCGCAATAGCGCTCGCATGCACTGGCACACAGGCCAAACATATAATCAACGACAGAAAAATGGCTGTCTGGAAGTTTGCAAAAGGACAGATCTCAGAGGAGGCCAAAAAGGTTCTTCTCGCAAATCCCATTACTAGAACCATATCCATCATATGGATAGCAGCACACGAGTCTATCCCTAGCAACGAAGCTGCGGACCTGCTGGCCCGAGATCTCTACCACCGGGCAGCGGTAGGAGAGGATAGGATAGGATATACGTTAGTTTCTCTAGAAAGGTCTTGTGCTAGTAGCAGAAGAGGTCCATCTTCCGTCTTCTCACAGGGTCGGTGCCCCTATTCCAGGGCTCCGCTGAGCTTCGGGAGGTACCGGGTTCGATCCCTGGTGCCGCTTGTTACCCACCGGTTTTTCAATCGGTAAAAACTTTCCCCGGCCTGGTGCTCGGCTCTTCTGGGGTGAAATGCTTGGGAAAGGGGTCACGGCCCAAATAGGTGCGCCGATGTGGCAGTGATTCGTTCCGCCATCGGACAACAATAAGTCCGCCTCGCGCGGCAAAAGCCCATTATGTGGCCCTTTCTCCGCATGGCCTTAGCAGACCATTGTTGTTCGAAACTAAGCCCTCGAAGGAGCACAGCAGGGTTAGCAGAGCCTCTTCCAAAAGCACACCCCTGAAAGAGCCGGGCGCCGGGCCGGGGAACGCTTGTACCCAATTTTACCGGTGGGTGTCCGCCGGCGGGTTTCGAACTGACTACCTCCCGCAGCCGAGACGGGCACCCAAACCACTCGGCCACGCGGTAGAACAGCCCGAATGCAAGGGAATCAAAAATTGCGCTATCACATACAATGAGATCACTGAATCTTACAAATTAGGTCGAAAAGTCTACCCTCCCCCAGATCGGTCTCTCAAACAATGAAGCACGCATCTGGAGGCGATTACAAGCCGGTAACTACATCTGCCCTGTCTGGGTTTTCTTAACACAGGCTGGAGAGGCAGGAGATTCTAAGCATAAAAATTGCGGCCAAGAAGGCACGCTAGGTCATATAATAATGGATGCGCCGACTCCCCAGGCGCCGGCATTACCATTGACAGTAGAGAAGCCTGAGAGGTTTGGCTGCGGAGCAGAGATCCCACCGTTCAGGGGGACGCGACCTCCTGGCGGCTGAGACCGTGAATAGTGCTTGTAACCTCACTTGACCTCAGCCTGCGGGGCCCTCCTGACCCGCTCCCCTGCCTGCGTGCCGGGGGTGGGAGATGAAGTGCTTCATTTCGGTGGAAATAAAGTTTTCATTCATTCATGTCTTGTTCACCCATTTTAGTCATGGGTACTTTCAAATTGTGTGCCAATCCTTTCCTATGCCCTTTTTCGGCTCTACTTCCGGTTGCGTGATGTCACCTCCTTGACGTCACCCTAATTGACTGATTTAATAAGCTATTTTGTATTTGATACATTCCAACGTGCGCCAAGCCATTAGCTAATGAGGCAATTTTCGCCTTTACTTTTTCATTTTATGCCTCTAATTAATTACTTACTTAACTTATTGACTTAATTATTACTTCTGACAGACATTACGCCACCCTCTAGCGATTGACATTACTCATTACTTCTACCACTTCTCAATTACAACTGCTGTGGACAACTTTTACATTTTTGCCGGTAATTAAATACCTAATTCACTAATTGGCCTATCATTCTTTCTGCAGCAACATTACGTTAGCCTCTATCGATTGACACTACTCATCACCCTCTACCACTTCTAAATTGATCGCAGCTGCTGCGTACACGATTTTGCGGACGCGGCCTGCGGACACGGTCTACGGACAGGGTCTACGGACAGATATCTGTGAACATAGCGAAGTAACGCTACCGCGTTGAAGTAACGTTTATCAACTAAGACACAGGAAGCAAATATATAAACATGCATAAGTAGGTATTGCGTATTCAGCGTGAGTATTATTTGGAAACTCAGGAATGCCCTCATGAATGTCATTGTAAGCAGGAAAACGAAACACAGCTTTAAGAAACAGAACTAAGAAACAGAATCCTGT
Source organism: Amblyomma maculatum (assembly GCA_023969395.1). Taxonomy (NCBI): domain Eukaryota; kingdom Metazoa; phylum Arthropoda; class Arachnida; order Ixodida; family Ixodidae; genus Amblyomma; species Amblyomma maculatum. Next base: position 778,254 of record JAJIZL010018308.1, on the reverse strand, counting down.
TAAACGCCCTGCTGCTGCATGATATTCTGCGCTGAGTCAAATCGTGCGTATTTTTTTCTGTTTCCGGATAATATTAATATTAATTGGCTATTGGAAAAGAAAACCACAGTATCTGATTGATTGATTGATTTATAGGAAGGGAAGGGCGCGGTAACTGTCTCACTTGTTTTCTGTGGACACCTCAACCGCGCCGTAAGGGAAGGGAGGAAGGTAGGAGGGAAAGTGAAAAGAGGAGCCGTAGTGGAGGGCTACGGGGTAATTTCGACCACCTGGGGACCTTTAACGAGCGCTGACATCGCACAACACACGGATACCTCTTCGTTTCGCCTCCATCGAAACGCAGCCACCGAGGTGGGTTGGAACCCGGGTACTCCGGTACAGTAGTCGGGTGTCTTACCACAGCACCACCCCGGCCGTTTCATAAAATATGACAATAATAAATAATTGGTTCACAGGAAGGGAAATGCGTAGTATCTGTCACACTTGTTTCTCTGGACACCTCAACCGCGCTGTACGGGAAGGGAGGGAGGTGGGAGTAAAAGTAGATGGACAGAAAAAGGAGCCATAGTGGTGGTCTACGGAGTAATTTGGACTACTCAGCGCCCCGCCGGGGTGGTGCAGTGGTAAGACGCCCCGACTACTGTGCCGGAGTACCCGGGCTCGATCCCGACCTCGGCGGCTGCGTTTCGATGGAGGCGAAACGAAGAGGCGTCCGTGTGCTGTGCGATGTCAGTGCACATTAAAGATCCCCAGGTGGTCCGAATTACTCCGTAGCCCTTCACTACGGTTCCTCTTTCTGTATATCCACTTTCTCTCCCACCTTCCTCCCTTCCCTTACGGCGCGGTTCAGGTGTCCACAGCTACAAGTGTGACAGATACTGCGCCTTTCCTTTCTTGTGAATCAATCAATCAATCAATCAATCAATCAATCAATCAATCAATCAATCAGCGCTTTAACGTGCGCTGACATCGCACAGCACTCGGACGCCCCTTCGTTTTGCCTCCATCCGAACCTAGCCGCAGCGGTCGGGATCGAACCCGGGTTTTCCGGCAGTGGTCGGGCGTCTTACCACTGCATCACCCCGGCTGGGCTTAAAATATGACAACAAATTATGACAACAAATTAGCGTTTCAGTGCATGCCCACATATTCACGTTTCAGTGCATGCACATAAGCCCTGTATTCAGTTGGCAGATACAATAAAACGGTGTTTTTTCAGAAGAGTTACCAGGGCGTCCAATTTAAGTTTATATCTGAGGCGATATATGTGCACGCTGAGAAACCCAATGCGGGGAAGTTGAATCTATTGATCATTTACTGCTCTCCTGCCAAAACTTCACACTTCGGACCAAAATTTACCCGGAGGGCTCTCTCTCCAGATTAGGCCTTCCCTTGTGTCTACCAGTGTTACTATGGTTCAGAGCGAGCACCAAAGGAGTTGCATTGGATTCAGTTTTTGGGATTCTTCGTTACTACATATTTGCAACAGTTCAGTTCAGTCGTGTCCGACTCTTCGTGACCCTATGGACCATGTCACGCCACGCTTTCCGGTCTCTCACTATCTTCCTAACATACATAACTTCATCTTTATTTTAAACTGCTCACCTTTTTACATTTCTTGAAAATCTCTCTTTACACCATAATATTATGTTTGGTACTTTACTTTAAATGCTGTATTGTAGTTTTTGGTTGCTACATGTTACATAATTGTCCCTTGGCGCTAGTACATTCGTCGTAATCTCCTGAGGCAATTTCCGCTCATATGTCATAACCATCCGCCAATCCCACTTATGGCTTTTGCCCTGTATCAAAAGGTCAAGAAGCAGCAGCAGAAGAATGGCATCCAGGTAAACAGCGCACAGCGTGTGTACTACTGCCGTTGGTCGGCGCACATTGCCCCAAATCGGCAATGCCAGCCAGGAGACACTGGCGTCAATGATATGTCCTCGGCGCTCTGCAGTTGCCCGTACGAATGCATCAACAAGATCCTAGTTATAGTGAAGTGATGCAGATTCATGCACGTCGCAAAATTACCAAGAGTTTTCTGCTTTTGGCTAGGCTTCGATGCTAAGCTTCACTGTACCAGTATAATTAGAACAGAGAATGCCAGAGAGAAAAGATGGTCAAATGACTCGTGTGTTGCTCTCTGACGATGCGTCAGTGAGTGTTCAACATCAATGTACCTATAAATATTCGATGTTTACTAGTCAGCCTGTCAGAATATAAACATATTTATTTATTTAAATACCCTCAGGCCCGAAGTAGATCAATAGTCATAGATGTTTCGTCATATATTCTTCCGTGTTAACTGTAAATCCGGTAGCAAGGAAAACACGGAGAGGAATTGATAACGGCAATGAATTCGTTTCATATTGCCCTAGTGCTTCACGTTATTCTGACAGGCGAGATAATAAGAGCAGGGTACATATGCCCTTGTGCTGCATAACCATTGGAATGCAGCATAAGGGTCCATTCTGCGTCGGTCTTGTTCTGTTGCACATGCATTAATTGGCTGTTGCTGGCATGCTTTGTGAAGCATGCGAGCAACTATGCGTTTATGTCAGCCCTCGTTATGAAAGGCTTTATGAAAGCGTTTATGAAAGCCTCCACGAGATGACTCTTTCCGTCCGCTTGGCAGCGACGCGTATTTGGGTTTGCTCGGTACGGTGGCTCCGCAAGAGAGAAAACGACAGAAGAAACAAGAAAGCGGGCTGTTTCGACTAGCTCCGAGAATAACCAAACATAACATGGTGTTAGCTTTGCTGTAAGGCTCTGTATGCAAGCCTCCATTGCAGCGAAGCTTTCAACGACACGTTCGATAGTAGGGGTGAAACGCATGGTGAAACGCTGAACGGCTTCTTCAACATTGGATATTCAAGTGTCAATAGCGTCGAATTTGGCCTCTGTGTTCGAAAGCGGAGGTGGTGATTTGCGCTTCTTGCGTCTAGGCTGATCAGCGTCTGTAGTAGAGCCGCTCACAGGGTAGGGGCTGGGACAGGTAGGTCACCGCCGCTTGCGGCGGGGGAATAATAATATTTGGTTCACAGGAAGGGAAAGGCGCAGTAACTGTCAAATTTGCTCCGTGGACACCCGAACCGAGCCGTAAGGGAAGGGAGGAGGGTGGGAATGAAAGTGGAAAGAGAGAAAGAGGAGCCGTAGTGGAGGGCTACGGAGTAATTTCGACCACCTGGGGATCTTTAACGTGCGCTGACATCGCACAGCACACGGACGCCTCTTCGTTCCACCTCCATCGAAGCGCAGCCGCCGCGGTCGGGTTCGAACCCGGGAACTCCGGCACAGTAGTCGGGCGTCTTACCACTGCACCACCCCGGCGGTGCGCGGGGGCTAGCCTGTCACCGAGTGAGTGAGTGAAAACTTTATTGAATATTTTAAGGGTTTCGCGGTTGTGAAGTCTCCGTCATCTTCTCTGGCGCTGGCGACTTGAGACTTCTCGTCAGCAAGGGTGGGCCCCTATTCCAAGGCTCCACTGAGTCGTGCTGCATCAGTCGCGTGCTGCACTAAGGCCCTTTGGGTCGCGAGCTCGCCGCTGGTGAGCCGACTCTCCCATTGCTCCGCACTCGGGTTTTCGTGTTGGTGGAATGCTTTGTTGCGTTCGCATTCCCACGTGATATGATAAAGTGTAGGTGTGGCATCGCACCAAGGGCAGGTGGCTCTGTATTGTGTCGGGAACATTTTATTAAGTATGTGTAGGTTAGGAAAGGAGTTGGTCTGTAATCTGCGCCAGCCGGTCGCTTCCTCCTTTGTTAGGGCTTTGTGTGGTGGTGGATATCTAATTCTAGCTCCCCTATGCAAGTGCAAGATCTCTGCGTATCCCCCCTCGCAAGCCTGTAGGCGGAGCTCCGGAGCATTTGACTGCCCTGCTCGGAATGCGTAACCTCGAGCTAGGCTGTCTGCTCTTTCGTTCCCCCCTATGCCCGTGTGGCCCGGGATCCAGATTAGGCTATGCCTGGGTTTCTCCTCGGCGGAGGTTGCCCCGCTGAGTATTTTAAGGGCTGTTCTGCTGATCCTGCCCCTCGTGTAGTTCCTGCACGTCTCCTTCGAGTCCGTCAGTATGTTGAGAGATCGGCCCGTTCTGTAGCCTTCTGCTGCCGCCAGCGCGACGGCAATTTCTTCGGCCTCCGCTGTGCCGGCGACCTTTGCCGTGGCACACGTGATCATGTTTCCTTCCTTGTTTACCACTACCGTCGCGGCTACGCGTTCTCTCTCGCGCAGATATACGGCAGCGTCCGTGTATACAGTGTTGTCTAACTGGGCTAGCGTTCTCTCAACGTACTCGGCCCTCGCTTTTCGTCTGCTTTCGTGAAGATTGGGGTCCATGTTTTTCGGCAATGGTCCCACGTTAATGGTTTTCCTAAGGTGGTCCGGTACGTCCGCGTATCTGTCTACCAGTCCGCTCGTGTCCCGACCCAACCTTCTTAGGAGCGCTCGTCCCGTGGGGGTGCTTCTGAGTCTCGTGATTTGCGTTCCCAGCAGAGCTTCGGCGAGCTCACTGAAGGTGTTGCTGATGCCTAGCTGGAGCAACTTTTCGTTCGACGTGTGCTTGGGTAGGTGTAGAGCAGTCCTGTACGCCTTCCTGAGAATGATGTCGGCTTGCTCTCTTTCCGCCTTGGTCGTTGCGTGGTACGGCAGGGAGTACGTGACTCGGCTGACAATTAGGCTGTTAACTAGCTTGAGAGTGTCTTCTTCTCTCATTCCATATCTCTTTTGGGAGACTCTGTTGATCATACGGCCCACCTGCTCTGCCGCCTTACTCAGCAGGCTGATGGTGTGGCTGCATTTCCGGCTTCCTTGCAACCACATGCCCAGGATCTTTATCATGTTCTTTTCCGGGATGTTCTGGCCCTCGAGAACGACCTCCAGTGTCGCTTGGGTGGGATGCTTGCCGACCCTGAGGAGTTCCGATTTCTCCGTCGAGCATCTTAGGCCCCTCTCTCTGGTGTAAGTTTCTACGCAAGTTGCCGCTTCCTGTAGTTTTTCTTGCTTCTCCCCGAGTGATCCTTGGGTGACCCATATCGTGATGTCATCGGCGTATATCGCGTGTTGGATGCCCTGGATCTCCTTGAGCCGTCTTGCAAGTCCAATCATTGCCACGTTGAAGAGGACGGGCGATATGACGGATCCTTGGGGTGTGCCTTTGCACGGCGTGGGGAAGACGTCGCTTCTCAGCTCGCCCAGCCCCACGGTCGCCGTTCTGTCGCTCAGGAAAGCTCTGACGTAATCGTGCGTTCTCCTCCCGCAGTTGGTGTTGTTGATGCCTTCCATGATGGCCGCGTGGCTTACGTTGTCGAAAGCCCCCTTTATGTCGAGGGCCATGACGACGTTTTCGCCCGCCTTCGGCATCGTCTCGAGCACTTCCTCCTTGAGTTGGAGCAGCACGTCTTGCGTAGAGAGGTTGGCTCTGAACCCGTACATGCTGTCCGGGTACCATTGTTCGTTTTCCAGGTGCGACTGGATTCTTTTCGTGATCACTTTCTCGTACAGCTTGCCCAGGCACGACGTTAGAGATATCGGCCTGAGGTTCTCGATCTGCAGCTTTTTGCCTGGCTTCGGAATCATCACGACGACGGCGTGTTTCCACTCCGTCGGCACTCTTCCCTCTTGCCAGAGCTTGTTGAGGTAGGTCGTAAGCTGATCTATCGCCTCGTCACTGAGGTTCCTTATCAGCGAGTTCCGGATCTTGTCCGCCCCCGCCGCCGTGTTCTTCGTGGCCGATCTTATCGCCTCGACGACCTCCTCTCTCGTGATGGGTCGGTCCATGGCCGGGTTCTCCTCGCCACGGTATTCTTCTCGGTAGCTCTCGACCTGATCTTTGCCGTAGCACTTGATCCGGACCTCTTCGAGTAGTTGTTCGTCCGTGCCTTCGTATTGGTGCACCAGCCTCTGTATCGACTTGCTGCCTTCGGATTTGTTTTTGCTCGGGTCCATGAGGGCCTTGAGGATCTGCCATGTTCTGGCTGTGCTGAGGGTGCCGTTCAGCGTGTTGCTGAATTGCTGCCACCCCTGCCTGGCCAGCTGCGTCGCGTACTGCTCCGTTTGCTTGGTTATATCGGCAATTTTCCTCTTTAGCTTCCTGTTGAGTTTTTGTCTCTTCCACCGCTTGGTAAGCCCGCGTCTCGCCTCCCATAGCTTGAGGAGCCGCTTGTCCACCTCCGGCGTTTGTTCCGTTCTGTCTACTTCTTTCGTGTATAGGTCTTGGATTCGTCTGAGTTGTTGGCTCCACTCTTCCGCAGAACCGATGTCGCCCTCGAGCTGCTTGCAGTGCGCTCTGAAGGCGTCCCAGTCCGTCAGCCGAGCCGTGCCAATCTTCCTCCTGACGTTGTCCGCCACTGTGCAGATCCTTATTATGTGGTGGTCGCTTCCAAGGTTCTCGAGTAGGTTTTCCCACTCTGCTTGTTTGGCGCCCCTTATGAAGGTTAGGTCGGGACTCGGTCTGGACTGACGCTGTTCCCTTGCCTAGTCGGTTGATTCTCGTCGGTTAGCAGCTCACATCCTACGTTCTCTGCCGCCGTGCAGATACCGCGCCCCTTTTTGTCCTCTCTGTTATAGCCCCATCTCGGACTCTTGGCGTTAAAATCGCCCGCTATGATTAAGGTGTTTTGTCCCGCCAACTTTTTCGCCTCCGCAAAGAGCCTAATAAAGTTCCCATTTGTTTGCTTGGGTGGGCTGTATAGGTTTACGATATAGGTGCTTTTGGAATTTGTTTTCTTTTTGGGAATTATCTCTGTAATTACATGTTCGACCTGGGTGTCCTCTATTTCTTTGTGTGCTATGGCTACTACTTGTTTGCTTATGAGGGTCGCAGTGCGTCCGCTTTCCTGACACGTGTAGCCCCTGAGTGTTGGGGTGTTGTTTGTTTCTTGTAACATAATTACATCCGGTGGGTTTCCTCTGGTGTATATGAATTGCTGCAGGAGGCCTTGCTTACGCTTGTACCCCCTGCAGTTCCATTGCCAAAGTTCTAGTTGTCGGTGGCGTTCTGCCATGTTTTGTTATTGTTGTTTGTGTTGGGGGGGGTCTCTGCGCCGAACCTGCGTTCGTTGTATAGTCTGTCTCTGGCGTCGTTGGTGGTTCTTTGCGTGGTGTTGTTTTTAACATAGGTTCTAAAGTTCTGTTCTTGTAGGGCAAACTTTTGTTGTGTCTGTTGCAGTTCACTTTGCATTTGCTGCATCTGTCCCTGTAGAGCCATTATGAGGTTTTTTATATCATCAATTGGGGTTCCCCCTTCGTGGGTTTGTTGCGCCATGTCCATCGCCTGAGGTGGTGGAGTCGGCGTTCTAGCCGGCGAATAACCCGCCCTCATTTCTTGTTTCTCTCTGATAATGTCGTTTAGTTGTTTCTTTAGTTGCCTCGCTTCCTCGCGACTTTGCTCTAGTTCGCGCCTGAGGCTCGAAATCTCTTTTAATAGTTGTTTGTCTTGTGTGGATTGTATGTTGTTAGTGTTAGAGTGCGGAGCAAAAAGTGATTTGGGAGGGCCGTCTCCCCAGCTCACCTTAACACCTCCGCCGCTCTTCTTCTTTTTCTGTTGCCACGGCTGCTGCTTTTGCTGCGGCTGTTGCTTGCCGGCGTTGCCCAGGGGTGGGTAGGACCCGTCCCGGTTGGACCCTTGGCTCTGGCTCCGGCTGCTTCCGCGGCTGCTCCGGCCCGGGTCCTGGCTCTCGTCCCGGAACCATCTTGGTCTTTTTCCCCGGCTGCGGCCTCGGCAGCGCCGCTGCTGCTGCTGGGGTCCCCACCTCAGCTCGCTCGCTGACTTGAGGCGTTGTTTGCAGTCTGTCGTGCCCACCGCGTGATCGCCGCCGCACAGCAGGCACTTGGGTGTGCATTGGTGTCCTGCCTCCGGATTCTGGCATCCGCACTGCCTGCAGGTCCTGGATTCCGGGTTCGGGCAGACGTCCATTCGGTGCCCGTGTTGGCCGCAGGCGTAGCACACCTGCCTCGTGGGCCGGTACGGGTAGCACCACATCTCCCCGCCGTAGTACAGCACCTGCTTCGGGAGAATGGGGCCGTCGAAGGTGATGACGGCCGTGCTGGATTTCCCGAGCATTCTGGCTGCCAGGATCTTCACGCCTTGCGTGCGGACTCTGAGGTTAGTCTTGAGTTCTTCCGGTGAGGTTCCCGGGTC
>JAJIZL010018308.1:721047-769714 GCA_023969395.1 Amblyomma maculatum | reverse complement strand
GGGGGCTAGCCTGTCACCGAATTTTTATCTGTTGTAGGCCGTCATTGCACCCGTCACTGCTTCGGTGGTGGATGATGGCTGTTGTTGCGGCGCGCGTCTTTCTTTCCCTCTTCCTTTTCTTTCTATTTTCTCTTCTGTCTGCACGAGGCAGCGGAGGTTGCTCAGCTACAGAGCCAGTAGCAGGCCCGTGCATTTTCTTTTTCTTCTTCCTACAGCCACAACAACAACAACCACCTGCTGTGGTAGTACTCTCCCCCACTACTCTCCCCACCAAACACCCATTACTGGTGCCACGTCGGAGAGTGCAGCCGTGAGCAAACGTGCTGGCGACATTCTCAAATCAACAGTAGCGCTATCGCAGCGCCTCCAGTCATACGGGAAACGTGATGGCTAACTCCCCGATTCCAGTGTGGCAATGGAACTGCAGGGGCTTCAGGGCTAAGCGGCGGGCCCTGGAGCATACCCTGCAGGCCTAGCTGCAAACTCCCCACATTGTCACGCTTCAGGAAACACACACACATCAAACTCACTAGCTACACGGCATATAATCAACAAGTAGCACAGGACCAACACCCTCAAACCGCCATTCTCGTTCATCAAAATCTCACAGCCAACCAGCTCAAATTAGACTATCCCGAGGTCCCGCACACTTTCGTGCAGGTCCTCCCAAACACTCGTACCCAGACTCCGCTGTGCGTTCTCAACGTCTATAGCGCCCCCAGTGACAAAAGCATGAGTGTAAAAATTCTATTCAGAAAGGCCTGCATGACAGCCCGAACGGGAATGCTCCTCTTACTTGGAGACTTTAACGCACCGCACGCAGAAGGGGGGTACAGAAAGACTTGTGGCCGTAAGGGAGCCAAGGTCTGGGAGACGGCTCAAATGCTGGCTTCTACTCCTCGACCCCGACCAACCCACCCGTTTCGACAACAGCGTAACGCAAAACACTTGCCCAGATCTCACATTCGCTCGTAACATCCCGGACGCTCGCAAGGAGAAACTTGGTAGCGACCATTATATTCTGAGCACCACTTTTACAGCGACACATTGCAAAGCCCCCCGCCGCATGATTACACACGTCAGCTGGGACGCGTTTCGGTATGAACAGACTCTTTGCTTCAGGACGCTACCAACGCCACCTCCACGGCCACTCAGAAGGCGGACGGCCGTAAACTCAAGCTCCGTCTTGTCTGCCTTGAATGTAAGATCGAGGCATGTTCAACCCATTTAAGTCAAGAGCAATGGCATCAGTTCTGCGATCGCCTCAATGGGCAGTTAGGGTGGAAGAACGCGTGGTTCTTGGTCAAACATCTGCTAGGCCCTGCCCAAACGAAATCCGCTTCACAAAAAAAAAAAACCTTGCCCGCGTCATACATGCTTTTCAGGGCACAAATGACGAACTCAATACTCTACGGGAAGGGAGGAAGGTGGGAGTGAAAGTGGAAAGTGAGAAAGAGGAGCCGTAGCGGAGGGCTACGGAGTAATTTCGACCACCTGGGGGTCTTTAACGTGCGCTGACATCGCACAGCACACGGACGCCACTTCGTTTTGCCTCCGTCGGAATGCAGCCGCCGAGGTCGGGTTCGAACCCGGGTGCCCCGCTTTAGTAGTCGGGCGTCTTACCACTGCACCCCCCCGGCGGGGCATACACTGTCCTGCAGATAATAAAGGCCAGTATTAGCCTAAGGAAAATAAAATGCACGGACCTGCTACTGGCTCTGTAGCTGAGCAACCTCCGCTTCCTCGTGCAGACAGAAGAAAGTTACAGAACAAAAGAGGGACAGAAAGACGCGCCCCGCAACACCATCGTCCACCATCTATGCGGTGGCGGGTGCAATGACCTACTAGTCCCAGCCTAGTAGGGCCGGGAACAGCCACCCTTCACTATACTTCCCACCGATACCACCGCCGAAGTTGTTGTGGCTGTAGGAAGGAGGAAAAGAAAATGCCCGAGCCTATTGAGCCACCTCCGCTGCCTCGTGCGGACAGAAGAGAAAATAGAGAAGAAAGAAAAAGAAGAGGGAGAGAAAGAAGCGCGCCGCAAGAACGGCCGTCGTCCACCACCTAAGCGGTGGAGGGTGCAATGACGGCCTACTCCATATGAAAAACATTACACGAGTTCAACGCTGCTGAACAAAATATTGAGCGAAAGCATTAACTGTGGGTGACCGAGCGTTCCTCTCTTTTACTTCTTCCTCAGCCCAGATATAAAGCGCCGTTTTAACCAAGATGTATGAACGTGCCTTAGTAGCCTATATGGGTAACGTGAATGCCAGGGTCCTAGCAGCCTCATTCTGACATAACCGTCCCATGTGAAACGAGATCCCCAATTTGGCAGCTCCTGCCAACTGAGCCGCGGCTTCGATCGCTTGAGTTGTTGATGTTGTGGCTATAGGAAGAAGGAAAAGAGAATGCACGGGCCTGCTACTGGCTCCTGGAGCTGAGCCACCTCCGCTGCCTCGTGCAGACAGAAGAGAAAATAGAGAAGAAAGAAAAGGAAGAGGGAAAGAAAGACGCGCGCCGCAACAACAGCCGTTGTCCACCACCACCGAAGCAGTGGTGGGTGCAATGACGGCCTACAACAGATAAATATTAGTGGCTGGCTAGCCCCCGCCGCAAGCGGCGTTGACCTACCCTCCCAGCCCCATAGAGCCAGGATCTGCCACCCCTCATCACCTCTCCCGCGCCGGGGAGTACCCCTATAGGCCTCAGGTCATCCTCATTAATAAAGGATTATGAATGAATGAGATGTTCGTGCGTCTCACTTCTTGTCCTGTATATTTGCAGTCAGGAAAGTGGCTACAATATACGAGGGTGCGCAGCAACGCCTGCCCTGGCTTCAAAATGAATGTGTTATAGTGTTCCTGTATATGCTCCCTCCCTGCGAGAGCATATACAGGAACACTAATGTGTTAATGTTTGTAGCGCCATCTCTCGAATACTCCATCAAAGTGTTTAGGTGAAAGTGGCGTCTGAGTTCACGAACCTTCTTCTAGCTCACTTTTCTTTGGCACGATTCTTGGAAGAAACAGCATGGACGTCTATTTACCGCAATATCGTTGAATTCATTGTTGAATTATTACGGTGTTCACGAGGTGTAATCTCACTTCACGCGCGTCTGAAACCTTGCGTGCATTCGGTTTCTGCAATGCGTGATTTTGCTCCTCAAGATCGACCACGCGCTTGAATTATATAGTTCACGGGTATTCGTGGGCAGGTGATATTCTGCCTTGGTTCCATTGCGCACAAGATGACGACTTTCATAACACAGCGCGAGAAAGTGGCATTGCAATCGACAGAAATGGCTTCGCGCGCTAAACGTTTTTCGTTCGTTCATATTCACGAAGAGAAAGGCTGGCATTGGAGGGCTGACAAACCACTCCACCAAGGGATTGAAACCATCTGTAGGCATTAAATATGGTAAGTGCTTCTGATTTCTAATAAGCACCCGACAGGCGTGAAAACAAGGCTTTTTTCAAGAACCGCTTTATTGCTAATGTAATACTAAAGTTTCGGGAGCGAGAAAGTACTGCTTTCTATGTTCGTTCAGAGCCATGCCACTTAAGGTTTTGGCCAGTGAGCTCCGCTTATACCCTGAGAGAGGACTCACCATATGCTGCGCATGTCGTCAAATGCTGTGAAACCCGAAAGAGCTGCATACATGTAGCACGAGTTCACTGTGAATGGGAGTGAGCTCTCTTGCGCAAAACGGCTAGTCCCAACATACTTCAGCGATCGCTCGGTACGAGGGCGTTCTGTAAAAGTGCATGGGTGTGTATGAAAGCTGGCCTTCACTACATGAGTCCTCATGAAAGGGCAGTGTTTTCGCAACGTGGTACATCATCATCATCATCATCATCATCATCATCATCATCATCATCAGCCTCACTATACCTACTGCAGGGCGAAGGCTTCTCCCATAATATTCCACTTAACGCGGTTCTGTGCTAGCTGCATCCACTTGACCCCTGCTAACTTAATCTCATCCGCCCACCTAAATTTCTGCCGCCCCCTGCTACGCTTTGCTTCCCTTGGAATCCAGTTTGTTACTCTAAGCGACCATCGGTTATCCTCTCTTCGCACTACATGTCCTGCCCATGTGCATTTCTTCTTCTTAATTTCCACTAGAATGTCGGTAACTTGAGTTATTTCTCTGACCCACTCTGCACGCTTCCTATCTGTTAATGTTACCACTACCATTTTTCATTCCATAGAGGCGCTTATATTTGAACATGAACTCTCACGTGTAGTGAGCGATAAAGCGACCCCACATTCGCAGTGTTTTGGTCACTTCCACACTTGCGTATCTCGTCGGGAAAAAAGTGACAAACAGTGCCTTTTACTGTTTTGCGGATTAATTCAATTTATTTATTGCCTAGCTTGTGTTGAAGCGTATCTCTCTAGGCAGTCTGTTACTTCCATGGTGATTAAATGGTTTTTATTAACTTCGTTTGCATGAAATCACAAAAATTGTTTTACGGGAAGGGACAAAACCTGTTGCCCCTTTTCCCGGTGGACACATAGACGGAGCCGTAAAAAAAGCCCCGACGGTGGGAGAGAAAGTGGGAAAAAAAATAGAAGGGCCATCGCGGAGGGGTTAGGAGTAATTTATACCACCAGGGAATCTTTAACGGGGGCCGAAATTGCAAAGCACGCAAACGCTTCTCTATTCTGGTTTGATCGAAACGCAGGCGCCTGCGGTCGGGTTCAAACACATGTACTGGGAAGCATCAGCTTGGCGTTTGAACTACTGCCGCATCGAGGTGGGGCGAAAATCAAAGAAAACGTTTATTGAAGTGAAAAGCTTCAGTAAGAGGGTCGGAGCCGAGCTTCGCGTATGCCGTACGCCACGACGGAGTGACGTCATAGCCAAGGTCGCGGATGCTTAGGCCCCCATCCTCTAGGCCTGCGTAGCGGGGGTGGGGAGTAAGGGGCCTCTATTTAAAATGGACAATAATAGTTGTCATCCCTCCATCCATCCAGCTGCGCAGCCCCCTCGCCAAGCTCTGCCGGCGTTGCCTAGCAACGCTTAAGATTGGTTGGTTGGTTTGTGGGGTTTAACGTCCCAAAGCGACTCCGGCTATGAGAGACGCCGTAGTGGAGGACTCCGGAAATTTCGACCACCTGGGGTTCTTTAACGTGCACTCACATCCGACTTCTCCCCATTAAAAAAGGAAATGCTTTGTGTCTAGCAGAGAATCGAACCTCTGTCCAATGGTTCCCCAGCCGAGCGCTTTCGTGCTCTGCCTATAGTGAACTAGAATACTAATTTTCTAGTTCACTATAGCTCTGCCATGCCCTGGGTATTGAAACACTCTTCATAATTCCTCTTATTTGCAGTTAGGATGATAGCGGAGTTCCGCTAGTTACAGGAGGAGGAGGTAAACTTTATTTAAAGAAGAGGTCTTAGGCGCGGGGTGGGTTGACGTTCCCGTCCCCGCGGTGGGCTCCTCTTCTAGGCCGGACGCCAGGTGGCCGGCCGACGATGTCGTTCGGCGACATCTTCAGCCCGCTCCGTGACTCGGAGTTGAACCTCCGGGTCGGAGCTGAGCAGCGCGGCCTCCCACTGAGATTGGGTAGAGAGCTGCAGACTCTGTGATGGCTTGTCTTGATTACATGAGTATAGGATGTGTGGTGTGTCTGCCTTTTGATGTCCACAGAGAGAACAGACAGGGCTGAACTGCTCTGGGAACCATATGGAGTACATGTACGGATTAAAGAAAGTGTCTGTTTGAAGTTACAGATACTGCGATTGGCTCGCAATTTAAAAGTACCAATGACTAAACTAAATTAAGGTGACGTCAAGGATGTGACGTCACCTATCTGCGGTCAGCTATGAGGACCCAAACGTATTTTAGCTCATAACCGAGCGGGAACGAGTGCGCTCCAACGCCGCCGGGCGGCGCTTCTTGTCTCCCGTGAGTGACAGATGCTGCGCCTTTCCTTTCCTGTAAACGAATTATAGAACGCCGGTGAACGTAGACGCGCTCGACATGGAAGCCAAGGAGAGATTAGCTGCTGGCGAACGGTGCATAAGACTGGAGGCATTAACTTCGGATTTCCAGGTAGTCATTGCTTTTGGCTACCTATCATTTTTTTAAGACCTTTACGCTCTTGGAGCCAAAACCTGTCCCCGGGAGCTTTGCGCGCCATTTGTGCGTCATATCTGTGTGCTGATGTTTCACTCGCAAATAGCAGATTTGTGAGGAGGGTGTATAAGAATAAAAGTGACTGATGGTGACAGGTAATCAATAATTGTCATAAACAGACATTGATAACAGACATTGATAGAGGTAATGACTATGCTAATGAATAATAATATTAATGTCTAAAAGCACTTGTAATGACCCATATGCTAAACTACGACTTTTAATGACACTAAATGATGGAATGGTTTGTTTTGGTTTGTGGTGTTTTATGTCACAAAGCAACTCAGGCTATCAGGGATGCCGTAGTCTGGAGGGCTCCCGATAATTCGACCACCTGGGTTTATTTAACGTGCACTGCCTGCGCAGAGAACACGGGTGTCTTGCTTTTCGCAGCCACCAAAAAGCGGTCACTGAGGCCGGGACTCGATCCCACATACTTGGGCACAGTAGTCGAGCGCCCTAACCACTGCACCACCTTGTCGTTGCTTGATTAGAAATGAGCAAAATGCTGTGCGGCGAGTGGTAATTATTGCGCTGGCTAGGCAAGACAATGTGTAAAAGTGCTCAGCGATGAGTTGTAATGCCGAAATTGACCAGGCATGACTCATCATGACTGGTAACGACTACGAAGGGACGAATATGTCAAACGACGGCTTCTAATGTCTGCAGGTGTTTGTAAATGAGTAACTATATTTGGCTTTTAGTAGTAATGACTACGTTGACTGGGTATGACTCATCATGAGTGCAAAACTAACAATATTGTGACATATATGCCCTGCATCGCTGGACGCTAAAGAAGACAACGATCAGAAACAGTGACACAGAAGACGACAAAGTGGTAGCAACGGTTAGTGCTAGAAGAAGGTTAACGCTGTTGTGATTCTGTGCTTTGTGTGCTGCGTCAACCTGGACTAACCTTCGTGCACTAACCTTGCCACGTATCATCTTGGTGGAGGTGCTGGGTATATATGTCACAATATTGTTAGTTTCAAGAAGTCAAACAATGACTTCAAATCACCTCAAATGATTGGAAATGAGTAAAAATGCTCAGTTGTGAATAATAAGGGCTAGAGTGACTAAGTATGCCTAAGTTTATATACGAAATGACCAATATTTCAAACGACTATTAAAGATTGCAACAGACGGCAAAGAAGTAAAAATGCTGAGCGATGAGAGTCAAATAACTGGAGAGGAGGGCAGCTTTTGCCGTTTTATTCCTAAAGGGCCAGAACACTGGCCAAAATATGTCATGAGATTACGGTGGAGATGAAAAGACATTACCTCATATAGTACAGACCGAGCACTACAATATCAAAGATGGTTTACAATCTTAATTTGCCATTGAAATTCGCATAACTCAGCAAAATATCGGTGATTTTCGTGATTGCACACTTATTTTTTCTTCTTGCTTGTCATAACGTATTATATTTTGCTCTTTCTGCACTGCGTCCTTAAATAAAAACAACCCTTCCTTTCCTACCGCGAGAGGCATGATTTTTATCACTACGTGGCGCCACAGTTTTTGGAATTTTGTGAATGAAGCAGTGATAGTGGCCCCAAATACTTTCGTTGACGAGGCGTGTGTTATTGTGCCGTAACAGCCTTGAGTGTGAAACTGAAAAGGTCGTTACTCCAAGGAAAAATGTCATTATTGTCTTGGCGAGTGAAATTTTGAGGAAAAATGTCATTATTGTCTTGGCGAGTGAAATTTATATTTGTTTTCGGTACGTCTTTTTTGTCGACCACCAATCGTCATCGCGGTCGCTGCTCATGGTTTCCAGCATCGGAGTACATAAAAACGGACGCATGCACTGATCGAAAAGTTCGCTATAGAATCGAACATATTAGACATCAATCTTTCCATTGCGACAAAAAAAAAAACTTTAAACCTAAATTTCAGTGTTTTTTTTCCTTTAAGAGACATCTAGAGACTCTATTTCTTACTCTAATTCCTATTGCGCAACCTTTTAAGGTATACTGTAAGGTGTTCGTTTCAAATGAAATCCAACGCTGTGCGCAGTTTGCCGGAAATAATTAAAGTATTTTTTGAGGAAAGGAAATGCGATTTATCCGTCATTCTTCCCAGAGCCCACCTGATCCGCACAATGAGGTGGGTAGAAAGGTGGGAGCGAATAATAAAGCTGTGCCATTTAAGGGTCCACAAAATAATACTGACTAGAAGGGATATTTATTAGACCGGCCATCGGAGTACCTGGGCTAATCGGACCGCAGCGGCCGTGATCTAATAGTCGAAATACAAATTCGTCTGTATGTGCCGTGCTGTCAATTTACCCTGAAGATCTCTGAAATATTGTTTTATAGGAATAAAAGACGCAGGGTCTGTCACTGGGTTTCGGTCGACACGTGCTCCTATGCCATAATGGAAGGCATGAACGTAGGAGTGAGAGCGAAAGAGAGAAAGAAAGATGTCTTGTGGTTGAAAGCCGGGGAGTAATTTCGACCACCCGGGGTTTTTTTAACGTACAGTGATGCCGCGCAGCACACGGACGCCTCTTCGTTTCGCCACCTAACGTAGTCACCGGCGGTCGTTCCAGGTAGTCGGCATGTTAGGAGGTACTGAAGCTCCACTTTTAAGACGAAATAGCGGAAGATACCCGCCCACATATAAAGCCACGCTTTAACCATGCCGTATGAACGTGTCGGCTTGCCCGGGGGGTAACGTGAATGCAGCGGTCCTGGGAGGTCGACACTGCTAGCACCCTGTCATATGAAAGGTGAGATCCGCGTTGGCAGCTCTTGCCAGAAGTAATATCAGGCAGCACTACGTCTAGTTAGTGCTCGGTGATGTGAGCTGCAAGCTGCAGCCTGCCAACGATAGGCTCTTCAGTTTCCGCTCACAACACCAAAGCCGACAGACTTTCACTGGCCACCGACGCCGTATTTTAAGTGAACAGGTAACCCGACCTTCGGGCATGTAACATCGATGACAATCGCCGCTTCCTCATGCGCCGGAACGAGATCTGGCCGGAGATTCGTGTCACCCACGGGCCGGTTCTCGTGAGTGACGGTGAATGGCTACTCGGCGGCTGTATTTAGCCGGTAGACTATCCGCTTGTGTCGGCTGCTGTAGGCGATGCTCTGGCGCAGTGGCAGAGAACCTGCAGGAGGGTTTTCTTTTCTTGCCCGCATCTCCGACACCACTGGTCAGCAGTGATATCCCATGGCCTGGCTCCATTGAGGGGCACCAGGTTCAGCCTCGCATGGCGTACGAAGCGCCAACCGCAGAAGCGAGTGAAAGGCCCCTTCCTCACGGAGTGGGAACTGCTATGGGGGCCGCTATACTCTCCATCACTATCCCTTTGTTGGGTGTGTCTTGGAGATCGTTATCTTGTGCACGCATAGCGATGCCCCGAAATGTCCTCACCACTTTAGTACGCTGCTTCTGCGAAACGATCATGTCGGCGCAAATGATGCTTGGGTCCTCGTCTTGCATCTCCCACGTGACCACCAGACGCCGAGAAGCCTTGCGAGCCATCGTCCAAAAACACTAGAGGTGCGTTGACCTGGCTCGGAAGTCCCTCTCCGTCTCTCCGGTCAGGTAGGTGGTAATGTCCTCGTCGGTGGCTGGTCGGCGCAGTCGCTTCGTCATGATGGCGGTGACGGCGCGCAGCGCTGATTGTACATCTAGATCAGGAGACTTGAGGAGCTTAAATGCGTTGTTGAAGCGGCAGATGTCGTGGAGCTCTGCTGCAATGGGGATGCCGACCGAGCCTGATGCTGCGTTGCCGTAGAGGTACTCGTAGAGAGCCCTTTTGTTAATGGCCGCAGCGCGTCGTCGAGGCGCGCCCACCCGGACGTGCCCAAACCATCGCACCGCATCGAGACATTTAACACTGAATATACGAATGTTTGACAGCGTCCAATCTGTGCCAAGGGGAGAGCACTGGGCTAAGCAGGCGGCGGCCGGTGTCGATGGCCTTGTCCACAGTGACTGTGTGCGGGAACACGTTGAACCCTACAGGAATGTCTGGCTCTCGAAGTCCTGGACCATCCGCACCTGTAATGAAAAAGGGGGTCATTCTTGTGCCGATTGGTGTCCTGCCGTTGAAATGAATAAAGTGACTTCGCTGGGTTGAACCGCAGTACCGACCTAGAATAAAGGGATGGCAATGGGGTAATGCTGTCTTGGAAGTTCTCCGGTAGGTTGGCCAGTGGCGTGAGGTCGTCGGCGTAGACCAGGGTGTTGTGGTGCCTCTCGCCTCCCTGCACAGCACGCAAAACTTGGTCAATGACGAGTTTAAACTGAAGTCCCTGTCGTATCCCTACCAAGATGTCAATCGGTTGTGTTGATCCTTCCTGTCCCACGATGGTTATGGTGTTGTCCTTGTAGAGGTAAGCGATAATGGAACAGAAGATGCTGCGGGCGCCGGGTCCAAGTAGCGAGTCGATGAGGGTATTGTGAGCGACGGATCTAAAGGCATTGCTGAAGTGCAGGAACGCCACGCACAGCTCCCTGCCGCCAGCCCTTTTGGCGTCAAGGCGCTTCTGCACCGCGAAATTGTCTTCAAACACGCCAGAAACCCCTTTTGACAACGACAGAGCAACTCGTGTTCCGCCATCCATCGCTGTAGCTGAGTGGAGAGGCACCCAGCTACAGTTGTAAAATCGTTGACCCGAGGACAATGGGGTGCCACGATGTGCTTTGCAGATCCTTTCTTGTGGATCAGGATGATCCAAGACTCCTACGCTGGGGGCACTTGAGCTTTAGAAAAGTGTTGAACGCCGCTGTCAGGAAGGCCGCTTCAGGGTCGGTCGTCTTGCAGTGATGGTAGGTGATTTGGTCGTTGCAGGGAGCGGTGTTTTCACATTTCCTCAGGACCTCCTCATCTGTGAACTTGTCTAGAAGAAATTCCGTGAGGTCGCTGCTCCTGGGCTTTTTGAGAAGAAGGATAGTGTCACCTCCTTGGGGCCCCACGTTGCGGCGAAGTGGTCCTCGAGGTCCTACAAAGGAACCGTGAACATAGGCGACTCGCCATCCACAGTCAGGCGTACTGCTCGGCGGCGATTCATGCTGCAAAGGGACTGGATCTGCTGAGCGTTGTCGGGGTTGGTCGAACGGCGCGGTTTACCTACGGAATAAGGCTTTGGCAGCTTTACCGCTTTTCCAACCTCGGTGATGGCCTCTAACAAGATGAAAAGAAAACCATCCAAACCCTCAGCAGACACAGGCTCACGTAGCAAACACCGTAGGCGCCTGGTTTGGTAGACGAGTACGCCCTCGCTCTCCGATCTCTCAAAAAGAGAATTGGGGATTTCCTACAGGGTAGCAGATGCGTCGTGATGGCTGCCGCCATCTTTGTCTTGAAGGAACGATGTGCTGCTTTCCTCACTGATTGTTTACATATGTTCATTTGATTGTGGGGCTGTTTTGAGGAAAAGGAGAGATGGAGTAAGTGGTGCTGGTATCCTCCTCGCTGGTGTCTTGCTCAGGCATTGCTGTGGCGTTCTTGTAGCTTGGCTGAAGTCATTTTCTTGGATGGGCTCAAGATCTGGTGGCCTGGTGTCCCGTGATGGCACCTGTCTTGGTCTTCTCGCCACCGTTAACAGTGGCGCGGAACGGGGAGGTAATCTCTGCATGGCAGTCTGTTTGCGTTGCCACATGCGATGCATCTCCAACAAGTTTTTCGACGTAAAAAAAAGCTGGCAATCACCGCACTTGTTGCTGTGTAAACGAGTGCTGGCCACATCGAGCTACCCTCCGGCGAGGCTGGGATGCGCTCTTCGCTGAGGACCGACCGCTCTGCGGCAGAAAGTGCAAAAATGCATGCTCTGATTTATTTGTACCCATGCTCACCTTCAAGATGCCGAGTTAGGGACTGCCGCCTGGATGTAACACAACCAGGGATTACGGGATAACGCGTCCTTGTTCCGTATACCGGAACGTCCGCGCCAGCCGAAGGAACGGTGCGGGGCTGTTCCCATCACGGCGAGATTGTGATCCGGCGTGCGGCAATTCTTAATTGGTGGCCGGGCTTGTTGGGCGGGTGGACGGCGATCGGACGGGAACGCGGCTCCTCTTGGCGGTCAGGGCGCTGCTTGTCGTGGGCGATGACATCCTTCTTAGCACCGGCGGTCATCTGGAATAAATGGCGGGGTGTAACCGCGCGACATCCTGGGGGAATAGATTTCTTTCCACAGAAAAGGTCAGCGCTGCAGCTGACAAGGAAAAAAAGAACTATCCAGAAAAACACCCCAAAACACTAACTATGAGGCAGGTCTACCAGAGGCGCGCATCAATAAAAAGAAAAAAGCACTCAACAGCATAAAAGAGAAAACAACGCAGTAAACAAAAAAAAAAAAACACTCCAACACAAGAGCATGAAAAGCCAGGCAAAAAGCTCTCACCACGGTTCCAGTAAAAAACAACACAAAAAGGAAGCTAAGAGGGAGAAAAACGAGCGCCAAATACCACATATAAATTACCCTTAAAACGATACAATGGCAAAAGAGCGCTCAGCAATGGAACAAACAATGCCAGAAGTCTAGATCTCTCACGAAAAAAGGAAGGCACTCAAAGCGCGAAGAAAGAGGGGAAGGTACTATACGTGCAACCTTATAACCGAAAAAATCTTAAACAGCAGAGAAAAAATGAAAGAAAAAAAAGAGACCTCTAATGAATTAAGGAGGACAGCTCTTAACAAGCTCTCAGCAGCAAGCAGGAACCCAGGAACAGCATTAGGCCCAAGGGCAGCAGGAGGTCCAGGAAGCCCGGCAGCAGGTCCCAGGGCAGTAGGGATCCAAGGGCTGGCAGGGGGTAGGCTCAGAACTACACTGTGATCTTAGCCGAAAGGCCGAGATACTTTCGGCAATACTTGGGACATTGGAACGAGAAAATGGTCATGGGCTCCTCTAGAGTGGGGGCATCCTTAAGGGGGTTGGAGATCTCCAGGTTTACCAAGTCTTCGGAATGTCAATGCTAATGGGAGACGCATCCCAGTGGCGTTGTCATACAAAAGACCGGACGCACAAGAGATCAGCCGATCGGGCAGTGTCGTGACGGTGGTGTGAAAGTCCGGTGCCGGAGAACCAAACCCCCCCGCCAGCCATTCAGGGCACCCAATTATCCGATGGGCAAGGCGAACCCAAGCATTCCCGGAAAGGGAATAATTAAAGGCTGCTTCTAAGAATTAAGACCTTGAGTAGAGTCCCGACGCCTTGCATCGATCAAAGCGTTACACTTGGCCAAACGCCGAGGTATACTGACCCGCAGGTCCAGTACTACACTTTGATCTTAGCAGGTCCCAGGGCAGCAGGGATTCAAGGGATGGCCGGGGGTAGGCTCTGAACTACACTTTGATCGTAGCCAAAAAACTACTAATAAAAAGCTAATGACGGGAGGATCCAAATCAAGTGATAATACGCGAGTGCATCACTTCGATCTTAGCCGAATAACCGAGAAGCTACTACACTTTGTTCTTAGCTAAAAGGCTACACTTTCATCTTAGCCTTTTTCTTAGCCAAAAAAAGCTAAACATTGATCTCAGCCAAAAACTGCTAAAAAAAAAGCTAATGACGGGAGGGTGCAAATCAAGTGATAATACACGAGTGCATCACTTTGATCTTAGCCAAAAGGCCAAGAAGCTATGCACGCAGTTCAGGTGTCCTCTTTCTATTAGTGAAAGTGGAAAGCACTTTCATACTCACCTTTCTCTCTTCCCTTATGGCGCTGATCAACTGAAGAAGTGTTGATGTTGTTGCTGTAGGAAGAAGGAAAAGAAAATTCGCGGGCCTGCGACTGGCTCTGTAGCTGAGCCACCTACGCTGCCTCGTGCAGACAGAACAGAAAATAGAAAAGAAAGACAATGACGAGGAAGAGAAAAACGCGCGCCGCAACAGCCGTCGTTAAGTTAAATTGGTTCACAGGAAGGGAAAGGCGCAGTAACTGTCACACTTGCTCTGTGGACACCCGAACCGCGCCGTAAGGGAAGGGAGGAAGGTGGGAATGAAAGTGGAAAGAGAGAAAGAGGAGCCGTAGTGGAGGGCTACGGAGTAATTTCGACCACCTGGGGATCTTTAACGTGCGCTGACATCGCGAGCACACGACGCCTCTTCGTTTCGCCTCCATCGAAACGCAGCCGCCGTGGTCGGGTTCGAACCCGGGAACTCCGGCACAGTAGTCGGGCGTCTTACCACTGCACCACCCCGGCGGGGCAACAGCCGTCGTTGTCCACCACCGAAGCGGGGGCGGGTGCAATGACGGCCTACAACAGACAGAAATTCGGTGGCTGGCAAGCCCCCGCCACACACGGCGTTGACCTACCGTCCCAGCACCGTAGGGCCAGGAACAACCACCCTTCACCACCTCCCGTCTCTCGAACAAGTGTCCACAGAAACAAGTGTGACAGATGCTGCGCCTTCCCTTTCTGCGACCAATTCTTATTCGTTCCTATTCAGAGGATGCGAAAGATGCAGCCCCCTCTCTTGCTCTGACCACTCCCGATATACCCCAATTGTTGGTACTTCTAAATCAGCCATCCATACTATTAGCGCAGGTTGGATATCCCTTAGATATGTCTCTCCCCTAAAACATCCTTTAACTCACCCAAACACCTTTCTTTTGACCCCTGCACACGCAGACCTAGATGATAACGTAGTGACTCATGGGTGTGACCATCGGTTCACTATCTGGCCGCAGGCAATAGAGGCCACATTCGGCCATGTGGTCTCACTTGGTGCGCCGCTACGCCTCCTCTCTATTCATGATATACGTCACCATTACAACCACGGTCGCCTTGTGTATCTCCCTCTACACCGCAAAACCTCTCGTTATCGCGGGGTTCCCTGACGCCAGCATCCGACTTGCACATATCCCTACTTCTGTCTTCCGCCACCTTATTCTCCAATCTATCTATCCCTCCTCAGCTCGTTATTTCTGTCCGGCCAGAGCCAATCTTGATCCCATCATGAGGGGCTGTGGTCGCCACCCCTAGCAAAATCACTGACTATTCATTGAAAGGAGCAGTGGGAGGCTGCCCTGCGAAGCTAAGTGCCCGATCTTCAGGACAAGATCTTAGATTGGGCTCACGAGGTAGCGGAGGCATACCTTACGTAGAATCTCTCTCCCTCCCCTACTGCCTCTTTACCCTATGAGATAAATAAAGTTGTTACTCACTCACTCACGGCAGCGCTCGTTGCGCCGCTAGCAGCGGCTTTCCCCAAGATGGCGCGTGCCGAGAACGGCGCCGCGACCCCATTCGAAGAGTATCACCAACCTGGACAGCAGCGTGCTGGCTTCGAGGCACACTAGGAAATTGCGGGTGAGGGTGTCTTCTTGTTTTTGGAGGTAGCTTCTGCCAGAATTGTGCAAACTCTGACTTATCTAGTTACAAAATGTATCTAGTTATTGTGTCTAAAATTTTGCAGTGTTCGTCAATGAGGAAGAAATGTCGAGCATCCAGCCTTTGGAATCGAGCCTCCAGTGCTTGGAGGCTATATTCTAGGAATATTAGAAATTTATCACACATATGCTGTTGCAATTGTGTTAGTTTGCCTAAAATTTGGCTCATGTTTTGCTTCAAATCAAGCGTCCGGCTCAACTGCTTTGTTTGATAGCGCCAGCTCAGCTGTTTTATCTGACAATGTGGGAACCTCTAATCCTTTATTTTTGGAGGTGGCGTGGAGAGTGGGGCTCCTGCGTAAGGTGAACTCTGACCATTTAAAGGTAAAGGGGATCAGAGGATGGGTGTAAGAGTTGGGTGACGGCCTGTCGTAAGCACATTACCTCTTCTCCAAGGCAATCCATCTCCTCGTTGCGGTAGTATGGCTTGCGTATCACTCGATCTGCCCATTGGCGTTACTCGGGTGCCTTTGGCGGCACTGATGGATCCAACCTTCGGAAATCATCTACATCTTGGGTCAGTATTCCGATAGCTCCCCTTTTATTGCGAAAGTAATACTACTTGCACTTTCAAGCCGTCAGCGTGGTCCCGGCGGTAACCACGTTTGACCTTTGACCTTTCGACGACCCCCGTAGACAAACTCAAGCTGGCAGGAGCTGCCAACTTGGGTCTCTCGTTTCACATGGGACGGTTATGTCAGAATCAGCCTGCTAGGACCCTGGTATTCACGTTACCCCTGTAGGCCACTAAGGCATGTTCATATCGGTTGGTTAAAGCGGGGCTTTTATATGTGGGCTGAGAAAGAAGAAAACGAGAATACGAAGAATGCTCGGTCACGCGCAGCTAATGCTTTCGCTCAATATTTGGTTCAGCAGCATTGAGACTGGCACCCCGTGGCTGACAGCCATCCGTAAGACCGCTCACGCTACTTTAGGTCTCATTCGTCGCATAGCTATGCGCTCTGGCGGCGCGCGTGCTCACACGGCCCGCCAGCTTGTTCGCTCTGTCCTCCAGCCACGTATAATATACCAGGCACAGTTTCAACGTCTCACCCGCAGACAGTGGGACTCCCTTGAGGCCATAAATCGTGAGGCTATGCTTGCAATAACATATGTTCCCCGCCTAACACCCATACCAGTACTTCAGGAGTATGCCCAGCTAAATACGCTCACTGAACGCGTTGATCAGCGGATGGCAAACAGAGCTCGCAAACAGTCTTTACAACTACATCATTTAAAGACACTACCTCCATGGTCGTACTGCCAGCTCACGGACAATCGCCCCACTGCTTCCCCGTCGGTATCATCCGCACATCTGCCTGAAGGGTGCATATTATATACCGATGCATCACATACTGCAGAGCGAGGAGTTACTTCTGTGTATAGTCCCTCTCATCCGCATCTCAACACTCACGTGACATATACCGCGGATACGTGCACCCCTCTGGCACTGGAAGCTCAATCAATTTACAATGCCGTACATTCCCTTCCACCAGTTCCTACATTCAATGCAGTTCATCTTTACACAGACTCTCTCCCTGCCCTTGAACAGCTTAAGGCCGTTCGACGCACATTCTAAATAACACAGTCCATACATTTGCTCTGTTCAAAATACCAATGTCCTATTCGCATACACTGGATTCGCGGCCATGCTCGCGATCCGCATAATATTCAAGCAGATGCTATGACGCATATAAACACATCAGGCGATCCACCACCTTCCCCTCTTCCCCCAGATCCGTTCCTGTCCCACGTTTCCGATTCGGAATTTCTGCGCCAGCGAACACGCGCTCTAATTCCTCCGTGTTCGCACCCTCTCCCCCGTAGTCTTACTCGGCAGGAGGAGGTGACAGTGCGCCGTATCAGGGCAGGGGCGGCTCTGACCCCATCTGTTCGACATCGATGGCGGGAAAAAGATCTACCAGTGACTGACAGGTGCCCTCAGTGTGAGACTCCACCTGACGTCTGCGATGTGCATCACTTGTTGTGGACGTGTCCATCAACGACGCACATTAGGCAACGGATAATCATGAAGGTGGGCCTGCGGTGGAATCGCGATAGTGATTATGAGAAATGAACAATGGACAATCGCTATACTGCCAACCTTCTCGAATACATAAGCACAATTGGACTTCACTCCTTCTTTCAACTTTCTATCTTCTGCATCTCATTCCCCCTTTCTCAACTTATGCCTTGTGGCAAACTGTTCGAAAAAAAAAATCCTTGTAATGTTTTTTTCTGCTCGTGGCTTAGTTTTCACGAGCGTAAGCTCCTACTCCTCACATTTGGCTTCTGTCGATCTGTCGGTGGCTCTAGATTCAAAATGGCGAATGAACCACGTGACCATCAAATGCTTTAGTTAGAAATTTGTGTATGTCTGAAGCAGTATTCACCACAAAACAAAATATTTATTTAGTACGAATATACATCAATGGATGCGGACTACGAAAAAAATTGTTGTAGTTTGGCTCTGGTTAACCCTATTTGAACTGCGATAGTATGGGCTGAAGCTTCTTTTGCGTGCTACATTATTCCCCTATCACGCCCTATCAGTTAAGGTGCTACATAATTGGGGACATTTGAGCTCATCCTTCAAGAGTATGACGCAAGAGCGTAGGTTACCAGCCTTCTTCTCCTTCTCCTCCTCCTCGGCTGTTCAAGGTCAAGCGTGGCATCCGCCGGGGATACGAGATGGCTCGAAAACTGATGCAGTATTGCTATCGCAATAAAATACTTAACTCGTATTCACTAAGACAAAGGCGAGGCAATGCCCGGAAAAGGAATCAATAAAGCAAGGGTAACTGCGCCACGAAAGAACCAGGGCCAGCAGTTATACATGGTGTCTAAAAACTCACTGGACACGCAAGTGCGTATAATAGAGATTGTGTATACTCTGGCACGAAAACAAGAGACAAAGTAAGGGGTTTAGGTTTGTGGTATTCGGGCTTGCCGCGGCTGCCCTTTGAGCGGCCGCCGCCCGTGCCATGTTGTTGTTCTCGTTCCCTTTCTCGTGCCTGAGGCGGCGGAGAGAGGTTCGGACGACTTGCTACTGTCGTTCGCCTGTGGTTTAGCATTGATTAAACCTAGGGTGAAGCGAAAGCTGAAGCATGCGTACACACGGTAAAGCTCTTTATTTAGCAGAATGTTTTCCTTTGGTTATGGCTAGGAAGAGACTCCTTTGATTCATGAAGTTCGTCTTGGTTTGAACTAGGCCTACTCCTAGTCCGTGGCGTGGCTGCGCAGCCGATACTGACGTCAGGGATCATGTGTCTCACCAAGCAGCTGCTCACGCATTAAGCTACTTCCCACATCAGTTAACCATTGACCTTGATATTAACGTTGACCTTGACCTTCGGTGAGAACATAGTGACCCAGTGTTTGTGGCTATAGTTTCAACTTGACATCGAAGATGTTTGAAGGTCGTCGGGAGCACACGGTTAGCTTAAATTAATGTCGCTTAGGGAAGCTATCACTTCAATATTAATCATGGCTTGACTATAGTGATATAGCGAAAGCTGGTAGTTTTTCAGCGATAGCCTCTGTAAAACTGCATTATCAATCCACGGTCTTTTCAAAATTTTTCTTATTATTGGTTCAGAGGAAAGCAAAGGCGCAGTATCTGTCACACACGTTTGTGGACACTTGAACTGGCAAAGCAAACCAACGGTTTGTTTTTGAGCTGCAAAGTTTTTCGACGTCCATTTTTTTTTGCCCCGCCGCGGTTGTGCAGTGGTAAGACGCCCGACTACTGTGCCGACCCCTCCTGCAGCCTTTGCAACCACCCCACTGCCACCCTCGCACACGTTCTATTCCAATGCCCGGCGGATCCTCCTCGCGGGGTCTGGAGCACTTCACCACCTGGGAGGAATGGGAGACCCTGCTACGCTCTGAGGACCCGGTCCGGCAAAAGACCGCCACAGACCGAGCTGCCGACGTCATGAACCGTAGGAACATTAACGTTTGAGTGTAGTGGGGCCGTGCGGGGGCCCAGAGGCCTGCGTGCCCCGAACTCCTCTGTTTAAATAAATGTTTTTACTACTACTACTACTGCCGGAGTACCCGGGTTCGATCCTGACCACGGCAGCTGCGTTTCGATGGAGGCGAAACGAAGAGGCGTCCGTGTGCAGTGCGATGTCAGCGCACGTTAAATATCCCCAGGTGGTCGAAAATACTCTGCAGTCCTCCACTATGGCTCCTCTTTCTCTCCTTTCACTTTCACTCCCACCTTCCTCCCCTCCCCTAGGGCGCGGCTCAGGTGTCCACAGGAGCAAGTGCGACACATACTGTGCTTTTTGTTTCCTGTGAATCAATTACGCCAAATTTGTTCCATACTGAAAGCTTGGAAACCTGGCTTAGTGAAGCTCTCGCTTCACAAAGGGCCATGTGCAGACAACCGATGGAGGTATAAGTTATTACCGTAGTCATGAATTTCAGCTCGTCATAGACACCAAAGAAACGAGTGTGCCAGCGCCACAGATGCTACGCCTCTCCGTCTGCTAGGAGTTGGCCAGACAAGTATTTTCAGACGACCAGGCGCAGTCTCTGCAGCGCGTGGTAAATTGCACGGGCCGGAGTTCGCCGACCCTCAGCGAGGCAACGCGCCGCCATAGCACAAACATTGCGGCTACAATAATTAGACGGGCAAATGGATCACGCAGACACCTTCTGTCATAGTGTGCTTGAACTTGAAACATACGGTACACAAGACACGCTTTCAAAAAACACATGATTTATTGTCTTTGGCGCCAAAATTCGCACATTGCTCTTCAGGTACGATGGCTCCTCCTGGCCAGGCAATCACTTGTCACTCGTATAGAGAACTCCCACGCCTCAGGCATTCAAATCCTCTCACATTCTTTCCCACATCTCTTCGAGGGTATTATGTACTCCTAGAGCCATGAGCTTGGCCGTTGGCGTGGAGTTCGGTAGCCCCAGGGCCGTCTTGTAGGCTTTCCTGATGAGTGTCTCCAACTTTTCAATTTCCGACCTGGAGAGGTTAAGGAATGCCGTCCCGTACATTATCCGCGAGATCACGAAAGCTTGCACCAAGCGGATGGTGTCCCTTTCCTTCATGCCATGGTGTTTATTTCGGATACGATGTATCATCCGGAGGATTTGCTCGGTGGATGTTGTAAGCTTCTTCATTGTGGTGGTGTTCTGTTTCCCCTGCGGGATATACTGCCCTAGGATCTTGATCTCTGTGGGTTTCTGTACTGGGTGGCTCTCTATATACACCGAGATGTTCTGTGCTAGGGGTGTCCTCGGGTTCTTCAGAATTAGCAACTCGGACTTTTCCGGCGCACACTGGAGGCCTCTCTCCCTGGCGTACCGGGCCACCGTGTCCGCTGCTGCTTGAAGACGCTCCTCGATCTCGGCGTCACTCCCCGAGTTGGCTCTCACAACTCAATAGGCTCGCACTTACAACACCCGGCAGAGAACTGCTCGAGAAGATCCATGTTAATCAGCCCTATAAAATTGACCAAAGGGAAGAGGTCCCACGCGATGTGAGAAGACGCATCAACGTGTACCCCATTCCACGGAATATGCATCCCGCATATAACATCGAGAGGAGGATAGCAAGAGGGGAAGCCCTGCAGAAGAAATGGGACAAGCAGACTAACACCCTTTACGTGGACGCAGCAGGACCACACAATGGAGTCATGACTATCGTAGTCTCAACGCCTGCGGGGTCGATGGTGAACTGCGCCTCGGTGAAAACATCTAACCCCACTCACGCAGAGGAGGCAGCTATTGCATTAGCTGTAGCATCTAACCCCAACGCCGTTGTGCTCACTGATTCTCAAAACGCCTGTTGCAACTTCAATTACGGATTAATTCATAAGTCAGGGTTGTCATTGCTAACTAAGCACCCACCCAACAAAGCATCAATCATCTGGTTTCCCGGTCACCTGGAACTACCAGGAGGAAACGAAGCCGCTCACAGGCATGCCCGAGCTCTTCTATACCGGGCGTCTCCCCCTGATGACCATAAAGGGTGCCGTGACCTGATAGGTTTAGCAGTGTATGCTGACAATCTCGCGCCATACAGAACAGCCAGAAAGGAGTACCCAACACCACACAAATCCCTCAATAAGTTAGAAGAGAACATCCTTAGGAGATTACCCAACACCAGCTAAATTACACCTGTGGTACCCTACACTATACTCTCCGCAGTGCCCACACTGTGGAGAGGTAGCTAACCTCTACCATATGGTGTGGGCATGCCAATTTAATCCCTTAGTTGACCCCATTCCCAACCCCTCGGAGGAGCAGTGGGAGGCTATTCTGCTCAGCGATGATCCTGACCGTCAGCACTGGCTGGTGGGGAGGGCCAGCGCAGCAGCAGCAGCCAATGGACTACCGGACTAGGCGGCCCACCCACATGTTCTGAGAATACTGAATAAATAAAGATGTTTTCAATCAATCAATCAATCTCACATTCTTTGGCAGCTTCACAGCTGTCCATTCTTTCCACGTGGTCAGAGGGGTCTTTGCTCATCTGGCATGAGACGGTAGCAGGCAACTAATTTACTAATACGTATGGCAGGCATGTCGCTACGCTGATATCAGATAAGTCGGAATCAGTACATTCTTTCAATCTGGCGACTGCTCGGTAAAACAGATGTGCTGTTTCAGCTTGCGGATCAATGTATCTGTTGTCAATACGTGCCCCGCCGTGCTCATCTAGTATAGGCAAGCGTCATGTTTGTAAACAAAGGTGGCGCTGCGATCGGCAGCGACAGTGGGTGTAGGCAAAAACGCAGCGTGCCTTCACCGAGCCAAGCGACGCCGCCTTCGAAACCAGTTCGCACGTGCAAATATTCTGAAGCGTAAGCTTTGCTTGTGCGTAGAAATAGTTTGGTCTATATCTGGAGAGTAGTTCAACACTTTACTAGCCGATTAGTGCTAGGGTTACCTGGCGTAGAACGCTGCATTAGCTCCTTCTCCGTGGCTTCAACAGGTCGCGGCTACGGTGGGCGACTGTACAAACGTTGGACTGTAGTGACTGACTAAATTAAATGAAAACGAAAAATCACAATGTACAAAAAAACTAATATATAGTGAACACTGTCCAACTTCCGGGCCTATTGTTAGCGCATGCAAGGACGATGGTATGAATGATTGGAAGTGCGTTTTTCACATGACTATTTTGATTGGTACGTTTTCTGCTGCAGGCACCTTCACTCTAAAGAACAATATTACCCGCAGTTATACTGAACTAGAAATCATATCTTTAGCTCACTGTACCAGCAACGTAAGTCATAGAATTACAAGGACTCAATCTTCTAGTTCTTTGTAGCATTCGACTAGTGGGCGCGCTGCCAACTTTTTTTTTCCTGCTCGATAAAAAGACGTTCCACGTCTGTTTAATCGCACAGACGTAGCCAGGGTCATTCACAGGTTAATATATATATACATGAATGCTCGTAAGAATGCCGTTTGTTTTTTGCTATGAGCGCAAATGCAATGTTCTTCACGATGTCCACGAACCCTTGCAGTGCAATTTGCGCGATCTGCTGAGTATGTTTTATTTATATTGGGAAAAATTTTATTCAAATGCGCGTCACCCTATTCTGCTTATTCTTCATCCCTCATAGCCAGTTCCACTTTGGGACATTAAACGAATTGTACTGTATATACAATTAAATATCTTGCTTGATCAGAGCTGGTTGTAACTGGTTAATTAGTTCATTATGACCTTAATGACCTTCCAAAAAAATTTAATACTCTTGGAAATAGCGCTGCTTAACTTTGTCCGGATCTTAACGATGTTCTATCGATTTCTAGGACCGTTGATGAAGAGTGCGTTACTCGTTGAAATTCGGGAAAATGAAAACAGAAAAAAGCTACTTCACAACTCTTGGCCTGTTTCATTAATATCGCGCTGCAGTGACCGCTCAAGGTAACTGCAGTTGCCTTCGCAGAAGATTTAGTGTCCTTTTCTGTACGAAAATATGCACGGGTAGCACCGCAGATTAATGGAATTCACAGTGCGGTTTCCTAGCTGCGTTCGATTAAGGTCATACGCGCACGGAATATCACGTCTAAACTTCTTATGGCCTGGTAGTACATACACCAAAACGTGATCGAGCTGCAGGCGTTTGCTATTGCGCTATTCGTCGTGTGGTCGAAAAGCAATTACGACAATTAAGGGTTGCAAACAAACTGATCAAGTTTCACTGCAGAAGTGCAACACACGTTATAGCTGCAAAGGCAATCCGTCGCCGAAGGGTCTACACAATTGTGGCGCTCAACGCCTCTGTCATTCGCTCTCATCTTTATCCAACCGCAAGAAACAAGTGAAAACAAACACAATTTTCTTCGTTGTGCCTTGCGGCGCAAACAACCGCACCACACATTGCAGGAATAGCGGGAATTATGCTCGAAAACGTAGCAAGCGCCGCGAAACCAATGCAGACGACCCGAGCTTTTGCCTACAGAACGAAAGTCACTGCTGTCGCCAGCGCCACCGCATCTTCACTGACGTCACGGGCTGACGCTTGTCTATAACATCAAAGGCAAGAACGCACGTCAGCCTGGTGATGCAGGATATCCCTCTTCCCCCTCCCGGTTATAGGGTGCTGTAGGAGAGGCGAGTTGCAAGGCGACCCGTCGTGGACGTGTAATGGTCGCGTTCCGCGCCACGTACAACAGAAGAGCCTAAAAAATCGCCATTATGACCACTATTTCTCACCTTGTGGGGCAATTCCCTACCTGAAACTAACAAAGCTTTCTGCACGTCGCCGCATTGAATCACTTAAATTCTTGTAATGCATAATATCTTCATCAGCCATGCTCTTTTCCTATCGCTGTATTTTTGCCCCAGAAACATCAACCAGAGATTATCACGAACTTGACGACTTTTTACGTACGTACTAACACGTTCAAATTCAGTTTTTTACTCGCACCATTGAGTGGTGGATTGCATTACCTGGTACCGTCTTTGCCAAAAGTAACCAGGCTGCATGTCTTGCTTCTCGCTTGTATTCTGAAGCCAACATGAATTCCCAGAGGATGGCAACTTGTTAAGAACTGAAGAGAGGAGTTCGCCTTTACGTTGCACAGATTCACAGCTTCAGAAGTATTACGAATTCTCTACTACCCGAATGAGAAACGAAATACGCAGCCTGATTACTTTTGGCAAAGGCGGTACATTCGCTCCTTGGATCTCGATAGTTTATGTAACAGGCATTCAAGTTGGATTACTATTTTGTATACACGCCTGTAACCCTCCAGTGAACATGTACTCCGCTCTTGTTCATACTTTTTTGTTCCCAGTGCAACATGAATTGTATATATTTTAGTGCTGTATTCCGGCGTTAAACACTGCACAATATATTTCATGATTGTTCTGGTCAGCACTCCTGCTAAAGTACCCCATATTCATGACGTCGTGCGCAGGCAAACTCATGAAAAAGGCAGTCCACGCACGCCTCTCCAAATATCTCGAGGAGAACGAGCCACACACTTGTTTGTGTTCAGAGCAAACCTGTTTACCCACGATGTGCTTCTGCAATATAAACGCGAAGTCATTGATCCAGCACGCAGAAACACTGACCGAGCACTTTTAATCTTGCCAGGTCTACTCTCCACCGGCTAAGACACTAGACAAAGGGGAGTTGCTGCACTTTCGCAAGCTAGGGACCCACTCTTTCAACAATTCAACAAATCTACGCGCAACAGATCCTGTCATTTGACTTACAATGCAAATTCTGCGGTGAGAAGGTGGACCTGCATCGGGGAGAAGGTGGACCTGCATCGTATGGTGTGGGCCTGCCAACGAAATTAGACTATCGTAATTAATAAGCAGCCAAGGCAGCAGGTGTGCGGGGCAGCTCTGTCCAGCTCGGACGCAAGTGGTCAAAAGAAATTGTCGAACACAAGAGGTTACATTTGGGTGCGTGTGAGGTGTATCCCCAGTGCGTGTGGCATGCATTAAAGGCCCCTACCACGATGAGTTGGGAGTTGCGAAATGAGCCGAGGACTGCCTGAATAGATCTGCCTTTATTTTTAGCGTTGCTGTATATGTTAAGATGCGAGTCTGTTTGTGTGGCTGAGCTGAGCTCTATCGTGGTATATTGAGTGCTTTTACTGCCTGGTGTGCTTGTCGGTGTGCGGTCTGGCGCAGGCATTGACACGAGTGTGAGGATTGCCGTACGTGGCGTAAGAGCTGCAGTCTAATAACCGCGGATATGAATGCGACTTCTTTCCGTGTCTTCCATAGCGATGACATGGGGAAATTAGGAGACTTTGCGATATATGCTGCTGGTTGCGATCTGTTTCGGCGTATGCTGCGGTAGTTCTATTGCCAAATAATTGTATCTGTTTGCCTAGTGGATTGGCATCACCGCCTATCATTTTGCATGGTATTGTTCTGTGTCATGTTGATGAGCTCTAGAGACTGGATGAGAGCAAGCCGCAGGTTAACTACACGCACTTGCAAGGCGATTCCTTATTACAAGTTGGAAAAGCTTTTCGATACCGGCTTCATGTTTGTCCAAGCGTGCGTTGATCATGGTTTCTATCCTCTCGGTCATGGATTGTATGAGCTGTGCCTGGGCTTGCATGAGCTGTTTCTGCATCAATCCGATATTTTTCTGCACCTATAGTGCTGATTATACTACCAATTTCTGAGTGAAATTCGACGGAACGAATGTATTGCTTTACAGCGTCTTGAGGTGTAATGGGAGGATCAGTGGTTGGATGGGGTGAAGTAGCGGAGTGTGCTTAGTCGGAGAACTCACTATTTTTAGCAGGGCCGGCTCCTTTTTCGGGTGTGGTGTACCGCGTAGACAGTGGCTCTTTTGGTCTCCCGGATGCGAGCTGAGGAATCACGGGGGTTTGAGGTATCTCGAAGGATCCAGAATGCCAGACACTATATCACGAACGCCGGATGAGGGGCCAGGGACTCTAGTTTATTTACTGCGAACGCTGAACGCGGGGTCACTGCCCGGCCTTGAAGACACTAGGTGCATCTTGAAACGGAGCTAGCATTGCGGAGCACCATTGTGATGGTTTCTTTTGCAAATAACGTAGGAGGGTTCACAGTCATTGTCCATGGCTAGATTAGTGTCCCCACATCGCAGGCACAGCGAAAGGGCTATGCCCGGGCACAGCTCCGGGCACCGGGGCAGACATCAGGACGATGGCCCAGCTTGCAACAAAGGTTGCAGGCTTCAACCTTGCGTCTGAAGAGATGGCAGGAGGTTACACATCCTCGATAAAGGATGTAGTAGTGAAATTTAATGCCACGGAATGAGATGAGAACGGCCTCAGTGGAGCCCACACGCTAACTCATATAGATGAGGTCGTGGCGGTCAAAGTCAAGAAGAATGGAAGTGATTTCCTCTGCGGAATGGTCCAAGGGCATTCCGTGGATGATGCCTCTGCACAAATTCAGGGGATCAGTAACGTGCGTGGCAACGTCGTAGGTAGTATCGTTAAACTTGAGGGCTTTAATTTTGTGGTAACCATCAGTATGATGCATGTCAGGCTTGCTGATAAGGAGGGTGTTATTTACGGGATTAGGTCAAAATACATCAGTACTTGCTTCAGCAGTTGAGATTTTCGAGGCTTGCAGAACGGTTTGCCAAAGAGTGTGAACATGAATATCGGTGCAGTCAAAGCCCTCGCGAAGACGAATAATAAATAAACTGGTAGTCGCCGGCTGGTAATGGCGGCGGGTGATTCGTGTTCCAAGGAGGCGCTTACGAGGTGGTTTCCTTCATCTCCGACTGGAGGGTGAGGGATTTCGTAAGGAGTTTTGGGCGCATCGTTCATGCACTACACGCCAGCTGCTGTCCGCGGCTTCTGCTGAGGAGATGTCTCCATAGACCGTGTATGCATTGAGCATAGTGGGAGGGTAGGCCCAGGACTCTCGGCCTAGCGAGAGTGTCGAGGCTGCAGCCCCAATATCGGGCTGATTCAAAGGAGAAGGGCCTACAATTACCTATGATGGTGGTTCAGTGAGGTATAGAGCCACTTACGATGGTCCTAAAATTGCGGAAGTTCTTTGGAGAACTTCTGGAGCCACTCATTAGGAAAATCGACGGAGTCCATCGCAGACGCATTCCTGCGCACAGGCCCAATAGCGGCCAGTCGCACGAGAAGTGTTTCATGTGTAAAAATATTTCGAGAGCACTAAAGAATCTGCAGTGGGGAATTGTAACAGCCTGGGCGTTGCTGCTGCACACGGTACATCGCGCGCCCTTTGCCAAACACACGGCAAATCGAGAGCGACCATGTGGCCTAACAGACCATTCATCTAACTTGTGCAGGTCCTTGCAATTGGTCTCGTCGGAACAACGAAGCAAATCAACCAAGTTGGCGGAACGATCGACCTTCTAAATCTGCCAGGTGCGGATGCTGTAACATGATCTGCCACTACGTCAAAATTATCACACAACCGAAGCTCTCTTCTTTCTTTAGCGATATCTTTACTGCTCCGTGATGCACCAACAGCGCCACCATCACTGTACGTGACCTCATCGCTTTGGGATATAAATGAGCAACTTCAAGCCTTCGATTTCAGTGGGCACGGCAGACAGAGAGCGGCCCTGTGGCCTAACAGACTATTCTTCTGCATTGTGCAGGTCGTTGCTTTTGGTCTCGTCGGAACAACGAAGAAAATCAACCAAGGTGGTGGCCAGATCGACCTTCCAAATCTTCCAGTTGCGGCTGCTGTTCCATGATCTGCCACTACGTCAAGATTATCACAGAAGCGAAGCTCTCTTCTTCCTTTAGCGACATCTTCACTGCTCCGTGGTGCTCCAACAGCGCCATCATCACGGCACGTGACCTCATCGCTTTGGGATATAAATGAGCAATTTCAATCCTTCGATTTCAGTGGGCACGGCGGACCGAGAGCGGCCATGTGGCCAAACAGACCATTCTTCCGCCTTGTGCAGGTTAGTGCTTACTACATCATCATTATCATCATCATCAGCCTGACTATACCCACTGCAGGGCGAAGGCCGCTCCCATATTTTTCCAATTAATTAACCCGGTTTTGTGCTAGCTGCATCCATTTCACCCCTGCGAACTTCTTAACCTCATCCGCCCACCTAACTTTCTGCCGGCCCCTACTACGCTTTCCTTCCTTTGGAATCCAGTTTGTTACCCTAAGCGACCATCGGTTATCCTCTCTTCGTACTACATGTCCTGCCCATGCCCATTTCTTCTTAATTTCCACTAGAGTGTCAGTAACTTGAGTTATTTCTCTGACCCACTCTGCACGCTTCCTATCTCTTAATGGTATACCACTACCATTTTTCGTTCCAAAGCCCTCTGCGTTGTTCTCAACTTAAGAAGAACGCTGTTGGTTAGCCTGCACGTTTCAGCCTCATATTGCTTACGACAGCTTTGTTAAAAGCGACAACCGTTGTCTCTTGGTCTTGCCGTGCCCACAGCAAGCTGTATTAATGGCGTATGAGGTGTACTGCGTATGCTTACCCCACTTGAGCGGAAATATCGTGTTGAATCCTTCACCTGACCCGGAGGGCTTCAGCACACATGCACGGCTTGAAAAATTGCTTTTAGGACAGAATAAATTAATTGAGGATGTTGCAGCAATTCGTACACAACAAACTAGCATGGAAACACGTCTAGCGGACTGGCAGACCCGATTCGCACAAGTGGTGAAACATGCGGTGCGTGTGGAAAAACTTGAATGTACGATTAAAGCCTTAGGAAAGAGAATTACGGATACGGGGGATAAAAGTTAGGGCTCGAATGTACTGGTTTTGGGGGTATCAGAGGAAGCAGAAGAGACACAGGCTGTATTGCGTCGTAAAGGTCTAAGTCATATATTTTCTATGAAGTTACAAATCCCGTGCAGGTCTGTAGCCCGAATACATCGGATCGGCAAGAGCGATAAAACGCAGCCAGAAATTTTATATTTTCAAGATTACGAAGAAAAGTATCATGCAAAATCCTTTCAAACTTAAAGGTTCTTATACTTCTGTTCAAAACGATTACTCACGAAACACGCCCAGGAAGCGTAAACGTTTGTGGAACAGTGCTTCAGAGGAAAGGGAGCACGAAAGAAAAGTTAAACTAATCAATGCGAAACTTCGAGTCGACAACAACCTTCACATTTGGGATGACACACAAAACTCTAGCAAAACAATTGGTAAATATAAAATTGCTAAACAAGACTGATTCCTCCGGCCTGATAAGAAAGGGATGCGTATATTAAATGCAAATTCATGCAGCATTGTTAACAAAAGTGATCATTTAGAGGCTATTGTCTTAGGTTACAACCCGCACATCGTTGTCTTGACCGAAACGTGGCTACACAGCGGCATAGATGACGAAGACGTTTTTCCACCATCTTACAGTGTTTTCCGTCGTGACAGGTCAACGAAGGGAGGCGGGGTGGCTGTGCTGGTAAAGCAAAACTTGTCAGCAGCTCTCTTATGTCAGGCTAATAGCATAGAGACTATTAGTCTAAAGATTTCTTACTACGGACAACTATTCTTGCTATTTGCCGTTTATCGAGCGCCTGACTCACCAGCCCGATTCCTGTGTGATTTGCGTGAGCATGTCAGTTAATTCGTACATAAAAAATGTTTTAATAGGAGACTTTAATACTCCAGGAGTTAGCTTGGAACACTGTTCTTCTAGGGGTGAACTGAGCACTCATGTTAATTATATGCGTGACAATTGTATGCCACAATCTGCAGCAAGTTGTCAACTTACCAACGCAAATGCATGGTTCTTCATCATCAATGCTTGATCTTGTCTTTGTGAGCAAATCGAGAAGTTTTCACTATCTGATCATAAAATGGTGTACTGTTCGTGTCAGTTAAAAAGATGCACCGCTAAGAAGGCAAAAGCTGTACAAGTGAAGGACTTCACACGTGCCAGAGACGAAAGCGTGTTAGATTATCTCGATTTATACCTATGCAGCTTTCACAGAAGCAATGTAGTAGAACTTTGGGACAAAATCAAAACATTTGCAATTATTGCATCGAAAATTTTGTTCCAACGAAAACAAAGAAAACAGGAAATGAAAACTCTTTGATAAGGCGGGAAGTCATTCATTTGAAAAGAAAAATAAAGCGCTTAAGACGACGGAATGCCTAACGAACTGCAGTACAGAACTTAAAAGGTACGCTGAGCTCGTCAATTGGGCATGCCAAAGGACATTATTTTAATGCCGCGCTTTATTCGTACGGCTGCAGAAATTTTTTGTTTAAATTTCTTAGTAAAAACACCAAGGCAGTGGATCAAATAATAAAGGATGGCTTTCCCGTCATTGAAAAGCAAAGTATCACCGAACACTTTATTGCATTGATCTACGGTGTGTTAAATAACTGAAAAAAAAACTTGTTCTTCCCTTTTCACCTTTATCAAATGTACCTCCTCTAATCTTCTCTGACCAATTTTGGAAGTTCCATGAAATTGTGCCAGCTGGTGATTTTAGCGTTGCGTGGAGATCTGTTTTTCTCCGGTAAATTCACCTGTGCTTGGATAACGTAATGGTTGCTACCGAACGCTTCGTTGGTGTGGGTCCATTTAGACTTCTATATTACGGATTAGGGTGAGATCGGGGCATGCATCCTCCTCTTGTGGGGAAACGGGGGTCGGTAACAAGCTCCAGGGGGTGATCGTTGCACCCGCCACCGCTTCAGTGGTGGACGACGGTTGTTGCGGCGCGCGGCTTTCTCTTCAGCTATTTTTTCTTCTCTACTTTCTCTCTTTTGACCGCACGAGGTAGCGGAGGTGGCTCAGCTACAGAGCCAGTAGCAGGTCCGCGCACTTTCTTTTTCTTCTTCCTACAACCACAACAGCAAGCCCCAGGTGCCCCGCCGGGGTGGTGCAGTGGTAAGACGCCCGACTACTGGGCCGGAGCACACGGGTTCGAACCCGACCACGGCGGCTGCATTTCGATTGAGGCGAAACGAAGAGGCATCCGTGTGCTGTGCGATGTCAGCGCACGTTAAAGATCCCCAGGTGGTCGAAATTACTCCGTAGCCCTCCACTACGGCTCCTCTTTCTCTCTTTCCACTTTCACTCCCACCTTCCTCCCTTTCCTTACGGCGCGGTTGCGGTGTTTCATGGTGGTTACGATGGATCGTCCTTTGGCAGAGTTCATCCTACAGCCCAAGTCTTTGTTTAGGGAAATAAATTAACCACTAACACTGAGTGGTTGTCCTTAGCTTATCGTGTTGCTTCTTCTATTAGTGCATCGTAGTTAGCTCTGTGATGTCTGGAGAATGCGTAGACATTTAGGAGGAATAAGC
Organism: Amblyomma maculatum; assembly: GCA_023969395.1. Taxonomy (NCBI): domain Eukaryota; kingdom Metazoa; phylum Arthropoda; class Arachnida; order Ixodida; family Ixodidae; genus Amblyomma; species Amblyomma maculatum. The sequence goes on along the minus strand of JAJIZL010018308.1, from coordinate 737,960 downwards.
TGCGCTCGCTCCTTCTCTTTGGGATGATTTCAATAAATATACGTTCTATGATCTCCTCATTTGTGCGAATATTCTTAATTGTGATGTCTTTGTAGCACAGTGTTGCGACTCTGTTGAATATTTTATCTGTGAAAAATTCGTAGCTTGCCATCTTAGGAGGTGATTTGGTTTCTTGCAACGCTACAATTTTTTGTGGGTGGTATGGTGCCGCTCGCGCCTCCTGCGGTGGCCGAAGATGGCAGAAAAGCTACACAAGAAAACATCTCGCGGATTCTCGCGTACAGATGCCGCGAACAGATCCTCATTCAAGGATTTCAATATGAGCTAAAAAGGGCTTCCTTGATATTGGTACAGCTTCGCTTTCTGGTTCAATTTATCAGTTAGCATAATCTGAGCAGCAGTAGGTGCCGTGATTTCTGGAAGGTTAGAAAGCCTAGGAGAATTTTTGTTTTATACCGTCGCAAAAATCACACGGTGCCTCTGGTATATCCCACTGTATTGTCGTCAGTATCAACGAGCAGTATACTCTGCAAAGACGAGAGTCCCCACACTTCTCCATCGCTCTCTTTGCAGGAAGGAATACGTACTCAACCCCCGCACTTGAAGCGCCCGACGCAGATGACTGCCTCGAATATGACTCACGAGGCAAGGTGACCTAAGCATTCGGGCTGCCGTTACGTCCCGTAAGAGTAACCGACATGGTGTGCTCCCTCCGCCTGATGGACCCATGAACACCATATTAAACATTAAGGGTGCTCTTGAGAAGCAAGTTACAAAAGCTAGAAAAAACGCAAACATAGGTGTAACATATATCCGTTTCGCAGTGCAAAATTTAACATGTTGTTTATACCGAGCATAAACAAAAAGTAAATGGTCTCGTCGATATCTTTTAAGAGAAGAATGGCGAGAGCCTTCCCTTCCTCTTCTATCCTTTGGCGTTCGTTGCAGTGCTACATGTCTGCAGTGGTAGAGATCTCTACATGCTGTTGGCCCGAGATCTCTACCACTGACTGCTACATGCAGTGCCAGCAGGTGCGCAGCTTCATTGCAGGGACAGACTCGTGTGCTGATATCCATATGATGGGTATGGTACTAATAATGGAATTTGTGAGAAGAATCATTTGACCCGAAGAGCTTCACTACGAGGGTCAGAGACGAGCTTCGCGTATGCCGTATGCCGGGACATCACAGCTAAGGCCAGTAGCGAAGCCCCCTCGCCAAGCTCTGCCGGCGTTGCCTAGCAACGCCTAAGAGGTGTGCGACTACTGCTCATTCACAAAATTAGCCTTCATCCGGGAATCGAACCTCCATCCCTTGCATCCCCAGCCGAGCGCTTTACTGCTGTGCCACGCCCCGGGTAGTGAAACGCTCTTCACAATTCCGCTTGTCTACGTTGAGGATGATAGCGAAATTCTGCGTTTGACAGTGCTACTGGCGTGCGATTTGAAAGTACCGAAGACTATTTTTAAAATAGTTAAGTGACCAATCTGCCGTCAGCTATGAGGACCAAGCGGGAACGAGTGCGCTCCAACGCCGCTGGGCGGCGCTTATTGCCTTCCGCGTGTGACATATGCTGTACCTTTCTTTTCCTTGGTTTGGTTTGGTTGGTTTGAAGGGTTTAACGTCCCAAAACAACTCAGGCTATGAGAGACGGCGTAGTGGAGGACTCCGGAAATTTCGACCACCTGGGGTGCTTTAACGTGCTTTCCTTTCCTGTAAACGACTTATAGATCGCCGGTGAACATAGACACGCTCGAGATGGAAGCCAAGGAGAGTTTAGCTGTGTGGCGAACGGCGCAGAAGACTGGAGAAATTACCTTCTCCTGATCCCGATGTTTTCTCTTTTCGCTACATATATCCAGGCATAGCAGAACTAAGCCATCTTTAATTTTTTGGCCTCCTCTGAGGTCCGTCCTTTTGCAAAATTCTAGACAGCCGTTTTGCTGTCGCTGATTATAGTTTTGGCCTGTGTGCCCGTGCATTCGAGTGCTATTGCGACCTCTTCGATCTTAGGAGGACAATTCCTAAGATTCGAATTTCCTCTACATGTGGGACTGGGTAGTTTTCGACATTTATCTTTATGTCTGCTTTATGTTTCTCATTTTGGCGGGTTGTAGATAAATTGTTATGACTTTCGCGGTGAACAGGATAGACCACGCTCAGCAGCGTACTCAACCACCTTATTTGCGGCAGCCTGGAGTTTGTTCCCTATCTCTGCGTCGCTACCTTTATTTATCCAGAGATTTATGTCATCTGCGTACATGCTACATTTTAAGTCCGGTATTTGCTTTAGTTGTGCTGGTAGCCCCCTCATAGCAATGTTAAATAGAAAGGAATACAAGACAGACTCTTGGGCGTTCCCTTGCTACCCAAGGTTACTGTGGGTGATATGGCGCTTTGCAAATTCATGGTGACTTCTCTGTTTGTGAGGAAGTCTGATCTCGTTATAGGTACTGATTCCAACCCGAATCTCTTGAACACCTTCTAACACTGCCTTATCCTAGACATTGTCGAAGGCTTTGGTTAGGTCTAGTCCGAGGATAGTTTTTGTATTTGAAGATTCATGTGTTCTGATATCGTATCTAAGTCTCAGCATCACGTCCTGTGTGCGTAGTTCCGGCCTGAAGCTCACCATATTGTGGGACCAGAGGTTTCTCGCTCCATGTATTTGGAAAGTCTCGTCTGAATAACGTGCTCCACTAGCTTGCCTACGCACGAGATCAGTGATATCGCCTACAATGAGATCACTGAATCGTACAGACTTAATCGAAAAGACCGTCCTCCCCAGATCAGACTCTCACTAACAAGGAAGAATGCATCTGGAGGCGATTACAAGCCGGTAAGTACATCTGCCCGATCTGAGTTTTCTTAACACAAACCTGGGGGGAAGAAGATTCAAAATGTAAAAATTTCGGCCAAAAAGGCACAGTAGATTATATAATATGGAAATTTTCCGACTCCCCTGGCGTCGGCAATAACATTCACAGTAGAGGAGCCTGGCAGGTTTGGCTGCGGAGGGGAAATCACCGCTCAGCGGCACACGGCCCGCCTGGCTGCTGAGGCCGTGAGGAGTTCTTATAACTTCACCTGACCTCAGCCTGCAGAGCCCTCCTGGAGCCCTTCTTCTCCCGCCCCCGGCAAGCAGGCTGGTGGCGGGAGATAGGGAGATAAGGTTTTCGTTCATTTATTATAATTGGCTGACAGGAAAGGAAAGGCGTAGTATCTGTCACAATATTTGTTGTTGTTGTCAGGACTGTAGGAGGAAGGAAAAGAAAATGCATGTTCCTGCTAGTGGCTCTGTAGCTGAGCCACCTCCACTGCCTCGCGCAGAAAGAAGAAAAACTAAAGAAAGAAAAAGAAAAGGGAAAGAAAGACGCATGTCGCAACAGCGATCCTCCACTACTATGGCGGGTGCAATGACGGCCTACAACAGATACAAATACGGTGGCAGGCTAAGCCTCCGCGCAAGCGGCAATCTGCCAGTCCCATCCCCGTAGGGCCAGGAGCAGCCGACCCCCACGTCCCCCGCCCCTTTCTCCGGCAAGGGCGAGTTTGCACGGCACACCCTCGTTCCTGTCACGTGGCGTTCCTCAATTGAGGCATTGCAGATGACAGGAAAGGAAAGGGAAGGAAAGCAGGGGGGCGGCAGAAAGTTAGCTGGGCGGATGAGGTTAAGAAGTTTGCAGGGGTCAAGTGGATGCAGCTAGCACAGAACCGGGTTAAGTGGAGAAATATGGGAGAAGCCTTCGCCCTGCAGTGGGTATGTCAGGCTGATGATGGTGAGATGACAGGAATGCTAGGATGAGTGAGCGAGTGAGTGAGCGAGTGAGTCAACTTTATTGTCTGACAGAAACGGCTCTTTTCTACCCCAGCTCCTCCCCTCTAGAGGAGAGGCGCCTTAGGGCAGGTGAGAATCCGCTTCAGATGCTGGACAAAATCCCCTGGTTCTCGGCGGCCTCTTCAGCCAGTCGAAGAGCTAGTAGCTGGTGTTCCGGAGTCGGACTTTTCAGCAAAGCCTCTCAGGCTTCTCCACTGTCAATTTTGTTGCCCTGCCTGTGGAATGCAAACACTCACATATTATATGGTTCAGGGTGCCCCTCTTCCCGCAAATCCTGCAGCTCTCATCTTCAAATTCTGGAGATATATATTTATTCAAACCAGATTTGGATAAACATCTGCTTGCAGACGTCTCCATGCAATCATCTGTTTCCCATGTAGTGTCTTGTCTGGAGGGGGTAGCTTCAAACGCTGCCTTCTAACACTGCGTCACATCATAACACGACAGCAGACGTCCTTCTGTGTTGTAGCCTTCCTCAAGTTGCTCATTCCACGGTGTTAGAAGTGCTCATTCCGACCTACTCGGTAGCAGAGATCTCGATCCAGATTGTGATTCGACGAGATTAGTTTTTGTCTAGAAACGCTAGACAAGCACTAATCTCGTCGAATCACGTGGAATATGACAGATCTCGCGCACAACTCTCGCGCATGGGATTTCGGTTAATGATCCTAGAAAGGCTCTCTCCTTAAAACAAAAATGCTTCTTCTCATCCTTGCCTTGCCTTGGACTGGATGGAAGATCTAGTGCAAGACGGCGCGTAAGAAAAATGAAAAGTCGTGAACGCGGGCAAAACGTTACGTCATGCCTGCGTCCTTTGGAAGCATCGAAATTGGCATTCTCCATCAGCCTACAATGATGCCATTGGGCAGGTTGGGAACAGTTGCTAGCTGTTGCCAGGTACATTTTTAAAGTTCATTTTAAATTGTAAGCCCCACGCAAATCCTTCAAGCATGACTTGTGATCACAAAATATCCACCTTGAATTCTTTTTCCGCTAAAATGTCGCCGCTAAAACGCAAGTTTTGGCAAATTGATACTGCATTCTCTAAATACAGCGTGAAGAAAACAAGAAAAACACTCGTCCTATGCCCTTGCTTGGTCCAGATTGTCTTCGCGCTGTTTCTGCATAGTGTTACCGCAAGTACCATCTCTGGCTCCCTTTCAGAAATGCGGTCATGCTTATAACAGCAGATGTTTTCATTGTCTCTGGGAGGGCTCTCTGACTGAGCAGCATAAGCATAGTGTGAATTATTTACGTTTTACATTAAACACCCACACCGGCAGTAATGAAACTGAAATCACCTTTCCCCGGGATGGTGCAGTGGTAGGACGCCCGACTACTGTCCTGAATACCCTGGTTCGAACCCGACCTCGGCGGCTGCGTTTCGATGGAGCAGAAACGAAAAGGCGTCCGTGTGCTGTGCGATGTCAGCGTTGTTGTTGTTGTTGTTGTTGTGGCTGTAGGAAGAAGGAAAAGAAAATGCACGGGCCTGCTACTGGCTCTGTAGCTGAGCCACCTCCGCTGCCTCTTGCAGATAGAAGAGAATATAGAGAAGAAAGAAAAGCAGAGGGAAAGAAATACGCGCGCCGCAACAACAGCCGTCGTCCACCACCAGCGGTGGCGTGTGCAATGACGGCCTACAACAGATAAAAATTCGGTGCCAGGCCAGTCCCCGCCGCAAGCAGCGGTGACCCACCTGCACCAGCCCCATCAGGGCAGAGCAACCCCTGTTAAAGATCCCCAGGTGGTCGAAACTACTCCGCAGCCCTCCTATACGGCTCCTTTCTCTCTTTCCACTTTCCCACCATCCTTCCTTCGTTTGCGGCGCGGTTCAGTTGTCCACAGACACAAGTGTGGCAGGTACTGCGCCTTTTACTTCCTGTGAACCAATTATTATTGGTATTATATTATTATTATTATTATTCCGCGGTTTCTTGGGTAAGACGCGTGGTGGGACCACAATGCGTGGCCGATCCAGCCACCTTTTCACGACCGGCGAACGCTTGCACCCCTCGGATGCTAATTGCTAAAGGACTGCGAAGCGTGCGCCAGTGTCTTTGTCAAGATGTAGACGCATAATCCCCGAGCACCGCTGGACCAAGAAGTCGCTTAAGGTCTCCAGAAACGCCAGTGTTGTTCGTGCCGCTGTACCGCTCCAATGCCTGGAATACTTGCCTGGACGAACGGTGCTGGCCATGAAGTGGAAGGAAAGTGTCGTGGTCGGCGTGTTATTGCACTGATTCGGCTGAGGAGATGTTTTGACTCCTAATTCTAAATAGAAGACGCCGACGCCTGCAGAAATGGGCGACAGCATGGCGCAAGCAGTGCGAATACAGCATAGACAGCTGGTGAGTTTTCATACCTTTTTAATTCAGGAATGCCTTTAGAGTCTTCATTTTCAGCTCCTATATCCCGTCAAGCTTCCGCCCACCTAGGCTGATGGAAATCCGAAGTTTGTATACCGATAAGAGTTTCAGAAATTATCGTTTTTCTCGCAAGTGGTACTCCAAAGTATTGTCCCTAGGGTGATGGACATCCCAAGGTGGTACGGTTACTGTTATAGTAGTTTCAGAAATTGTCGTGTCAGTTAGCAAGTGTTACTTTATTGTCTTGTGAAGGAGTGCTAACTGTGGATAGTCTTTTTATTTACTATCTTCGGTAACGACATTGTGAAGGTAAGTAAAGGACTAAGTCTGGGGGTGCTTCTAGCCCGGTGCCAAGAATTGCCGCTAGCGGTCACCTATTGGACCGGTGGCGCCATCTGGCACAGCGAATGAGCACTGCAGTTTTTGTTTGAATCGCGTTTATAGACCAGGGCCCGCATTCCAAGTTTGCGTTGTTATCGAAAGTGTCGCTGTCTCTCCGACGTCGAGTCATGTGATTGGTGAAAATGCCGGAACATGATGTTGCCACTACTTCCGGTTCTGAAGTGGCAGCACCCGGTTCTGGAGTTTCGACCAATCAAATGACTCGAGGTCACGTGAGATAGCGACACACCGATAATGACGCAAACTCGGAATATTGGCCCAGGTTGCGCGACTTCTCTAATTAGTAGCCGTATACTCCGTAGGTCAGGCTCTCGCATTTGAGACTATTGTTTCCTTACGTTAGTGTTAGCTAGTCCCTTTGTAATGGGTGTGTCCCACTTCGCAATTTCCACCTATATTGCTACGACGGTATCAGCTGTGATTATTAACGCGAAAGCGTTACTTCGCTAAGTTCGCAGATTTCTGTCCCCAGACCGTGTCCGCAGACAATGACCGCAGACGGTGCCCACAGACCGCGTCCGCAAAATCGTGTTCGCAGCAGTTGCGGGTAATTGAGAAGTGGTAGAGGTTGATGAGTGATGTCAATCGATGGTAGCTGACGTAATGTTGCAGCAGAAAAAATAATTAGGCCGATAAGGTATTAGGTAATTAATCTGAATAACTGGTTCATAGGAAAGGAAAGACGCAGTATCTGCCACACTTGCTTTGTGGATACCTGAACCACGCCGTAAAGAAAGGGAGGAAGGTGGGAGTGAAAGTGGAAAAAGAGAGACGGATGCCGTAGTGAATATGACGTCGGAGATGTGACGTCACGTAACCGCAAGTAGAGCCGAAAAAGGGCATAGGAAGTAATTGGCGCTCAATTTGAAAGTACCAGACTAAAAGGGGCAAACAAGAAGTTTGGTTTGGTTTGTTGGTTTTAACATCCCAAAGCGACTCAGGCTATGAGAGACGGCGTAGTAGAGGACGCCGGAAATTTCGACCACCTGGGCTTCTTTAACGTGTACCAACATCGCCCAGCACACGGGCACCTTGCTTTTCGCCTCCATCGAAAAGCGGCCGCCGAGGCCGGGATTCGATCTCGCGACCTTGGGAACAGTAGTCGAGCGCCGTAACCACTGCGTCACCCCGGCGGGACCAAACAAGAAGTGAATTAATGTGAGGTAGCAGATGTGACGTCACGCAACCTGTTGTAGAGCCGAAAAAGGGCATAGGAAGGGATTGTCGCGCAATTTTAAAGTACCAAAGGCTAAAATGGGCAAACAAGAAGTGAATTAGGCTACTAGAAGCAACCAGAAGCAACGAAAAGCAGCATCCGTGCTTTCGCATTACTCTAATATAGATTCCGTAGCGCTCTTTAATTTTATGTTAATAACCTACTTCCAACAACTACAAGAAGACATCTCGTATGGAATACAAGTTGGCATGGCACACCGATGTAACCGGTATGAAATATGTGTGTTACTCCGTTGTCACATGCCGCTTCTAGATGCCTTGCGCGAAGGCGCAGAAGCACACAGGGATTAAAATAAGGTTCTTCACAATCTATAGTTGCCTATGCCAACAAAACATGTGCCAGCGCGGATGTATTCTTGCAGCAGAATAATCTTCGTACAACACGGATTATTACACCGCCAATATTTCTCGATGTTTATGTTGCCCAGCTTCCTTTGCACATTTGGCGAAAATAACAAATTGACTGATAAAGCATCAGTCGAGCCAAACCTTTCATTGCGAGAATGTAAATTTAGTTTAGAGGTTATTTACTGTTGCTATATTTAAAATTTGATTGTCCCCGAGGCGGCATTGCTGACAGCTCTATAGTAAGTTGCCTCGGTGTAGCGCGCTGCCAGGAAAGGAGCAGACACCTGCTTCAAAGCCGCCATCTTGGTGTAAGCGCCAATACGAGAGGGTCAGGCGTCCAACAGGAAAACTGTGGCAGATACTCCACTTTTTCGTGCTTGTAAACCGATTTCTATTGCGAAAGAAAGCTTGTAATATATACACTGATATCTATTCATGATAGTAAAAATACTAAATTTAAATAATAAAGATGATAGCTAGCGATAGTGGAAATGAAGACAATAAAATAAACAATAAAATGTGATAAAATAGGAACGTTACAAAGTACAAAAGTAAAAATTACAAAACCGTCGCGTAACGCCAATACTGTTGCGCAGTGACCCCTGATTGTTTAATGAAAAATTAGCTCTGGTTTACCTTGTGGTTAAACTTCGAGTTAGGCGAAAGCAATCTGCATGTCTACGCTTAGGTTCGGCTTCAAAGCAAAGACATGGCGTTTGCGCATAGTATTTTACTCTATTGTTTCAGCTTTATTCATGCCATAGGGGAATCACTTCACATATCAGCACATCTTGCCTCTCGTCGCTGACCGCTCTCACTTAGGTGTAGAAGACTTCTAGTAGTATGATATCGTCTCTACGTAGATCTCCGGGGCACACCGCCGTCACAACGTTCAAACGAATCCTCTGTGGCAACAACTGTTCGTTCTTCGCCTCTATCAACTACCGAGTTATTTTTCTGCTTCTTTTTTTACCTCTTCTTCATCTTTTCATTTTTCTTCTTATTTTCTGTCTTTTTTTCTTCTTCTTTTTCCTTTTCCGTCTTCATCGTTTTCTTCTTATATTTCTTTTGTTGTTGTGGTTGCTACTCAAAGGAAGGAAAAGAAGTGAAAGAAGAAGTTCTTCTTTCACTTCTTTTCCTTCCTTTTCTTTGACTTCTTCGTTTCCTACTCCGTCTAATCCGTGTTCAATGGTGGTACGGTACGGTGCTATGGTGCCACGCCGACGGCTTGAAAACCTAGCGCAGTGTAGCTTTTGTTATAAAATTACAAAACTGTTGCGGCAGGGCCATTGCAGTTTGTGCAGTGACCTCTGATTTTGTTAATGCGCCGGTACTGAGGGCGAAGGTGAGGCGGCTGCTCCTGGCCCTACAGGGATGGGTGCGGCGGGGGCCATTCTGCCACAGGCGATTTCACCTGCTGTAGGCCGTCATTGCACGCGCCACCGCTTCGTTGGCGGACGACGACTGTGGCGACGCGCGTCTTTCTTTATCGCTCTTATTTTTCTTTCCTCCTCGATTTTCTCCTCTGGCTGCATGAGGCAGCAGAGGTGGCTCATCTACAGATCCAGTAGCAGGCCCATGCATTTATTTTCCTTCTTCCTGCAGTCGCAGCAACGAGCCGGTACTGAATGGTGCAGAACCGTCTGGCTCGCAATTTGCGCGACGGAGCCCTGTTCAGCCTGTCGCCATCTGTGTACTGCGAAAAATTTTACCATACTTTACAGCAGCGCTCCTTGCGCCTCGCGCGGTGTCTTGTCCCAAGATGGCGCAGGCGCAGGAAAAATGCGATGCGCGCCGGTTAAAGTGTGTCACCACCCTGGATGGCAGCGCGCTGGCATCGAGGCACCCTACAGCATGCGGGTTTTATGCTGCTAGTGAAAACTGCGTCAATGCGCTTCGAAGACGCCATTTACTTGCACAGTCGTCTGCAGTACCGATTAGCGGACGCGCCTACCTTGTCGCTATACGCCATGGTGATATTAGGAGAAATGTATCGATTTCAAGTCGAAAGTTCAACATGGTGCAGATTTATGTGACAGATTGGCTGGCCTCAGGTGGCAAATCTTTGTCACATCATGGTTGCTTCGCGTGGTGTATAGCCTTTCGTTTCATCCAGCGTAACGCGTAATTCATCACGCCGCCAAATGCTGTGAACGCCTCTCAGACACTGTGTATAGAGGGGTTTACAATGATTTGTAAACAGCATGTGTTTAATGCATTAGCATTGTATGGCTCTGTAGGCGTGTTTCACACGGATATCACCTTGTCGGAGCTGTAAAAGTGGAACCAAATCCATAAAAGAATGCAATCAATGGATAGGGCATCAAGGAAAGGCGTCCAAGTGACAAAATGATTGATATGGGTTAATTAGGTAATTTTGAACCAATTAAGTGTGTAATTTTGAGCCAAGATGGCGGCCAGGCAACGTACGGTTTAGGGTCTCAGCTTCCGGTCACGGGCCTCAGTACGCCTCGGTTGTAGTCAACTAGAATATCATCTTGTGGCGCGAACGGAGGCGCGCGCCAATGGAACGGCTGAAGCAAAACGTCTTCCCTCCTGCAAGGGCGCTGCCGTGCCTTTTACCTACCCCGCACCGCTGCCTTCATGCTGCTGAGGGCAGTCGGAACGGCTCTCGGAGTGGAGGGTGATGTCATGAAAGGTGGGGAGGGAGTCACGCGTGTCCATCCTGGAGTGGGGCCAGCTCGCTCTGTCATCTTACGAGTGATGGAATTTGCAGCCTCATTTCCAGGTCGCCTGCGTGAGCCGGAAACCAGAAGAGTTGGATAGGAGGGGAAGTGGGGAGAAGTGCTTAAGAATGTTGAGCGCAGAGGAAGAGATTCTACCCTTTGCAAAGTTGCAGACTGCGGTTTTAGAGTCGCTAAATATGAAAAGGGCCGGTGTGTTGGCAATGGCGAGGGCGATGGCTGCTTCCTCTGCTGCAGTGGAAGTGAGAGCAGGGATATTGGCGAAGGGAGGGGGGGGGGTCGTGTATTGGAAACAGTGGCCAGGGCATAGGCGGGATGCGAGAGGTAGGGTGCCGCATCAACATACACGGCGTCAGACCGTGTACCGTAATGGCACCTGAGGGTGGAGGCGCGGGCAGATCGGCGAGCGGTATGATGCTCAGGATGCATGCTCTTGGGAAGGGGCTTGATAGTGAGCATGGAGAAGAGGGAGCTGGGCAAGGGATAAGTGACACAGACATGGGAGACAGGGGTCAATCGAAGGGAAGTAAGAAGGGGGGCTCTGCCAGGGGTGGTGCGAGATAAACGATCGGGTTGAGCCACGCGATGGGCCTCGACAAGTTCTGAAAGAGTATTGTGGACATCCATTGCCAGCAGACGAGAAGTGAGGGTTAAAGTGGGAAGCCCGAGAGCCGGCTTATAGGTTTGGCCGATGAGATGGTTTACCTTGTCTTCCTCGGCACGAGACGGAAAGAGGTAGGGGAGGGAGTAGACAAGGCGGCTTAGCACAAAGGCGTCCACGAAACGACGGAGGTTGTGCTCGCGCATGCCGTAGTGTCGGTTAGCGACCCGCCGGATCAGCCGTACCGTCTGCTGGACGGTGATAGTAAGGCGGGAAAGGACCGTAGTGTGTTTGCCATTGGATTGGAGGAAGAGACCGAGAATACGGATGCAAGAGACAGAAAGGATGGGATGTTCGTCGATAGTGACGTTATGATTGGGATATGAGTTTGGAACTATGCCTCGAGCCAGGAGGAGCAGGACCTCCGACTTGGACGGGGAACAAGCTAGCCCGACCGTGCGAATATATCGGCGACCATGTCTGCGCCCGCCTGGAGAGCGGCTTCCATCTCTCCTAGATTGCCCGTAGTCACCCAAAGGGTGATATCATCCGCGTAGAAAGCATGGGAGAGGTTAGAGGTGGTAGCTAGAGCACGTGCCATAAGGAAAAATGGTTATGTTAAAGAAAATGGGAGAGAGAACAGAACCCTGGTGGGTACTTCGATTCCAAGAGGGAAAGCGGGAGAGGAGAGGTGGCCGAATAAGATCTCAGCCGTGCGATGGGCAAGAAAAGCCTTGATGTAACCATGGATTTGGGAACCCACGTAAGAGCGGAAAGGGCGTCTAGGATGGCACTATAGAGAACATTCTCAAATGCTTTCGTAAAGTCCAGTGCCATGATCGCCAGTGTCATGAAGGACCTGTTCGGAGAGCTGGAGCATGAAGTCCTGGATAGAGTGGGATAGGCGAAAGCCGAACATCGAATTGGAGAAAAGATGGTTAAGCATGTACCAACCAGCCCGTATTTGCCCTCTTCTGAAAAGATGGTTGTCCCCGAGGAAGCTCTGCAAGCGGTCTAGAAGGACGTGCCAGGGGTGGTGCGAGATAAACGATCGAGTCGTGCCACGCGATGGGCCTCGACAAGTTCTGAAAGTGTATTGTGGACACTCATCACCAGCAGACGAGAAGTAGGGGTGGAAGTGGAAAGCTCGAGAGCTGGCTTATAGGTTTAGCGGATGAGACGGTTGACCTTGTCTTCCTCCGCACGAGACAGATGCCGCCGGAAGGGGAACACGGTGGCGCGGGGTGGTACAAAGGGTATCCATACACACTGGAAGCAGAGGCGAAAGGCATCGAGTCACCGTATAGGGGACCTGCGCTGCCCAGAAGGCGCGCTTAAATCAGATACTCAGCGCCGCCTGGATTCAAAATGAGCACGCGCATAGAGGACCGAGCACGCCGCTCGTCGTACCGTGGCTGCGCCCATCGGCGGATTATGAGCTTTCTATTTTGTGCATAATGTTTTTATCAAAGTTTTAATTTTTTGAAGAACTTGAAGTTGGCTTTTTTATTGCCTAAAAGGTGCAACCTGACCTCCTCAGCTGCATTCCAACTTGGCTACGAGTCGCGCCGTTGCTGCATTATGGAAGCTATAACGTCGCTACGTGTAGGTTTGAAACGGTTGTCGTGAGTTCAGTTTTTAATGCGAAGCATTACTTCGCTATGTTCAGAGATTTCTGTCCGCAGACCGCGTCCGGAAACCGCGTCTGCACACCATGTCCTTAGACCACGTCCGCAGGACGTGTCTGAAAAATTGTGTCAAAATTGAGAAGTGATAGAGAATAATGAGTGGTCTCAATCGATATAAGGTGACGTAATGTTGTGTCTGAAAAAATAATTAGGCAAATAAGTTAATTAGCTAACTAGAGGCACGCAAAATTGTGTCCGCCGCTGTTGTGAGTAATTGAGAAGTGGCAGAAGTTAATGATTGCTGTCAATCGATAGAGGGTGACGTAATGCTGTGTCCAAAAAATAATGAGGCCAATAAGTTAATTAGATTTTTAATTACAGGCAAACGCGAAATCGTGTCCGCAGCAGTTGTGAGGAATTTAGAAGTGATAGAAGGTAATGAATGGTGTCAATCGATAGAGGGGGACGTAATGTTTTGTCCGCAAAAATAATTAGGCCAATAAGTTATTTAGGTAAATAATTAGAGGCAAAAATGTAAAAGGCGAAAATGGTCTCATTAGCCAATGACTTGGCGCCACATTTGAATGTATGAAATACTAATACAGTTAATTAAATCATTCAACTGAGGTGACATCACGTAACCTAAAGTAGAGAAAAAGGGGCATAGGAAGGTATTGGCGTGCAATTTGAACGTATAAGATTAAAATGGGTAAACAAGAAGTGAATTCAGCAACTAGAAGCAACGAAAAGCAGCATTTGTGCTTACGCTTTGCTGCAATGAAGAATCTGCCGTGCTCTTTAATTTTTTTTTCTGGCTAGGGGGTGGTTGCAAAGTACCGCGTCTCTGCACGGTGAATTACGGGCACACTTTCTATCAAATAAGATTCTTCTGCAATGAAGCATCGCTATAGTGGAATGTAAAAAAATTGGCAGAGGCTTAGCTTGGTTAAGCCCGGAAGGTTGCGAAATTTCCACCGATTTAGGAGGCCCCCTACTCCCCGCTCCTGGCACGCAGGCCTGAGGAACGGGGGCTGGAACCTCCGCGACTGAGGACTTTTGAATATACATTGGTTATTCGCGGCCTCAGCCGCCAGGCGGACGGCTTTCTGCTGGTCAGCGGGGACGTCGCTTCGCAACAGGGTTACCTAGGCTTCTCTACTTTTAATGTTGTCCCTAGCGCCCGGAGACTTAGGGCATTCGCAAAGTATATGGTCGAGGGTCCCCCTCGCTTCGCAGGCTTTACATTTATCGTTTTTTCTGTCTGGTTATCTGTCTGGGTGTGAAACAACCAGACCGGGTTCGGGAAATTTCCGGCTTGTAATCGCCGCCAGGCTATGGCCTCTTTATTATTTAAGCTAGGATCCGGTGGCGGCATCAGCGTCTTCCTAATGTATAATTTTCGATTATTTCTTTATAGGTTTGTAAACGTTCATCGCCTGGCAGTCGGGCGGCTCCGCGTTTGCCCGGAAGTAGAGCTCTCGGGCTAAATCATGGGCCGCTTCGTTGCCGGGGACGGACGTGTGTGCTGGGACCCAAATTAGGGGGATTTTGCGATTGATTTTAGTTGCAGCTTTTAGAATTAGGGTGGCTTCTTGCGAGACCCTGCCTTTTCTGATATTCCAGAGAGCAGTTTTACTGTCGCTAAAGATCAATCTAGCCTTCGTTCCGACGCAAGCGAGCACTACTGCGACCTCTTCAGCCGTGTCTATGTTTCTGCTTCGGATGGTGGCGGAGACGACTGGTGCGCCGCTACCATCGACTACCGCGGCGACTGCCGCCCCTGATCGGCCGCTTGCAGCGTCTACGTAGGCAACTTCTTCTGCTCTGAATTCTTTTGCACTTTTAACCAGTGCTTCTGGTCTCTTCTCCCGTCTCTCCTTGTGGTATTCTGGGTGCATGTTGCGGGGGAGAGGACGGACAATGATGTTCTCGCGACATTGTGGTGGTAGGGCAACCTTGTCGGCTGTGCCCCTATCTGTTTTCCGACCCACCCATTTTAAGATGGCTCGACCCGTGCTCGACCTACTTAATCTCTCATGTTGGGCGATCCTCACCGCTTCAGCAAGTTCCGTCCAGCTATTATGCACTCCCATTTCTATCAGGCGTTCCGTAGAAGAGGAGATGGGTAGACCCAGCGCCCTCTTGACGCAACGCCTGATGAGTGCGTCTATCTTATCTTTTTCATTGGTCCTGATGTTGAGGAACGGTGTGGCATAGCATATTCGACTTATTATGTACGCCTGCATCAGTCTCAAGAGGCTTCTCTCTTTGAGGCCTCTGCCTTTGAATGCAATCCTCCTAAATATCCCTGTTACTTGCGTCGCGTAGGTAGTGAGTTTTTTTATCGTTCCGTCGTTATACCCGTCCTCTTGAATAAAAAGTCCGAGGATTCTGATTTGCGACCTTAATTTCTACGTTAAAGTCGCCCTTGCATCTCATTGATTTTGGATGATATATGAAAAGTTCGGATTTTTGCGGAGAGCACGAAAGACCCCTTTCGGCCGCGTAGGACACAATGGTGTCCGCCGCCGCCTGTAGGCGTTCCTCTATGCTGCCATCGCTGCCATTGTTCATCCAGAGATTAACGTCGTCCGCGTAAATGCTGAACTTCAGGTCTTTTATGACTTTAAGAGCGACAGGAAGGCCTCTCATCACCACGTTAAAAAGGAAGGGGGAGAGCACCGAGCCTTGCGGTGTTCCTTTACTTCCCAGGTGGACGGTGGGGGATTCTAGGTCCTGAATCTAGTTTCAACGTCCTGTTTGTCAGGAAATCCATTACGTCATTATATGTCCTCTCGCCGACTCCTAATTCCTGTAGTCCCGCGAGAATTGCCTGGTGTTTTACGTTGTCAAATGCTTTTGTTACAGCTAGTGCTAGAATTACCTTCGCGTCTCTGGATTTCGAGTCAATTATGTCATGTTGTAATCGGAGCATTACATCCTGCGTGCACAGGCCCGGTCGGAACCCGACCATCTCGTGCGGCCACAGGTCATTTTTCTCCATGAAATTAGTTAGCCTTGTTTGGATTGCGCGTTCCATAAGCTTTCCAATGCATGAGGTTGGAGAATTAGGCCTGAGGCTTTCCAATTTCGGGGGCTTGCCAGGTTTTGGAATTAGCACAACGTTTGCAGTTTTCCACTGCTGGGGAAGACGACCGCTACTCCATACTTTTTGCATGTAGTTGGTGAGTGCCGTTATGGAAGCGTCGTCTAGGTTTCGTAGCATTTTATTTGTTATTCCATCGGGGCCGGAAGCTGATCGCGTCTTTAAGCTCAGGATTACGAAATCCTGAGCTTAAAGAGCGAACGGCTCAAGTTGGTCGCCCAGCTCTTCGGCGTGACGTCACAACACCTGTGGCGCTCCTCGTGTAGAGGCTGGGAGGTAGGCCGCCGCTTCATGAGCACCGCCGCCCCTCGCGAACGGCTCAAGTTGGTCGCCCAGCTCTTCGGCGTGACGTCACACGGGGTTACGCAAAATGTCATTTCATGTACACCGCCGCGCTACGCGAACGGCTGAAAAGTAATCTTAGTATTGCTTTCGCTATAATATATCACAGCAAAATAAAACTACCTCCCTGCTATATAAACATCCAGTAGGATTTGACAATACTGGGCGCTTTAAGCTGATTGAACGCGTGCAGTACTTACCTACTGCTCATTAGAGGAACAGCAATTATTCAACTAGCTTCACGGTAAGAAAATGTGTCGGCTAAAATAGTGCCTCGTGTCTCGCGAAATATTGTTACGAAGAAGAAGATAGGATAGGTGATGAACAACATAATCCACCTT
>JAJIZL010018308.1:620081-721037 GCA_023969395.1 Amblyomma maculatum | reverse complement strand
GAAGAAGAAGATAGGATAGGTGATGAACAACATAATCCACCTTTTTTTAGGGCGATGCCGCTGCACGCATCTGTAGAGAAACAAAGGCCTGCTGTCGCGTTTCGGCACTTGCCAATTTACGACAGCGAACGACAAGCAACTGATGGGTTTTATTGTATTTTGTTTATTCTTCAAAGCAAAGTGATTAACAGCGAGATCCGCTTCGAAGCATGCATCTGAAAGGCTCACACTGATCACTGTTAAAGATTAAGTGGCCACATTTGTCCTGTTCATAAATGTTGGGCGGAAATTATCGGTGCCTTACAATGTGAGAGCGGGGGGGGGGTAAGTTGCGATTGTTTAATGCGAGAAAATGTCTGAAAGCATGCCAGTTAGGGCATTACCCGACTCTTTGTAGTTCCGGCAAAATACTGCGTTTTCGGATAGGTTAACTCTCTCGGTTTGTCATCTAGATGATCGCAATTAGTATTTCAGGATGCCCCTTACGTTCCCCTTTGTTGACTTTCAGTTGTCATCCACCTTACAATGGGCCCACTCACACCCGGTTCTAAAAGGCACCCTTCACAACACGTTCTGATCAGGTTGCGCAAACGATAAAAGCGCATAAAATAATTTTTTTATGTACGGTACGGCAGGCGAAGCCACGTTATGAAGCGCAATGAGCAGAGCTCAGATGAGAAGGTCAACAGTCCCCGTACTCATTCAGTTTCCTTAATGCAGCTGAGTTCTACCGCCACTGTGTTTTGCACAGCTGCGGTGGAATAGAGCACAGGGCAATCTTTTTATTGTAACCGAGCGCTTCTAAACGCAGCAGCAGCGGTTTCTCGATAAATTAGACGCTCTTCAGCGCCTCCAGCCGCGGCAGTCTCAGCCGTCCTACCAGGGTAGCGGCGCAACGGCCCCTAGGCGGCGCTGGCGGTACGCGGAAAAACTACAGCAGCGGTCTGATCCTGTGATGGTGGACCCGACGTACGCAGATATTTTAAATCACTACAGAGGCAGCAGGTTAAACTACCCTCCGCCCCACAAGCGACTCACACAAGAAGAAGCGACCAGCTGGAGAAGACTGCAGACTGCACCTTCCACAACTTATACATTCTAAACAAAATGTTTCCCACACAGTATAGAGATAGCTGCCCCTGGTGCGGAGACAGTCCGACCCTATACCACGTCACATGGGAATGTAAACACAACTACACTTTCCACAAACAAACTAACCCGAGTGCGGAGCAATGGGAGGGCCTGCTAACCAGCTGCGAGCTCACCGCCCAAAGGGCATTGGTGCAGCACGCATGCGAGGTAGCCAGGACCAGTGGAGCCCTGGAATGAGGGAACCACCCGTGCTAAGGAGTCTCCAACGGTGGCGAAGAAGCGGCTGCAGGAAGACTCTCCGAGACTAACCAAAAGACCTCAATAAAGTTTTTTCACTCACTCACAGCAGCGGTCTGTAGTTTTGGTGCACACAGCACATCACCCCCCCCGTTGTCGGACACATGCAGCGTTCCGTTGAACGCATAAAAGTTCATCGGCGTTCAGGAAAGTAAAGGCGCACTATTGTTACTCTCGGAATCCTTCTGGCACATCTCGCAGACAAGACAGCAACGCTTAGGCTTACGAATTTCTTCAGTGCAGATTCGGCAGTAATCTCGGAAAATATTTGTATTCGTAGGGCCATTTTAGAGTAGCAAAACACCATCGCAGGTATTCGAGATATGCTACACTGGTGTAGTCTCAAAAGGAGCCTATCACCATTGCAGCAAACTGCCGCCTCCCTTCGCTGTTTGTATGGTCTTATCTATTTGTCGCCTCGGTCTGCTCGGGAAAGCCCGAGACTACCTTGTAGCTATTCGGTCTACCAGGGCAGCCTCGCTTGTTACTTTGACCCTTCTGAAGCCTATATTCTCTTATCGAAATTATTCGGAGGGCATCTTCAGTTGAGCTTGTGTCTTTTAACTGTACTAGTGTTTAGAGAGAGGCGAAGCGCGGTATATCTGTCCGTATCTGTGACACGTGTTCTGTCGACACTGGTATGGATGGATGGGAAAACATTTATTTTCACCGGGTTGAAGAGTTGAAGGTTCAGTTTGATTGTTGGCTGCGCCAGATGGCAGCCAATTGCGTCCTGTCGACGACCTCTTTGACCCACTCAGTGACACGAGCCTGGATGGGAGCAGCGCAGCATGGCCTCCCACTCCTCCAGAGATGGAGCTGGCAACAAATCGGCGGGTGGTGGATAGGCCGCGCACCACCATGTAATGTGGTCTAAAGTGGCGTCGACGCCACACTCTTTGCATTAATGATTAACCTGCTCTTTGAGTATATATGAATATATTTTGGGGCAGGGGAAGGAGCGGGTTTGTAGCTGGCGCCAGAATATCTCCTGGGTCTCGCTTAATAAATTTTGTTGGGGAGGAAAGGTGCGCCTTCCCAGGCTAAAATGGCGACCTATATCATTAAACGTGAGCAAGCCACAATGTTCATTTGGCAAGTTGGTAGACGTTCTTAATTGTAAAATAGCGCGAACAACGCAGACAAAAACAAGAAAGACACGGGACGAGCGCTCGTCCCGTGTCTTTCTCGTTCTTGTCTACCGTTGGTCGAGCTGTTTTACAATTATGAGAGCAAGCCCTCTCTCGCGCCCGCTGGAAACGAGGTACTCACCTCTCAGCCGACGAAACTTTGGGCATATTCGGGAGCCTTCTCGTTCCCAGGATTGCCCGAGTGAGCCGAAACCCATACCAGTTCTATTGTCCTACCAGGGACCGGACGGTAGCTTTTAAGGATATTCCTGGCGGCAGACGACAGACGGCCCCTCCCGAAATTACGTACGGCTGTTTTGGAGTCAGTGACTATAACATCTGCTAAGCGACGGCCAGCGCGTTGGCTGCTTCCTCTGCAGCCTCGGAGATTCTGGTGCGTACAGTAGCTAAGAGTTTGGAAGGCGTGGACTCACGGCGCCATTTACCGCACAAATCGCGAGACCTCGGTCCGTCTCTTCATATTCAGCCGCATCTACGTAAGCAACCGACTGGTAGCGTGCCGTAAGAGAAAGGAAGAAGGTGGGAGTGCAAGTAGAAAGAGAGAGAGGGATGCCGTAGTGGAGGTCTCGGGAGTAATTTCGACCACCTGAAGATCTTAGTGCACGGACTTCGCCCACTACACAGATGCCTCCTTCGAAACGCAGCCGCCGGCAGTCGAGATTGAAAGCGGTTGCTCCGGCACAGTAGTCGGGTGTCGTACCACTGCACCACTGCACCACTGCGACGGGGCAGCTAATGCCTGCGCCAAATATGTCTCAGGACATACCGATACTGGAGTCAAAAAGCGGCGGTCGATCGAATGTCACCTGTAGAGCCAACAATAAAAGCTTTTATGGATCTCGAAACTAAATATTGCCATCTGGTGTCCCCATGTTCTTTCTGTGCCTGGAAGAAGAGGACACTGAAGATGGCTCGCGTGCTGTGCGCCGAACTTTGCCTGCTGGTTCAGCTTCGTCCCGTCGTTTTAGTCACGTTTAGCCCTGTTGTCCGGGGCATATTTTGGTGTCGGCGCTAGGTTTCGATCCCAGTACATGTCCCGTACACTACCGCATGCCCAGGACTCATTTCCTGTGCCAGTCGACACATCTGTGCACCGTACTAGCCGGAGGAATCAAGGCCTGCCCCTTGAGCACGGGCCGTTGGAGGTCAATACCGCAGCCGCCCCTCGACCTTCTATGCAAGCTCCAACTTACTACACCCTGCAATATCCACGACTTCCTCAGCTCTTTCATGGCAGTCAGAGCGAAGTCGTCGAAGTCTGGATTACCCAGTTTGAACGGGTCGCCTCGTTTAATCAGTGGGACGACGCCGCCAAGCTTTGAAACGTCTTCTTCAGCCTGGAAGATGGCGCGCATACTTGGTACGAGAACCGAGAAGACGCCCTAACATCATGGCGTGAGTTCTGCCGACGCATTCGTGAGACCTATACCAGCGCGGATCAGCGAGAACGCGCAGAAAGGGCTCTACAGTCTCGTATGAAGATGCCAAATGAGACTGTGACCATGTATGTGGAGAACATGACCCGGCTCTTCCGACGTTCTGACCAGGCCATGACCGAAGACAAAAATGTGCGCCACCTTATGCACGGTAATAAAGAGCAACTGTTCGCTGGCCTCGTCCCTAATCCACCAAGGACGGTTGCCGAGTTTCTTTCGGAAGCTGTCACAATAGAGAGGATGCCCCAGCAGCGGTCTACCACTTACGACAGGCTGGTGGTCGCCGCTTCGGTTGTGGAGCCGTTTTCGGCCTTCGGGGCTACCCCGAACCTACGCGACATCATCCGCTCAGTTGTACGCGAAGAGCGCCAGACGCTTTTCGATGCTCTAGAGCCAATGGTTGGCTCTGTAGCTAGCATTGTCCGCGAAGAGCTTCAAGCGTTGAAGTCGTCGGTAGCGTCCGCTGATCCGCAACCTTTCCCCACAGAGTACCTGCGTCCAACTTATGCAGATATGGCGCGACGCCCTGCGCCTGCTTCGGCGCCATTACCGCCACCTGATCAAGGCTGATGAAGGGAAGGAAAGCGTAGCAGGGGGCGCCAGAAAGTTAGGTGGGCAGATGAGATTAGGAAGTTCGCAGGGGTCAAGTGGATGCAGCTAGCACCGAACCGGGGTAAGTGGAGAAATATGGGAGAGGCCTTCGTCCTGCAGTGGGTATAGTCAGGCTGATGATGATGATGATGATGATCAAGCCTCGCTGTATTGCGCACAAACTGAGCCTCTGGTCGACAATCGACGACCACCGCAGCGGAAGGCGGACCTGTGGCGCACCCTAAATCGCTAGCACCTGTGCTTCCATTGCGGGAAACCAGGTCATCTCTATCGCCAGTGCCCCTATCGACACCTTGGACTTCACGGATTTCCCATCGACATGCGTCGTCCTCCAAAAGGCCAAAGACCCCGAGAGATTTATGACTACTTAACGCAGCAGCGCGTGGCGCCAGCTTCCCAGCGGCAGTCACGATCCACGTCCCCACGCCGACCATCGCCGCAGCCCAGGAGATCCTAGATGGCGCAGCGACGGTCGCCAAGTCCCCGCCGGGAAATCTAAAGACAGCGACCTCCTGGGCGAGGCCGCTTGCAATCGACGTGACGAAGACCCCCTGACAACGAGACCTGTGAGCGATCTGGATTTTAGGGCACCAACGACAGTTCCTACGCATGAACATCGATTCTCGCTGGACATACCCGTGGTTCTCGACGGCCATAAGGTTAGCGCATTGGTGGACACTGGCGCGGATTTTTAGATTATAAGCGGGAAGCTAGCAGCGCTTCTTAAAAAAGTAATGACACCAGGGTCTGGAACGCAGATTCGCACCGCTGGCGGACGTGTCGTAACTCCTAGTGGCCTATGCACGGCACGAGTTCAAATTCGCAGCTCCACGTTCATTGTAAGCTGCCTTGTTATATCTTACTGCTCCCGGGACTTTATCCTTGGGGTTGATTTTCTCCGGAAGTATGGAGCTATTATCGATCTCCGGAAGCGCACAATGACATTTTCAACCGAAAAAGCTGCTGATAGTTACATCAAGAATCGCCAAAGCCGCGCCGCCCTTCGAAATTTCTCCGAGAGCGTTTCGATTCCGCCACGCACCAGTGTTTTTGTGACTGTTACTGGCGACGAACTGCGTGACGGGCATGCGGTCACAGAAGGTAACCAGTCTTTTTTGCTCACCCACGGCATCTGTACAGCGCGCAGCCTCACCCACCTCCGCGACGGCCGGTCTGAGCTCCTGGTGACTAACTTCACCAACGAACCCCGGAACCCCGGAGCCATCGCGTTTGTTGACTCCTTAGCGGATGTTTCAGAATGTTTTACTTTTGGGGCTGTCAGCACTGTGCAGTCCCCACTTGACCGTCTTGATATTAGTCCGGATCTCTCGGACACACAGAATCGTTAGCCACGTGCCATCCTACTAGAGTACAGCACTTGGTTTGCGTCCTCATCGAAAGTACGGCAAACGCCTCTCGTGAAGCACCGCATCATTACTTCTGACGACGCCCGCACTATCCGCTAGCACCCGTACCGTATCTCAACGACGGAACGTGAAGCGATTCAGACACAAGTTCAGGAGATGCTTTGTGATGGTGTCATACAACCATCCAACAGCCCGTGGTCATCCCCTGTCGTGCTGGTAAAGAAAAAGGATGGGACCCTTCGCTTCTGTGTTGATTATCGAAAGTTGAATGCTATCACTAAAAAAAACTTCTACCCGCTACCCCGTATCGACGATTCGCTCGAGAAGCTTCGTTGCGCCCAGTACTTCTCCTCCATTGACTTGAAGAGCAGGTACTGGCAGATTGAGGTCGATGAGCGGGACCGCGAAAAAACAGCTTTTGTCGCCTCACATGGACTGTACGAGTTCAAATTGCTGCCTTTTGGCCTATGTTCAGCACCGGCTACTTTTCAGCGCATGATGGACACCGTTCTCGCCGGCCTCAAATGGCAAATCTGCTGAGTCTATCTCGACAACGTTGTCGTGTTCTCTGACAGCTTTGAAGAACACCTCGAACGCCTGTACGCAGTATTAGATGCCCTTAGGGCAGCTGACTTGACGCTGAAGCCCGAGAAGTGCCATTTTGGCTACAAAGAGTTGAAGTTTCTTGGTCATCTTGTGAGTGCCGCAGGCGTTAGGCCAGACCCCGACAAGACTTCTGCTGTCGCCGAATTTCCCGTTCCTGCAAACAAGAGAAGTTTGAAACGCTTCCTGGGTCTCTGCGCGTACTACCGCCGCTTCATCGCCGATTTTTCCAAAGTTGCCACCCCCCCTTACACGCCGCACGCGCGATGATACACAGTTCGTGTGAGGCGGCGAGCAACAAGAGTGTTTTGCGGATCTACGCAGCCGACTGCACAAGCCCTGTTCTTGCGCGATTTCATGAAGACGCTGACACCGAAGTCCACAACGACGCCGGCAATATCGGCCTCGGCGCTGTACTCGCTCAACACCAAGCTGGCGTCGAAAAGGTAATAGCGTATGCCAGCCGCACGCTCTCCCGCGCCGAGACAAACTACTCCACTACGGAAAAGGAATGCCTTGGTTGTGTGGGAAACCATGAAATTTAGGCCTTACCTCTATGGCCGCCAGTTTAAAGTGGTCACTGATCATCATTCTTTGTGCTGGCTGGCTAACCTCCGCGACCCATCGGGGCGCCTAACACGATGGAGTCTTCGCCTCCAAGAATTTGAGTACACCATTGTGTATAAATCTGGCCAGAAGCACGAAGATGCTGACGCGCTGTCGCGCGCACCCGTCGGTTTAGTCGATGAGAGCACGGATGACGAGAGCGGTTTTCGTGGACTTGTGAGTGCTTCAGACGTAATAATGACCTGACAGCGAGCTTACCCGGACCTTCGATCTGTCATTGATCACCTGCAGGGTCGCGCTGCTGATATCCCTCAGCAATTTGCTCAGAACCTGCCTGCTTTCTGTCTCCAGAATAGCGTTCTATTCAAACAGAACTCTATCACTGTTGACCGACCGTACCTTCTCGTAGTGCCAGCCGACCTCCGTGCCGATATCCTTTTTGCTTGCCATGATGAGCCCACCTCTGCCCACTTGGGCTTTACACGCACACTCGCCCGAGTTCGTCAAGCCTATTATCGGCCTAAACTTGCTGACGGCGTTCATCGCTACGTCAGAGGCTGTCGTGAGTGCCAGCGTCGAGAGTCGCCGCCTCTCAAGCTAGCGGGTCTGCTCCAACCTATTGCGCCTCCCCGAACAACGTTTGACCAAATCGGCATCGACCTTCTGGGCCCATTTCCGCTGACATCGGCGGGTAACAAATGGATTATAGTCGCGACCGACTATCTCACACGGTATGCGGAAACAAAGACGGTGAAGCGTGGCACGTCACCTGAGATCGCCCAGTTTTTATGCAGCAAATCGTGTTGCGCCATTGCGCGCCGCCCCAAGTAATCACCGATCGAGGCACGGCGTTTACGGCACAACTTACGCACGACGTAGTTGAGCTCAGTCACACGAGCCATCGCAAAACTACTGCCTATCACCCACAGACGAATGGCCTCACGGAGAGACTCAATAAAACGATCGCCGACATGATTGCAATGTACATAGACTCCCAGCACAAGACCTGGGACGAGATTCACCCGTACGTCACATGTGCCTACAACACTGCCATCCAAGAGACGACGCGTTTTACGCCATTTCGCCTGCTCTATGGACGCGACGTTCAGACGATGTTGGATGCCATGCTTCCGTGCTGCACGGATAATCCTCTCATCCCAGACGCTGAGCAGTTTGCTCAGCGCGCAGAGGAAGCACATCAACTTGCCCGCATCCACATTCAGCAACAGCAAGGCAAGGATACGCGTCGCTACAACCTCCGTCATCGACACGTCACATACCAACCAGGAGAGCAAGTTTGGGTGAGGACACCGGTGCGCCGGCCTGGCTTGTCTGAAAAACTGATTTCGCGTTACTTTGGACCATACAAGGTTCTGCGCCGTGTCACAGAAGTGACATACGAAATCCTTTCAGAGGGTACTGCGCAGACCTCGCGTCGTCAACCACACTCCGAGGTGGTGCACGTTGTACGCATGAAACCGTATTTCACGCGGTAATTTGCAGTGTACTATGCACTCGTTTAGTTGTGTAGGGCACCGCCTCCGTTTTATATTCGGTTTCTATACTGACTTGCACCGCCCATCGCTCGCGCCCAGTCGGTGCTTTTGTTTTTTTTAAGAGGGGAGAAATGCCATCTGGTGTCCCCATGTTCTTGCTGCGCCTGGAATAAGAGGACACTGAAGTTGGCTCACGTGCTGTGCGCCGAACTTTGCCTGCTGGCTCAGCTTCGTCCCGTCGTTTTAGTCACGTCTAGCCGTGTTGTCTGTGACAATATAAATAGGTCAGTTGCATAAATAAATGTCACAACGTCACCATTCAGTACGTTTTAGCAACGTTTGTCCCCTGTAGGGTGCCGTTTAAAGCTGTTTTTGTGAACTGAATTCTCCTGGCGCGTGTGGTACCTGCACTGCTTAATCAAACAGATGACAGGGGCGAGCCCAGCCGCACTGTTAAAGGTTAAAAAATAAAAATTGGTATATATATAAAGACAGGCGCTGTATCTGTCACAAATCTCTGTGGACACATCTATAGCACCCGAAGGGGGAGAAAAAGGTAACAGTGGAAGACGAATTGGCGAAGAAAAAACGGAGCCTATGGATAAATAGCGACCACCTAGGCATATTTAATGTGTACTAGCATCGTACAGCACACGGACGCCTTTGCACTTGCCTCCATAATAAAACAAAAACCACACTATGCAGTGGACACACTAATTTACGATGTTAGATGAGCCTGGCAGTAAACAGGTAGCCAGGCTAATAAACATCATAATAAACACTAGGACAGTTGGAGGCTGCGCTGTCCTGCTCGAAGTGACTAGCTCAAGTTGATCGACATAGTGCACAAGACGGCAAAGGTCACTAAGGCCCTGGACAGAGGGCTCCACTCTCCGGAGCCCTCAGTCCAACTGGAGCTCATGGAACGGAACTCCTTTTACCAAAATAAAATTTTTCACTCACTCACGCGCGTCCAATGAAACGCGGCCACCAAGGTGGGTTTTGGAAAACGAATATTTCAAATTAGTAGCTTAGAGTCCTAACTATTGGGTCACCGCGGCCACTCCTCGATAAGCAATGCGAATTGGACAAGACTGGATCAGCGCGCATGCGGCCATTCGAGTCTGCTTCAAGTGACATGTAATTCCGCTCTTTCCGAATACATTTTTGTATTTGCTAGAATCAGCTGAACAAAAATAAATATCAATTAATAAACTTATTCTTCACCATAAAACAAATACATGGCGAAAAACGGCGGTGGGGAAAAAGCTGCAATGCAGCAGCTCAAGAGTGTACCACCACCCCGGTAACAGTGAAAGGAATTCATAGGTTTTAACTTTGCACGGAGCCATCCTTGAACATCAAAGAGCCTTAAGGAGGATCTATCCACCTCCCCACGAAGACCTCAATATAGAGCAGTCGGTTGCCTGGAGACAGCTACAGACTAACACATACCCCAATCTGAGTCTACTCAGTAAAATCCACCCCACTACGTATGAAAATAGATGCCCACTATGCGGAGAACCCCTACACTCTACCATGTTACATGGGCCTGTCAAGAAGCACAGGTAGCACCAATGAACACCACACCAGCACCGGAGCAGTGGAAGGCTGCGCTGTCCTTCTCGACGCCTGACGACCAGCTCAAGCTGATTGACAGAGCGCGCAAGACGGCAAAGGCCACTGGGGCCCTGGACTGAGGGCCCCACCAACGCCGGGAGAATTCCCTTTGTGTAAATAAAGTTTTTCATTCATTCATTCATTCTGAGGTACCACGGAGAAGCAGATAAAAAAAGGTGTAATCGATTTGAACCCAAGGAAGGCTGAACGTTTAACTGGTATTCTAATGGTCGGTTTGAGTTGTGTAAACTAGCGTTTCTGTATACCGGTGCAGAAAATGAGTGAGCACGGTATTGAACAAATAATTGTATAGAAGCTTTTAACACTGGCAGGGAAAAGTGACAATTTCTCTCAACCATGCCTACTACATTTCGCGCTTTTATGCAGAGATGGCCGACATGGTCGTTCCAAAGCATAATTTCAGAGAAAAGTTTCGAACCGCTTACAGATTTCATCTATTAAATATTTACATGCTGCACACGACAACAGGGGTACCTAAGTTTTCTTTTGGGTAGCCGAGGAATGTTGTAGAATTGGAGAGATTGGGCACCTACCTGAGGCAAGCGACTCGGGAACAGAGAAAACAGTGGTTAAGAGGCAGAAGACGGCTCAGTGACAATTGAGCAGGAGGTGATTGTTGAGTGTTGACACCAGGGTCAGTAACAGAAAGATTTGGGAAGAGGTCGAGAGACTTTCATGCGCTGACGGTAATGCGGTGTCCCATTACCTGCCAAGCTCCAGACGTAGCAGATGAAGTGATTATTAGTAGTGAACGAAGAGTTTGCCAGTTCATCAGGCATTCAAAAAGTGTTCAACGTTCCATTTAGAAAAGTGGGCGTGGCTTGATCCCAAATAATGTCCGCGTATATCAGCGGAGCCAGAAGCGATGTTTAGCCTTCGAAACATAGTAAAGCGAAGCGAAAGCTTTGTTTTTCTTGGTTTTGCTTTGGTCAGGCTTAGCTTTAGAATGAACAGGCATGATTTACAGCGAATAAATTATTTGCCGTGACTAAGGAGTCGAAGATGCTGTCAACAGCAAGAGGGAGCACGCGATGCTGTATAGGCCGGCAAAGGTCGAGTTCAATTGGTGGTACGCAAAAGGCGGCGCCATGCCTAAGATATGCAGCCACATTGTGATCGCTGGCTCATTGAAGGGCAAGCGGCCTGCCAGGTTAACCTCAGTCGATACATGGCGTATGAAGCTTTCGCTTCAAAAATCTGTCGTCGAGTGAGAGTCGGGTGACAGGATGACTCTTGATGACGCGAAGGAAGAGACGGCTGTAGAGTGTCGTTATCAATGGAGCCTCTTGTTTGCGGAAGGAAGGCCTACTTGTCGCTTGCATCTATGAGGCCAGCAAAGAACTCGACGCGCGGGGCATGTACGCCAGTCGTATTCCTCTCCTTTTAGATAGAGTGATGGCACCTGTGAAAATATAACTTCCGCCAACAACACGGGGGTACGTCGTCATCGATTCCCACCTGATATACACAGAATGAAGCATAATAAATACAACGCTGAAATTTCTCGTCAACATGCCCATATCACACGCGCAAGCCTGGTTTGGCCCGGTACTTTCTAACTGAGAGATGGCCGAGGACGTCTGAGAAGCTGGCTTGGCTAGTTGGCTGAACATCGATTTGAAAGGCTGCAGTGAAATGCTTAAAATAGAAATGCGCCCACGCCATCCACATATAGCCTCTGAAGGCGAGGTCTTCGAAAAAGCATAGCGCTGTGGCCAGATGTCATGAAAGCGACTGCTTCATAGCGCTGAAAAGATGGGAAAGTATGATTGGGAAAGTAGAAATATGGATATGGAAGATATTATACAGTACGTTCCAACATCACATTTTAACATTTCTCAAAATCACCAGCACTAATTAATGTATATTTCGAAGGGGGAATAGCGGATGGTCACTACCAGTAACAATTTCGATTGGAAGAGAAGGAAGACGTAGCAGGGGTAGCAGAAAATCAGGTGGATGTGAGGTTAACAAGTTTGCAAGGATCAAACGGATGTAGCTTCCACCGGACAGGTTTAATTGGAGAAATATGCTTTAGGCCTACCTGCAGTGGGTATATTTCAACTGATAATAATTGTAAAACAAACGAAATCACGGACTGCTTAACTAAAACCTCGAAGTGCCCAGCATTGCGATCATCGGGTAAATATTGTCCTTTTTGATTTAGCTGGAGCGCTGCGTGAATTGGCCAAAATACGCGGGCTACCCTCCGTCGCTGATATCTCGAATTTTACATAAGCTTGATAGGCTTTATATTATCTCAGAGGGTGTTCGGTTTCTTCTACTCTCGGGGCTTCTTTGGACTCTTCAAAGTCTTGTTCCTCGTCTCCTTCCTTGTGCAGATGTCTCTTTCTGGACATGGTGACATCGCTACTGAGACATGGAGTGAACCACACTTGGACGCAGCCCTGTTCGATGAGACTGCAAGTAGCGAAACCTTTGACGAACTCTTAAGAAGGATTACAGCGCAAGGTATGCAAGGAACGAGCGAGGAGGCTCTTTGGGGTTCCACAGGGAAAGAAGAAGAAGGTAAGTGAAGAAATATGATCAATTGTTTACAGGACACATATCATGATCAATTGTTTACAGGACACGAAACAAAGACTACTAAGCGTGGCAGCTGTGCAGCTGTTTTAGCTGCAGTCTGGATTTAAAAATATATGTAGCTGCTGTAAACTGTAATAATTCAGCCAGCGATAACTTTCTTGGCCACTGGAAACAGCTGATTAAGGCGCACCTATCCCTGTTACTTTTTCAATTAAAAGAAGGGAAATTGGAAGCAGTTGCCTAGACAGAACACTAAACACATGAGCCAACCGTGCTTGAACTCAAAATATAATTTGTTTTTGATCGTCGTTTTTGTGATAGACGCCCATTCATTTGGAGAGCAAACCCATTGCTCCATTGCAGTTATATACCATGATAATAAAGAGATAGTTTGTATTGATTTGATTCGAGTCGGGAAACTGGCTGTGAAATCAAGCAAAAAATAAACA
Organism: Amblyomma maculatum; assembly: GCA_023969395.1. Classification (NCBI taxonomy): domain Eukaryota; kingdom Metazoa; phylum Arthropoda; class Arachnida; order Ixodida; family Ixodidae; genus Amblyomma; species Amblyomma maculatum. The sequence goes on along the minus strand of JAJIZL010018308.1, from coordinate 707,779 downwards.
AAAAATTTGCAAATAAGGTGGCTTGCCGAAGTTTGTGATATTTATTGCGTAGATTGCGATATGCGTATGTGTAACTTGTGCCAATAATTGCTGTGAGGGAACCTTATTAACCATCTTCATATTTTTGAGCGTTGAGAGAATTAGATATTTTGCATGACAGGTCTTGCAGATGACACATTTCACAGGATAGATACTGAAAATGATGGAAGGAATGCGACGGAAGATGATGAAACATGATAAGAGGACTTACAATCTTCTATAGTGTCTGCGCTCTGTATAGCTTAAGCATTGTCGTACTATATCGAAGCTGTCATCAGAAACGACTCCCATCAGGCGCCATGCATGCTGGTAATTATGCACCACGCTCTTGGAGAACCATAGTTATTCGTTAAAGTTGGCACCTCATGCCCATCCACTCGATATTTGTTTTCTCCTCAAGACATGAAATGGCTTGAAAAAGTAAGCGTCATAGAAATATGCAGTCCTGCACTCCAAAAATGAACTGCTCCAGAAATATACTGCAATTAATGTGTTTCATTGCCTACATTGAAATGTCCATGGGAACGAACGTCAGAACATTTTCGATGACGAGCCGATATTGCTTCAAGCACTTGATATCTATTCAAAAGTCGAAAATATCCAATGATTTGTTGACTTTGAACCAGCCTAGGTAGTAGACTGTCGGTCGTGCGGCCTACCGGGCCGCGGCTTTGCCTAGAATATAACGATTTACGCAAGGAAATACTATTTCGCTCGCAGAGAATGCAGTTTACCGAACGATGCAAACGTCGGGGGAAAGAATTATGACGCGACTACTACGCTGAAACACATTGGTAAATACAGGACACGGTAGACTCCGTTCCCAATATGACCGTATTTTGCATTTGTATCGTGAAGATTTTCAAAATATTTTGGGCCTGAATAGATGGCTAATTGGCGGTCACACAGTTTGCGTACTGCGTTACTGTTTATACTGTTGCAGGTTTTAAAGCTGTACTTCATTTAGCTGTGTATATTGCAAAAGCCTCATCAGTAAGGCACAGATCAACCAGCCGCAACCTGCAAATACCTTTTTGTCGCTGATGATGGTGACTTGGCTCTTCCATTCGTATCGAGCGGTCGCAATGAATTTGTCCTAGCCTGCGCATTAGTTGAAACACACTAATAAAAGGAAGAGCGCAGTCACAGTGTGGAGAAGTTTGTTCGTTCACACGCTAGCTCACATTTCCACGGGATGTGTCGCTTTTGTGACCAGGTAGCTTGTGGTATAGCCGGGCATCGGTGTGGGTATTGCAGTAAAGTGTGGCTGACCCTCTGCTGTTGCAAGCCCAAGCTTCTGTGGTAGTGTAGAGCTCTCTGTGGATGGGAGAGACTGGCGCGGAGTGGCACAAGACCCTCGGGGCTTTCCGTCTATGAGTCCGCAGCTACGGTACACGGCGGCCTGTACTGCGCGCACTGGGTCAAACCAGCGGCGATATACTAGCGCTCGTAGCGCTTAGGCCCGCGCTTCGAACAGGAGAGTACTTTCCCTCGTGCTCCGCCGGGGTGGCGCAGTGGTTACGGCGCTCGACTATGTGCCCAAGAAAGCGGGATGGAATTCCGGCCTCGGCGGCTGCGTTTCGTTGGAGGCGAAACGGAGTGGCGTCCGTGTGCTGTGCGATGTTAGTACACGTTAAAGACCCCCAAGTGGTCGATATTTCTGGAGTCCTTCACTACGGCGTCTCTCTTAGCCTTAGTCGCTTTGGGACGTTAAACCCCACAAAGTAAACCAACTTCCCCTCGCGCTGTGATATACCATCTCGTTTGATTTATCCGACTTCTGGGCACTGTATAGTTGTAGCATTATTTTGGTTTTCGTCGCCGCCCTCCACTGCTCACTCTCTGCCTTGCTGACACTCACTTGCTCAGCCTGTATTGTGATCAGCTCCGTAGGGCTCGGAACACTGGAAGAGGCCAAGCCTGCGTCGGTTGTTCGCATGAAGATTATCTATTAGTTTCGAACACTCTTGAGTTACATGTATCTGTACGCGTGACGAACGCATCTAAAGCAAGCCAGGCGGCGTAGGCGGGTCTCGAAGACCACCTTGCTTTTGGCTATCCTGGACTGGATGGTCCACAATGCTACATCTGCATGGATAGTCTATATCGCAAATCATCCGTAGGAGCCCAGGGTTATACGGCGCTCTGCAGGCTGCCCTCTCTTCAGTCAGGCATGGCTGAGGCACTCAGACACACTAAGGAGTTCGCGAATCCTAGGCTCAGCGCATAGAGAGCTCTCCAGAGCTCGCGCACCACACTAAATCTGTTGAAGTACCGCAGACACTGCCTTCTCAGCAGGCAGCTGGCCTTCTGCACTTTATGTCGCAGGTTCGCGTCATGAAGGTCGTACGGCTCTCCCGAGGAACTGTTTCTCCCAATAGAGGTATTCCGCCGCTCGTGGTGTTTCTTGAACACCTGGTAATGCAAAGCCCAGCAAATGCTTCGGACTCCGCGAAGGAGAGCATGGCTTACTTCACGGTGAATGAAAAGCCCAGAAGCACTAGGGGCACAGTGGAAAGCACCACGAGTTGCTCTAGTTGGTCTAAATATTCGTCAAGCACAACCAATTCGCCTGCAAAGCGATGTTAGTGCACGTTAAAGAACTCCAAAGGGTCGAAATTTTCGGAACCTCCAATACAGCGTCTCTAATTGCCTTATAGTCGCTTCGGGACTTTAAACGCCATAAACAAACCAACAAACCAGCCCCGCGATGTACAGGTTCGTGGAGAGCCATCTAGGCAGAATCACAGGGGCAAGAGACCCAATTCAAGCAGTGAGGTCTCAAGATCATCCTACAGCAACGGTGACACTGCACACCCTTGTCTTAAGGCGTTTGCGGGCCGCTACGGGCTCATACCGATCATACCTGAAGAGGGCTACCACTGTATTGTAGCTGTACGGCCTACTCAGCACATCCGTCCACTTAGGCGGCATGTCAATATATGCCATTCGACTCAGCAGCAGGTCGTGCGGTATGCTGTTGTAGGCCCTCACAACGTTGCAAAAGCAGGAAACCATGCTCCGACGCTCTTTTCTCGCTAGCTCTATGTACTGCATGAAACAAGGAGGTTGTCCTCAAGGCGCTTATTCTCCCGGTAGTTCAGGTAAGCACCCATGTAACACCTACCGTCATATAAATGTGAACACGATAGGCAAGTTCTGCGCGCAGTTCCACTATAACCGAGCTAACGGTAGAGGTCGAATAATGTCTGAAATTTCACGATAAAAATACACGGTACTTTATTAATCCCCTTGCGCACAGGGAAACGGCCATCGATTTGCACACCTAGTGTAGGTGGTTTGCCAAGTCTAACTCATTCGCTGTTTTAATTATTTTGATTGGGATGGTGCGTTATCTAATGAATATCTCTTTTATGATGTCTTATATTCCTGGTTTATTAGTTTAGATATACTAGCCTAATACTAGCCTAAACGAATGATGTGAATAATCGCCGCGGTGGTGCAGTGGTTCCGGCGCTCGACGTTTGTGCCTAACGATGCGGGATCGAATCCCAGTCGCGGCAGCCACTTTTTAATAGAGGCGAAAAGCAAGGCGCTCGTGTGCTGTGCGATATCAGTGTACGTTAAAGAACCCCACGTGGTCGAAACTTCCGGAGTCCTCCACTACGACGTCTATCATAGTTCGAGTCGCTTAGGGACGTTATATTTCACAAACCAAATGTTGTGAATAATGTGCCACTTTACTATCTGCTTACCTATTCTATTTATTACCCAGTACACATCATCACTGGTTTGGATATATAAAACAAGCACGGTGGCTCTTATTATTTTAGGTCCCACTTTCTTACTAGCTTGGCGCGAATAGCCTGGTCTCAAGGTAGGGGCTCAATTGTAATCTGTTCTTAGTTATGCATATGAAAGATGCATGTCACCTACTCGGTCCACCACATTTTCAGGCTCCTGCATAGTATCTTGTGGCTCTCTAAATAACGAGCTGTATTGCTCTACGTATATTTAGCTATACACCAGATATATTTCCCAGATATACAGATATAAGTGCCCGCGCTATGTTGAATAGTTGTGGGGAGACTAAAGCTTCTTGGGCGTCAGTTTATTGGGAATATTAATGATGCGCCTGAACCTTCTACCAGGGGAAATCTCGGCTGTGCACCGTGAGAGCAAGGCTTTGAACTATTTCCGAGTTCTGACCCGCAGTCGTTTCCTGTCAGTGTTCTCAGAAAGTGGGCATGTTTAATGTCGAAGGCATTACTCTATCTATGCCTAGCGATGCGTGCGTGTTAATTTCGCTTTTTCGTGTATGCATTAGCATTTCCTTCAGCTGCATCATCATCATCATCATCATCTTCGTCATCCTGAGTATACCGACTGCAGGGCGAAGGTCTCTCCCATATTCCTAAAATTAACCCGGTCCTGTGTGAATTGCACCCACTTGACCTCTGCGAACGTCTTAACCTCATCAGTTGTAGAAGGACATGTTTCTTAAGCACAGGTCAGATTCTAATGTGCTTTGTTTTAAAAACCACTCCAACCAAAGTATGGCTTCAGACGGGCCACGACAATGTGTACGACGGGTTTGCTAATGCAACAGAGCAAATATCGACTTGTAATTAGTCAGGGTCATCTCCTTTGCTTCGCCGATTGTTATAAATAATACATTGTTTAGAATCCGCTTGACACGTGCGGTCTATACAAATCATAATGTACATATATCCGATAGTTTCCTTAGTGAAGTATCCATAGTGATTACATGTTATCTTACATGTGACTGCAACCTTTATCAGGGTTGTATTATTCTGGTTCTGTGCAAGCCCATTGCTCTACCACATACTCTAGTTTGTCATTAAACTTCGTGGGTGTTTTTCATCATTACATGATACTTTGTGAGATGCGGCGGAATGTTTAGCTTTGCTGATGGGCCTTGTTAGAATTGCCTTCCTATGTCCCTTAGCATATCAGCCAGCATGAGCCACTATGTGTTTCCAGTTTGGGGTAGGTCGGGTGTAGACCCATGCGAGGAATATTGCAGGTAAGCAGAGGTCATGCTAATTTGATCTGGCTATCAATCTGGCATATTCGTCTGCTGTCTTTGTAATCAGTGCAATTGCTGTTTTATGTCTTATTTTAGCCAAAGCGTCGTTTTCATAGTTTCATAATTACATGTCAACCTGGTACAAATAAAGAAGGGGAGGATCCACTTGGCGAGTTTCATAGTAATTGAAGACCACACGTGTATTGTCTTTCAGAGCTACGCTCTCACAAGTGATCCATTTCCTTTAAGGTAGGTTGGGCCATTATCCTCAGCATGCTCTGCCTAAATGGGTTCCAAATGGGGCCCTAAGGCTTTTGGGTGACAATATGTTGGTTAAAATGGAGCTTTTGTGAAGTAGTAACTGCTGCCCAGGCGGGCCTGATCTACCTCGTGTCTTGTTTAGATATGTAATGAGAGGCGAATTGAAGATCAAATGGTGTGTCTGTGATCGTGTTCGTGCTTATTCTTCTTGAGACTGGCAGACAAATAGATGCGCCCGACACTCATGCGGTTGTATGCAACTGAAACTGCAGGAGGACAAAGAGGAGTGGACAGCGGCCAGAGAATAGAGGATACGTCATCAAGGTGTCCTCAAGGTGAGCGGAGCACCGGATGCAAGCAGATGCGGGGCGCCAGAATTGTGGAGACTCCAACCATTGTCTTCGAAACGAATTCACGCGACCTGCATAGATTCTTACTATTAACAGTAGCAACTAGCGCACAGCCTGCCGAGCTTCTTTGTGGACCCTTAAAAGAGGAGGTAAGCATGACAAATATTTTGAAAGGCATTCCGACTCTTCTCTAGTTGATCAGTCATTCTAAAGCGCCAAAAACAGCCGTGAAGAGAAACCGAAGAAAGATCTAACTATCGACTACGATGCTAAGGAAATTAGCACACATAGCTGCTATAAATGAAGCATCTCGTGACCGCGCGCAAACACCCAAAATGTTAAGGCTCATGAAGCTACAAGAAATATTTACTGCTACGTGGAACGAGCTGGTGAATGCGCGTCGAGTCTACATTGGCAGACACGGAATACACCGGCGATGCACCGCGAAACCATGCACGAAGTTTTCAAAACAAATCCCATTGCAAAATAGACTTCATGCGCCACAGCTAAATACTGCGCGTGTAGTGAAAAGTGAAAAGAAAGGTAAGAACTAACTGAAAACAACTATAGCATAGAGGTTCGAGGACACGGCAACTTAGTCGGATTACCTTGAATCGACCGTGGTCAGAGCATCTAAATGAGCGCATTTCGACAAAAAGTAAACACTAAAGACACATGTATGCGGTCCATTGCCATTGTGTATTAAACATCTCTAGATGGTCGATATTATTTCTTGGTCTCCAGTGTGCCAAGTGGATTGAGTTGCGGGTAATGCGTCCCAGAGATGTCAGAAAACAATTTGCCTTCAGCCTAAATAATTTTGTATTGCTGTTTTTACAAGCGAATAACTCTTTCTTTTTTCATTTTTACAAGTAGAAAATGAGCTGCAATAGCAGCATAATTGCATCTTCAAAAATAGACACCAGATTGTGCATTTCTATTCCGTAGTTACTTAGATTTGTATCTAAGCGCACAAATTCAGCATAGGAGGAAAAAGATATCAGCAGAACGCGAGGGTGTCGGTGTTGAAATAAGAAGACGACAAGGTTTAGTGCACAGTAGGAGTGTGTTGTAGTTTTACATCAGGCCTAATTGGTCTCGCGATAGTGTACTGATCAGGAAATAGTTGCGATAGTATACTGCTCTCACGCTTGGGGACTGGAAAGCTGACCTGTTGGTTCTGGTGTGCGTTGGAAATCCAGTCGAGACAATATCTATCTATAGACAGTTCGTGTGGACAGGCTCAGCCGACACAGTCTATCCCCGATATTTTTTCATGCCACTGAGGACACAAGATACTTTCGCTTTAAGGAGAAGAAAGAGATCTCTTGCGCCTTCCCTTGACAGGAGCTGTGGAAATCCTGAGTGGCACTGATTAGAAACTATTTTGTAAAAGAACGTGATTAGCAGGATAGCCAAACGCGTGAAGCGCTTGGTAGGTTTCTTACTGTTTTGATACCTTGTGTACTATTGCTGCCACTAGAGGTGTGGTTTACAAGCGAAGTGATTTGGTCGTTCCATAATCAAGAAAGCTGGTCAGCTGACATATCTTAGCTGAAAATTTAGCATCCGTGAGTCAGGCTCTATCAAAATAAGGTCTTCTCATAATTTAAGCTCGAAGCTGTCGTCAGATACAGCTGGTGAATGCATAAAAACTTTAAAGTAAATGAGTTGTTTGATTCTCAGAATGCAACACAGAAATTTGGAAAAGTAGGGTTGAAAAGGATGCTACTGGGCGATTCCTGTCTACTCACTATTCACTAACCTGACAGCTAGTACCGAGAAATATACGGGAAGTTTTATTCGAAAATATTCAGAGAAACATAGTGCATATGCAAATGAGGCTTCTGTAAAATCCCAAGACTCCTGAGTTCCAGAACAGAAATTGGGGTAGGGCATCGTAAGATGAGAATAAAAATATAGGACAACAACTGCGCCTCCACATCACGCCAGTTGTACGGGAGCTAAATGCAGCTTGTTATGAAAAGCACTCGCTGATGAAAATTTAAACTTCTAAACATGGTTTTGCTCTCAATCTGTCCTCATTATTATGACAATAAGCTAATTTGGCTATTCTGTTGTTTCTATGTGCAGATGTCGCCTTCTAACACACATGAATCCTCGGCTGCTACCTGGAGCGAACAAACTGAGGATGCAGACCTCGTCGATGACCGTACTGCAAGTGAAAGCTTTGCGCAGCTCTTGCGGGAGATGGCAGAAAAATGCATGAGAAGTATGGGGAACGAGGCTCCGGAGGAACGATATGTGAGCAACGGTAAGTTGACGACGTAGCTCCGTAAACCTGCTCAGTGCTGTTACTGTATAGCTTGGAGCTCCTTCCCAATTTGCTCTCGGGGCTGCCCTAGAGCAATCTGTTATTTTACTACTGGCACTGCACAGGTATAAATGAAACTTTTTTACGCCTCTTCGTTCCCAAAATAATAATCATCATCATCATCAGCCTGATTATACCCACTGCAGGGCGAAGGCCTCTCCCATATTTCTCCACTCAACCCGGTTCTGTGCTAACTGCATCCACTTGACCCCTCGAACTTCTTAATCTCATCCGCCCACCTAACTTTCTGCCGCCCCCAGCTACGCTTTCCTTCCCTTGGAATCCAGTTTGTTACCCTCAGCGACCATCGGTTATCCTCTCTTCGCACTACATGTCCTGCCCATGTCCATTTCTTCTTCTTAATTTCCACTAGAATGTCGGTAACTTGAGTTATTTCTCTGACCCACTCTGCACGCTTTCTATCTCTTAATGTTACCCCTACCATTTTTCGTTCCATACGCTTTCCTTCCCTTGGAATCCAGTTTGTTACCCTCAGCGACCATCGGTTATCCTCTCTTCGCACTACATGTCCTGCCCATGTCCATTTCTTCTTCTTAATTTCCACTAGAATGTCGGTAACTTGAGTTATTTCTCTGACCCACTCTGCACGCTTTCTATCTCTTAATGTTACCCCTACCATTTTTCGTTCCATAGCTCTCTGGGTTGTCCTCAACTTAAGTAGAACTCTCTTGGTTAGCCTCCACGTTTCAGCCCCATAGGTGAGTACAGGCAAGGTGCAACTGCTGTATACTTTCCTCTTGAGCGATACCGGTAAGCTGCTAGTCATAATCTGCGAGTGCTTGCCAAATGCGCTCCATCCCAATCTTATTCTTCTTGTGTTTCCTTTTCATGGTCCGGATCTGCGGTTACTACCTGTCCTAAGTAGACATATTCGCCTACTACTTCCAGTATTTCGCTACCTAATGTAAACTGCTGTTCCTTCCCGAGGCTGTTGAACATTACCTTAGTCTTCTGCATATTGATTTTCAAGCCTACCTTTCTACTTTTTCTGTCTAGGTCCTCAATCATTATTTGCAGTTCATCTCCCGAGTTGCTTAGCAAGGCAATGTCATCAGCAAATCGCAGATTACTGAGATATTCTCCATCTACCCTTATCCCTAACTGCTCCCATTCCAAGTCTCTGAATACTTCCTCTAAACAAGGTGTGAATAGTACTGGGGAGATTGTGTCTGCTTGCCTAACACCTTTCTTTATGGGAATTTTGTTACTTTCTTTATGCAGAACTATGGTTGCTGTGCAGCCACTATATATATCTTCCAGCACTTTCACGTACAGCTCGTCTACCCCCTGATTTCGCAATGCCTGCATCACCGCCGAGGTTTCAACTGAGTCAAATGCTTTTTCGTAATCAATGAATGCTATGTATAAGGGCTGGTTATATTCCGAGCATTTTTCTATCACCTGATTGATGGTATGGATATGATCGATAGTAGAGTACCATTTCCTAAACCCTGCTTGATCTTTTGCTTGATTGCAGTCTAAGGTTGTCCTGATTCTATTAGCGATTACCTTAGTAAATACCTTATGCGTAACGGACAGTAAGCTGATTGGTCTGTAATTTTTAAGGTCCTTAGAGTCCCCTTTCTTGTGAATGAGGATAATGTTTGCATTCTTCCATGGTTCCGGTACCCGTTCCGTTCCGGTTCCGTTCCCAAAATAATTGAAACTTTTTACAAAGTGCATATCAGTAAGAGCGTGTGTTTTCCGAATACCATGTATTGTAATAAGAGAACATAAAAAATGTACTCAGGACTGTATGAATGACACTAAGAACTATATTGTGCGTAGATATGGTGGTAGACCTGTACGGAATATGACGTCGCACTGATCGAAACATGTGATGTCCACTTGGACGTCACTAAGAGAGAACACTGAAACTTTGTGTGAAAAAAGAAGAATGCCATAACTTCAAGTACATTCTTTATAGCACTTGCATTCATGCCACAATAACATTACACATGAATAAAGCGGAGACCACAGGTAGCTTCTGCTGACTTTACCTAAATTAAGCAAAGATAGCAAGCAAAAGTAGCGATCATATTTTCGAGACAAGAAGCGTGGTAACTATAGAGTAGGATTAAAATGTAAGTAGCTTCATTTACTTCTTTTGCCCCTTTACTTTTAGCCGTTTTTGAGGTGCTGCCTAGTGAAACTTGGCTACTGGTGTATGTGTAAGCACGCAGTAAACGCTTCTGAACTTTTTATAAGCGTGATGTTTCTTTATGACCAATAGAGTTGGCGCATTTAATCTAGAATGAAACAGCATGGGTCATTTTGATCTGCCCGGACTTGTACATTCGTAAGACGAATACGGCTGACAAAGATGCTTCCCAAACAATAGCTTTAGTGAAGGGGGTCTTATCTAAAAGTGAATATGCGCGAATGAAAAGTTGGAATAGCGCAAGCATATCGTCAGTGTTATGCGGCAGCTTTTATTCGATATCGTTGCAGTAGCGTGCTTGGGTCACGACCGGACAGACAGGTGTTGGATTCCAGAATGTGTCTTAGGAGACCTGTCTTGTCTCTAGCGTCACACGCCCTGAATTGGTCAACTTTTTAAATTCACATTGCGCCGACATAACATTTTCCGCCATACCACATCTTTAACGCTCTCATGTTAATATTTCCATGTGATTTGCAAGCTTCGTACGCGGCATTGTGTCGCGAATAAATATCTCTTCTTCACTGGAGGGTAAAGCTCTGTTACATCCGTACCGTCTGCTTCTTAGGAGACAGACGGTTGTCTTGCAGCTAGCCCCTATATAAGCACCAACGACTATTGGCGGGAGTATTTTCCGTCGGCTTGACTTCACACGCAGCCACGGTGGAAACTTAACACATGAAGAGTAACCGGTGGTCGATAAGAGTTACAGAGCCTACGCTAAGAGGAAGCAAGCCTTGTAGCAGGAGGCATAAGTCAGGTGCGCGTAGAGATTAAAACGTTTGCGGCGGTGTCTTTGAGCGGGTTTCCTTCGTTTCGGAATCAATCACTGGAGTAAATTTTGAAGACGCAGTTCTACAACTGAAAAGGCTGAGAGTGAAATAAGGCAGGTCTTACTCTGATTTTAAGGGCTACATGCAAGTCCAATGGTAGAAAATTAACAGAAATATTGATGCATGACGCTTCCGCACCTATTTCGATGGCACGTTTACTGCTTATAAAATGTTGGTCTTTTCTAATCTGAGTCCTCGATTGCACACGACAAGGAAATAAGTTGGCATAGTAGCTCATCAACACGAGCACTATCGCTCTTCGTGCTAAAGCCTTGTTATACTCCGGAGAACTTTTTGCTTCAACTACTATGTCGGTTATTTGCTGAACGGTACGTGGGGGCGGGTTGCGTGAGGCCGGAATCAAGAAATTAGTATATGTTTAACATAATTGAACAAGGTATTCCGCGAAAGCTTCACAGCATGGTTATGCTTGGTAGGGCTTTCGTGGCCCTATGCACCTGGCACTGGTACATGTTGTGACGTCTTTCTGTTTTTCTGGTTATCTACGCATGGTTTTCTCTTCCTGGTGTCAGAAAAAGGTGAATGAGCTTTGTTGTGTCCATTTGTTTCTCTGTGTCCGTGTTTTTTCTCTCTCTTGTAAGCGGTTCACATTACACGAGTGACTAGCTTCTCCCCTTTCCTCTCACGAGTAGTTATCTGTTTTAATCCGAAAGCGTCATATCCTAAATGGAACCGGATTTAACACCTCCAGTTTGAGAAAAAATGGCAAGGTGGCTGATTCTGGAATGCTGAAGTATCTCTATTACAATCATGAGCGCATGTGTTCACAGCGCTCGGAAGGGCTGTATTTGACTGCGCGCGCAACGTCTACTTATGACGCCTTGTTTGATATGACCTGAATTGTGTACATGTACACCAGCAAACGTACTGCTCTGCCTCATGCTTGATCGCGATGCCGGTTCACAGCCGCGATTGCCGGTGAGGGCTGTTTGTAGGCTGAATGAAAAAAGCCGAGATAACATTTCTCATAAAATGGCTGTGTGCTGAACAAATTTGAATGGCCGTATTTTAGAGACCGCAAATGCTATATAAAGACATTGCTAGCTGTGGAAAGTGCGTATTAGTTTGTTTGCGCATCGCGAGCACGTCACCGTGTCTGGTCTTATCACTTGCGTGCACCGATGCTTGTTATCTTTATTTGTTTTTGCCATCTGCAGAGCCTTTAGCGACGATCTTTGGCGATGGCGCCTGTGAACTGGCTCAGTCGTAAAGCAGCAGGCTGTGGAATCAGACTGGCGGCGCATGCTCATATGCAGGCTGTCTCAAAGAAGGCATTACCGGTAGGCGTCGCGCTTACAGGCAAAGGCAGCCCTTTCGCGCGCTGATGACTGTACTTCTATATGAAACAGCAGAGACAGCCCAAGTGCGTCTTCCGTACAAAATATCTGAACCGAGCCTTGATGTAGGCAAAATATTTAAACTCGTTTTAACGGAAAAATATTCTCAACAACATAAGCGTATGCAGAACAAAAATTACGAACGTAGTGAAGCCGAAGCAGCAAATGGTAGAATTCGAGGCCTTGCTGATTAATAGCGGATTTGCCTGATCCTTCAAAGGCATTACTGAAGAAGCCCAAGCGATTGAAGTCAGCTTCAAGTTATCCACTCCGGTTCAAAGGCGCATGGTTGGCGTTGAGTGCCTACTATTAATATAGAAACAGTTAATAGCGCATAATATCAACATCTTAACCGGCGTACCTAAACTGCATTTGAGACAAAAGTGCTTCAGCTCACACTACCCAATTTTCGGGAGTTCCTTTACAGTAAGACGCAGTGTTAAATGTCGCTTCTAAATTGCTAGCAGTAAGGTAGAACTTTTATTTATCCCCAGCACTTGTTCTCATGATCGTTTTGTGATTGAGATGACAAATGCAATTATCGCGGCCGAAACTTAGGCAAGAGAAAAAACGTACACTCGGGTGCATCAGCTCAAGTAGTGTACGGGCCCCTCAGAATGGTCATGTATTCTGCCTATACTGAATTCAACTTCGCTCATTGAAATATTTAATGCAAAGCGTAAGTTCAGCTGCGTTTGTTTGACAAACGTCTAAATGGAGAACACACAAGAATTTGCACCGGATGTTTTTTGATGCTGTGCTTCCTACGTAGCCTAGACTACTTTCGCGCATTTTTCAGCGTAAACCAATGTCATGTTCCCAGCTTTTGAGTGCGCTACCATAGTTACCACACCACAGCCGAATACAGGGAGTACGAGTGGCTGCATGGTTTTGTATTAAAACGCGCGTGTTTTGTGCTAACCAGAGGAGCATACAACTGTGTGGTTATCATCTGCTTTGGGGCGCCGAGATGCACAGGAGGCCGATACTGCCAATTGTGGATCTTTATTCCTCTTCATTTTGTTTCGCACTCCGTTAAAGGCCCACTGTTCACCCTCTAGTCGAAAATAGTTTCTTCCGCGGTGACCGTCAGACTTCGCCCCCAGAACGCAAGGCCGCAAAATGTTCTTGAAAAGAGTAACTAATAACGTAGTTATAGCCACTGCAATCACCCGATTCTGTCTTGTTTCTCTCCTCCCATTCCATCGCAAAGGTTTTTTTACTCTCCTGCCCGGTCGTCTAGCCTCAGCAAGACAATTTCCCCTTCCTCCTTCGCGTCTGGCGGGAGATGGGGCATGGTAATCGGCGTGCGGAGAAAAAAAAAGGGCGAGGGAGAGCGCGCCACTGCATTCAGTTTCAGTCCCGCCATGGCGAGGGAAAAGCGCGCCCATCCTTCACCCGTCAGACAGCGAGACGGAAAATGGATCTCGTTTTCGACTACGAAGTCAAGCTTGCGGCTTGTAGAGAACAGGGAAGCTGGTTTCCCGACGGGGAGAATGAGAGAGCTTTGATATGTATTTTTGCTTTTTTGAGACACGCGTATCGCTGTAGCATTTTGCAGACTATCTCCGGTACCTGATCGAAGCACTGGGCTTCTTTGCTTATAGGGTCCTTCCCTGGACAATGACCCTTTAATTCTCTGATCATGTTGAGCAGCCCAAGACGCGGCGCCTCCAGTGCCGCCTTGCTTGCCAATTAAATCACATTTGCAATTCCCATAGAAACTAGTACAGGCATTGTTTGTTATGAAATTTCCGCCCTTGTCGTCTGTGTACTAGCCGTAGTACGGAATGCGAAAAGAGGCTTAACGGTTGCCTTTAATACAAATGTCTCGACTAGGAGTATACCCACCAGCATGTGTATGTAACAAATTGCAGGTGAGCCCATCGGAATGAAGGGGGCCCAGAGTGGAGATGAAACCAAAGCACCACAGCCCCACCAGCGACTAATGCCCGTCACCGTAAAGCGGATGGTGATCACAGGAAGAGAGGATTACCTTGCCGTCATCGACGAAGATAGGAAGAAGGACAAAGCGCTAAAGGTGTTACCCTTACTGGTTTTTATTAACAGACAGCTGTAGCGGCATATTTGTCGTGCTTTGGAAGGCAGATGAAGATACACTTGTGGATAAAGTTGTCGGCTTATAGCAGACACAGTATTGAAAAGAATTATAACCTTTCGGCTACATAATAGTTTATAAAACTACAAAGTGGTTGACACTGATTGAGCACAAGCTTGAAGATGTTCTTACAAGGCGATGCGCATATCTGACCGACCAGAAATAAATAAATTGCTTGTAAGTAGTGGCTTCTACGAGATAAAATTAATCATACAGAATGACCATTCACGTGTGCCGTGTGAACTGAGGTAAAGAAGGACATATAATATTCGGGCAGTATGGAGCATAGGAGAGGAACACTTTCCTATAAAATCTATACCGTCGCCCCGATTCCTACATGCGGATGACCTTAATTAGAAGTTAGATAAATTTTGGTCCTGAAATTTTAGTTGATGACTGAGTTCTCCCTGACCCTAAAATACATGCCGAGAACTTACGTAGACCAACCTTTTCCGTTTTCATGTTCAGGTGTCGCCTCCTGAATGCGATGATGCCATTGCTGAACTGTGGAGCGTACCATGCTTGGACGCCGACATATTCGGTGATGGTGCGAGCTGCGATTTTTTTGGCAAATTGTTGTGGAATGTGACACAGGAATCCGTGACAGAGGATTCGCAGGGAGGTCGCCCTCAGAATTATGGTGAGTCCAGTAATGCGTTTCATATCAGGGGTCCGGTTTGTAATTTTGCTTCGCTTAGATTTGTTTCTTAGTCCACGTCAAAAGGTCACTTACTGGGTTGGTATGGAGAAATATTTCTGTGCGGACGGAATAAGAGAGCTCTGTGATATGAAGACCAGGGCAGCAGAAGGCTACTAACGTGTGCAGGTTTTGATAGAAAGCCAGGTGACAAACAGGCGACGCAATGAAGAAATATTTAAGCCGATATCATTAAAGGCCCCGTTGACTGAAAAACGGTCGTCGGCGCCCGCATTGGTGTTATGAGCGAGCAATTAAGAATATTGGGTTCATAGGCAGTTACTGGCAGCTGACATGACCGCGCACTGACTGGACGTAGGGTTGAGTTATTTTACAATTGGCAGGAGCTGCCAACTCTGGCCTCTCCTTTCATATGATTAGCGATAAGAGAATAATCCTGCCAGAACGTTCGCATTTGCGTCACCCCTAGGCCGCTCAGGAAGATTCGTACGGCTTGGTAAAATGGGGCTTTATATCTGGGGTGGTAGTCTAGGCTATCGCATCATACCCTAAGTATGCCCCATCATTTTTTCCGTATCGTATTCCCCAAAACCTTTATCGATAAGCGTTCCCTCATCGCAATATTCTTGATCCCAAGTGCCACTGGCTGCCACTACGACAACCCTAGCCTGAGCCTATTTGGGACGTTAAACTTTATGGGTATGTCTAAATAGATGAATGAGAATTTATATAACATGGGAAAAACACTGTTATTACTGTCATTTACCCGCACTTTCTTGAGCGCCAAGTACATTCTTGCTATTGGCGTTCCAATTGTGCTTTTCTTTAGTAGCGCTTGTGAATCCAGTAAATTGTTTCCTTGTGCACAATTATTATTTATTACCGAAAAACCAGTCGCTGTTATCCTTACTTGGAAGCTCGGTGAGTATGTGAATAGACTTCATTCTTTATGAGAAGCACGGCAGCGTATAGGCATCCTAACCCACACTTGGTTTCCTGGCTGGTACTCTGCGTCGCGTCATCGCAAGCTCTATCGTTGGGCGCCGATTCGTCGCTGGTCTTCAATGTGCACCAGGGCGAGTCATCCGGCTTCCTCAACGCGCTGAAGGTAGGCGGCGACATGCAGGCTCTCCGCGTCTGTTACGTGCGGTAGCATTGCGTCTAGCATCATCATGGGTTTCTCCCATACACACGCTTGAACTCGGTCGACCTCTCCCTTACGGAAATGCCATATCTGGGCTTATAAAAAATCCAGGTCAGGTATATCAGGAATTGGGCAGATATGGTATATTAAGACAGATCTGGACCAGATAAGGCATATCTGCCCGATTCCTGGTTTCGAGTACCAAATAAGGCATACCTGGGTATATATGCCTGATCTGCCCAATTCCTGATTTCAAGTGCCAGATAAGGCATATCTGGTCAGATATGCCTTATCTACCCAATTCCTGATTTAGATCTAGCCCGAATGGCATGTAGGTTTTTAAATATAGATCTATATATGTGCATATCAACACAACACTTTATTACAACATACAGAAGACAATATCAGTATTCCACCTAAACATCCCGCATGCTCTATCAAGTTTGCCAAGGGAAACCTGAATTTCCCCTTTTATTTCAAACCTTACAGGAAAACAGCTGTGCATGAAACCACAGGTTTTCTTTTTTCGCTGCCTATATGGGATCGCTGAAAGACGGGCCTGAATTAAGTGGTTATGCCGAGGGTCAAAAACATGCTCATCCAATAGTATATTGAGATTCTAGTCATTTACGCGCGATACTATAACAAACTAATGAGGTATTTGAACAGAATAATAGACCTACCTGTCTACACGAGACGCTAAAGTGAAAGACATTAACCTATTAAATTAGATATTACATTTTTATTCTACTCTTTTACACACAGAGCTTTATTGAGTAAATGCTTTTAGTTTGAGCTGGTTTACTTGCGACGCGAAAGAAAATAAATAGGGAACGGCTATTAATCGAACTAGACTATTGAAATCAAATTTAAAGGTTTGTCGATACCCGGAAAAGGTACCGCTAAACCGTAGGTCGATAAACCACACACTGCTGGGACTGCTAATAATACCTAAATCTTAGCAAAGTACATTATTTATTTATTTCCAATACCTCAAAGACCCCAGGAGTACGGGGTTTTACATGAGGGGTAGGCTTGATAGTATTGTCGCGATTAACAAAAAAAGTTTCCAATGGCGGTTCTAAAATGGCTTGGGTTAGAGTGAGCGACGATGACAGCGGTAAGATCGTTCCAGTCGATGGCGGTCCTTACAAAAAATGAGTTGAGGTGCGTTGTCGTTCGGGCATGTGGCGGATAAACAGCCAAGGTGTAGGGATGTTCGATGAATCGGCATGATGACCGCTGTGCTAGATAAGGCATAAAATTTATGAAATAGACAGTCTAGATATTTTACGGCATGCTTGCAAGCTTGGGGGACCGGCATTATCTTTTAGGTTAGTGGCGCTAGTATTACGAGAATAGTCAGTTCAGTTCAGTTTAGTCGTTCAGTCGTGTCCGACTCTTCGTGACCCTATGGACCATGTCACGTCACGCTTTCCGGTCTCTCACTATCTTCCTAACATCACATAACTTCATCTGCAGTGCCTCGAGGATGCCATCTAACCAACGCGTTCGCTGCCTACCCCTTCTCCGGCGACCCTCAACCTTTCCCAACATCAAATCTTTCTCCAGCGACTGCTCTCTTCTCATCAGATGACCAAAGTAGCTGAGCTTTAACTTTAAAATTTGACCCCCCAATGAGCAGTCAGGGTTTATGGTCGACAATATCGACTCATTTAATCTTCTGGCAGTCCAAGGAACTCTCAAGAGTCTTCGCCAGCACCACAACTCAAACGCGTCAATTCTTCGGCGGTCAGCCTTTTTCACAGTCCAACTCTCGCATCCATACATCACAACTGGAAAGACCATAGCACGAGTTATACGGATCTTGGTTGGCAGACTAATGTCTCTGCTCTTTACTAGGCGGTCAAGGCTCACCATTGCTCTCTTTCCCAGAAGCAGGCGTCTCCTAATTTCATGGCTGCAGTCTCCTTCCGAGGTAATCTTGGAGCCCAAGAACAGAAAATCTGTCACAGCTTCCACTTCTTGTCCATTGATGCTCCAGGAATTGATAGGGCAAGACGCCATGATCTTTGTTTTTTTTTAATGTTCAGTTTAAGCGCAAACTTCTCACTCTCTTCTTGTACGCGAATCAGAAGTTTCTTGAGTTCCTCTTCACTTTCTGCCATTAAAGTGGTATCATCCGCATATCTAAGATTGTTGATACGAGAATAGTCAGAGAAGATAAATCTAGCTGTACGGTTTTGTGTTAATTCAAGGTATCAAGTTTTGAAGATAGGCTGTCAGGAAGTACTGGTGTTACCTCAAGCAGACAGCAGTGCAAAATGAGCGAACGCACCTAACTCGTGGTTGCTTTTGAAATTAAGAGAGAAAACAAAGAAAAAACACGTCCAATGGCATTTGTCATGACAGCGACAGCTCTGCCCATAAACCAAATTAAGCATGAAGCTCTATACTAAGGTAGTGCAAATAATAATAACAATTATACTAATAATAAAAAACGAAGGACCCTATCCACCGACTGAAATTTGTCAAAATTGCTGAAGCGAAAGACAAATTAGCAACGAAATGTACAAAAAAATATCACATACTGGCAATTACCATCCAATTTACTGATCGGAAAATTATTTTCTATCAAAATAATAAAGTGAACAATATCCTGAGGCTGGCAAGTGCTAGTTCCCGACAACAGATGAGGCGGCACGATGAGGGTGCGATCCGCCTGCAGTTTCTACACAATGGTGAAGATTTGGCCGGGGCCACCCAAAGCAGAAGCCCCGAAAAGCTCAATCGACCATCAGGTTCGCCGCCAAGGCTGGGGAGGCAGGTTCCACCCGCAGTGGGACACAGTAATTTCCTCTGTGCCGACGGTCAGACTGAAACTCTTGTAGGTTTGCTGTCGCGTTTTTGTTACATGCACACAGCTAATACCGAACAGGCGCTGGCCCACACACACACCAGCATACACAACTTGCAGCACGCCTGCCAGCCGCACCAAACTCCGATGTCTGCCACCGAAAAGGAACGAGACACCAAGTGCCTAGGCACACGGAGTTGAAAGGGGGAGGGGAAGAAGCAAACACACACAAAAAGGAGATCTCGCGGCCTACGCGTTAGAGCATGGCAGCTAGGAGGAGAGATGAAATGCTAGCCCGCGACACAGGGATCGCCGCTGTCTGAGCGGAAAGAGGGGAACGCGGGAGAGGAGGAGTCACTGTCTAGCCAATGCGGCTTTGGATGCAGCAACCGCCAGCTGTCTCTGAGGATGAGTCACCGTCTAGACAGCGCGGAGGGGGCCGTATACTGAACTGCCATCATTTTCTTAATATTTTGAATCGCTCAACTTAAGACCATGATTTTGTGCACCGGACTGCCGCCGCATTGTAAATGAAAATGCGAGTTAGTAGGCGGAAAGAGGAGCATGTAGCCATTACCCAGCACCCTTCTGGATTAAGGAACACGTGGTATAATAATTATAGTGCAGCGAAATCTTCAGAATATTTGAAATATTATGAGTCGTAGCTATTTTCTAAATTGGATACAATTAACACTATAGCATACAGACCATGCTGAGTGGAGAAAAATTGAAGCTCAACCACGAGATGCCAATACTGAATATTTTCAGAAGGTGGACGAAGGCCATATATTGCTCATATACAGTCACTATGGCGCCTACATAATTAAGGCCCCGATGAGGTTATATAAAGTCCTCTTGACGCCAGGCATATGGCCCTGGTCTGTCTATATAAGGTCATGACGACGCCATATATCGTGAAGATACCATATATGCCCCTGATCAAGCCATATAAGGTCCCGTTACCCGTTCAGATATGGATTAAACGTTGCATGATATGGCCAAATCTGAGCCATATAAGGGCAACATTTTGCACATATATGACCTTATCTGGCCTGATTTTCGATTTGATTTGCCCAGATAAGGTCTTATTTGCTGCCTTGTATATTTGTATCTGGCAGCATATGTTCCATATCGGGAACAGATATAGAATTTCCGTAAGAGAGCTCTCCTAGACGGCGGGTTTATAGGCGAAGATGACCTAGGGTAGAATGGCGTCCCATGCCTTGTGTTCGGCGTCGAATTACATGGCGATCACGTCCGCAATTGTTTTCCGTAAGTACGTCTCTCTGAGTATAGTACGCACGTTTTAGACGGTGGCTCATATGACTGTATTCCAGGATTGCTGTCGTCAGCTGCGCCATAAATGCCGTTGCCTTGTCCGTGATGCGTGTTCTGAGGCTCGGTGTCGCAAGAAAATATGGTCAATAAAAAACTTGGCGACTTCCGCACCAGAGCACGTAAGGTAGTCGGTGGTCACAAGGATCTACTTGTTACCTGTACGTGAAGATGAAAAGTTGCCAAGGAGATTCATTCCAATTTGTTGAAAGGGTGTTGTCGGGGACGGTATTGAGTTCAGTAGCGTAGTTGGTCTGATCAGTGGCGTCTCGAGTGCTGACACTCTCGTCACGTTTTTACATAATGGGCAACGTCGGCAGGCGGTCCAGGCCAGTAGTACATCTCCTAGGTTCGCTTCAACGTGCGCACAAACCCGAGGTGCGCTGCTCTGGGGTCGTCCTGCTTCATTAAGAATTTTCTGCCTGAGGTATTCAGACGCCGCAAAAGCTGCGGGGTCCTGGTGGGAGGGAAGTTCTTCACGAGGACGTCATTGCTTAAGGATAACAACAACTGAAGCCTAAACATAACAGGAGGAGAAGTAGTCTTGCCTTCCAAGTAATTGGTTAGGTCTTTCGACTCAGGTTCTGATTGCTGCTACTGTGCTAAACTGCTGGCTCTTACCTGTCCCCAAAAGGCTCCGTCGTTTTCTGTAGAGGAAGCGTTGACGGTAGCCTGGGATGTGCACTTTGCATCGGAATACTTACGGCCAGACTTTTAGATCACAATGTGGTCAAATTCGTGAAGACGTAGGCTACTTTTGGCAAGGCGGCCGAAGGGGCCTTTAATTTTCCAAACAACAGAATGCGCGGTGATCGCTTACCACCTTGAATGGTCGATCATATAGGTATGGGCGGAATATTGAAGTGGCCTAAATGATCGCGAGACACTCCTCGGCAGTTGAATAATTGGCTTCGGCTTTTGAGAGAGACATGCTAGTTTAGGCTATAAGTTATAACGTTCCATACTCTTATAACGAGAATGGCGCCTAGGCCCACAATACTTGCGTCGGTGTGATTTTCGGTATCGGCGTTATCAAAGTGGTCTAGGACAGATGGGGGCTATAGGCGGTGCTTTACATTTAAAAGGTATGCCAGTATTTGTAAGCTGAGGCAATGGTTCGGCGATGAGCGAAAGGTCCTGAAACGTATCGGCACTAACCACACAGGCCATGGAATCTGAGCACGGCTTTCTTATCGGGAGACGGTGAAAACTGCTACCAGAGAAGTTTCTTTCGTGTCTAGGCGAACAACATCCATGCTAACGATGTGACCTAGAAACTGCAGATCCTTGTAGGCGAAGTACCATTTCTCTGGCTTCAACGTTAGCCTTGATTATATGATTGCTTCTAGCGTTGTGCGAAACCTTTTCAGGCGGTCTTCGAAGCTCGAGGAGAAGACAAAGACATAATCCTGACAAATATACCACTTTAATCTCACAC
Source organism: Amblyomma maculatum (assembly GCA_023969395.1). NCBI lineage: Eukaryota > Metazoa > Arthropoda > Arachnida > Ixodida > Ixodidae > Amblyomma > Amblyomma maculatum. Next base: position 685,898 of record JAJIZL010018308.1, on the reverse strand, counting down.
GACAATGTCTATTACTCGTTGAAACGACACTGCTGAAGAGCAGAAGACGAATGGCGCCACCTTGAACTCGAATAGACCGGACCTTTTCGCGATCTCGGTCGTCGATGTCAATTTGCCAATAGCCGCTCTTCAGGTCCTTCGATAATAAAAAGTATTTAGCGCTGAACGAACGGTCCAGTGTGTCATCAGGGCGGGGAAGAGGATATGCGTCTTACTTCTTTATGCCCTTCAAGTGGCGGTAATCGACGCGGAAGCGAAGGGTGCCACCTTCTTTCACGGAAGAACTGGTGCCGCCCATGCGGTCTTCGATGGCTGGATAAACTCGTCCTGAAGTATTTCTTTTATTGCTCGCGAATGTGAGGCGTTCTCGCGGGAATGCAGTATAGGGGCTTTGACGCAAAGTTTGTCGCAAGGAGTTTGTCACACTTTAGAGGCTGCAGAAAAGCACTCACTAGCTTTGAAGAAGGATCCGTAGCTGGTCTTGCGTGCTTCGGTGTAAGGCTGGATTGATATCAAAAGTGGGCAGATAGCTTTGGTCAGGTTGATGTCTCGTTGTTTCGTCGGGGGTGACCGGCTCAGATGTCTGCTAATTAGTCGAGGGAAATGACCGTTGTTCCATTGCTAAGATGCCGATATCCTTCGGGGAAGTTCGTTGCCAGCACCTGAGAGTGTTCATTCCGGAAATGGGCGATACCTCTGGCGATGCCAAGTGCTCTATCCAGTAACAACTATGTGCTTCCTTCGAAGACATCTTCTGTGATTTTTATTTCTCTTGTAATCACGGACACAATGCTCGATCGGGTGTTACCGTCGATTGTCCACCGAGGACGTTGAGAGCGATCTAATATGTTGAAATTGTAGTAACGATATGGCTGTGACCATTGAGAGGTTGATGAGAGCTTGATGGCGCGAAACCTAGACTGCGCAGATGGTTGATTTCTTGCGGCCATTAACCGGACCAGGGTCATGGGGCGTCGGGTGCAAAACAGCGGAGCCCGAAACATCATTAGGGGCAGTGGCAAATGATGTGTTCAGCCTCTCCACATTGGAAGCAGATTGGGAGGTTGTACGCAGGCGTCGCACTTCCTGGCACTTGAGGGTGATTTGTAGACTTGATGGGCGGAGGCCAATGGGAGGTGCTAGGGAGACGTTGTTTGCCACGTGGATGACTTGGAGGTCCTCATCTGATTGCAAGACGACATTGTTGAGGGTCATTGTTTCTTGAGGCGTATCCTTCGCTGTCGATGTTACACCAAGCGCCCGCTGTACTTCACGAACGATGCCCAAAAGTGTCGTTACTTGGGGCTGTTGTGACGATGGCTGCAACCGGTAGAGTTCTCGGATTACCTCGCGTATAGAGTCATGAAGTTTGTCAGCACTTGTAGATGTGCGGCTGTAGTGATTTGCGCAGACCAATTGAAGTGGTCGATTATAGCGGCCTATCCGAGTGTCCACCATCTTCTCTATGGTGGAAGCTTTGTTTATTCGGCCATGGTTTTGGTGGATTTCTCACACGTCCGACAAAAAGTGACTCTTGAACGCCTCTCATTACAAAGTTCGTTTCCTCCTCTTTGGTCATGTCAGGGTAAGCTCGGTGAAAAAGGCGCTTCATTTACTCAACATAAGCAAATATGGATACATTGGGCAGTTGAATTCTTGTTTGGAGTTGGGACCGCGCTCTTTATTTCCTAAGTACGTTAGTAAAGGTTTTTGAATGCTCTAGCTTGAGCTGGTCCCAATCCTTCAAAAACCTCATTATTTTAAAACAGATTTTAGCAGAATCTTGAATGCAATGTAGACTTGCCTCATCTCACAGCGTCGTCCCAAGCATTGAATCTGGCCCCTTGGTTGCAGTGTTAAAGCCATTCTTCCGTATTTTCTGGGAAGTTATGTTAGCAAGCCGCCACCGCGCGATGCGCAGCAAACGCGCAAGGCGGGGAAAGAAGACACGTGTGGCCACCCTGGAGAAGAAGAGGCATCAAACCTGGGAAGGAAGACAACGGAGAAGAGATAAGAAGATAGATGGACTGCGAACCGTACGAATGCATGTAACCTCCACTATTAGCCTACTATTTAATAAACAGTTTGTAAAAGCAGCGAGATGGCACCCTGAATTTAATTAGCGCGCCATGAAATAATCAAAATCCGCAAACCAGGAGTGACGAACAAGGGTCAGTCGCGGCCACGTCGACTCTATGGCGGCAAGACAGCAGCGGTGAGCTCCCTTCCCATATGTTCAACTTTCCCCAAAAGCACCGCCATTTCCAAAGAGAGTTTTAATCAAGTCACTTGAGTGGCTCGCCCATATATAGCTGTTGACAGCCCAAAACCAACGCAATGTACTCGACACAGGAATGCTGAACTTGTCGGCGTCCCCGATTTCTCGAGCACCGCCATTGCAGGGCAGAAGCGAGAGGAAGCTCCCGGGAGTAGGCGTCGCATGTCATTATGGTGGCAGGGCAGGCAGGCTATAGGGGCAGTGTTCTTTCACTGTGGCAGCGTCGAAGCTCAGCGGGACGGTGCTGAAATGGCACAGGGTAAGGGGAATGAAGCTGGACACTTGGAAGAAGTGTGTGAAGGATATGCAGAATATCTTTGCCGACGACAAAACAAATCCGCTTCTCCTCTACGAGAGGATGCTCCGACGTACGCAAAGTCTGCGGGAGTCTGTTGTCAATTATTTCTTCGACACGAGTCATCTTTTCCCTAAGTGGGACATGAAAGAGTACACTTCGCAAGGGAGGCGATTGATGATTGCGGTACTGCAAAATTCCAACCACGCTGTGATCTTGCGGCTTAAGGCAGTAAGCTTCACTACATAATTGGAGCTGCTTGAATTAGCGAAAACCCTAGAATCTGGGAAGGCAGCCTATTGTAGCTTTCAATGAAGCCATGATAGAAATGAGCCTTGCCAGCCATGCAAAAAGTGTGGAAACAGAGTCGATCCAGATCGAGCACAACAGGGTTCATAGGGCCAAAGAGACGACATGTTACTGGTGCCGTAAATATGGTCACGACGTGAGGGATTGACCGATGCCTGTTTACCGCAGCTGCAAATCAACCGCGATGTCAGGGGCAGGGCAGTCGTTTCACGAGCGTCGACCAAGAACATGAGCAGCGCCATGGGCTACAATCCTCTGCCAATTGGGGAGGGAGGTATCCGGCCAGCATCACTCACCTTTTAGCAGATGTGTGAACGGGGCGTGCAGTTTTTTTGCGCTTGTTTTCTTCATCTTTTTATTCTTCGCGCAGTTGCCCCCTTTCGATGCATGTTTTTCATTCTGCGTTATCACTTCTGTCGTGTTATTGTTATTTTTACTCAGTTTAGGCCTTTCTAGCAATATTATTTGTGATCTCCCCCCTGTAATAATGCCTTCGGGTGCAGCAGGACTCTGTAATAAATAAAAACAATAAACCCTCTGGAGAAAGACGATGAAGAAGACATAGGTAGATGGTCTCAGAACAGTACGGATGCATACAACCTCAGCTATTAGCCTGATCATTAAACAGTCTGCAAAAGCAGCTAAAAAGGCATACTAATTTTCACGAAAAATCAAGTAATCAACTGCGCCTCCAGTTCATGGAATATGGGAGGCTCACGCGGTTGCACGAAAGCGAGATCCGGTGTCTGTTCGGCTGGCTTCATCTTCAGGGGCTTGGGCATATTGAATGGGTCCAGCACTTCGAGCAGATGTCACGTGATAGTGGCGAAGCCGTAGGTACAAACAGGTAGACATACATAATAGCACTGAAATCAATTCCGTACTGAGCTGACTAGCGCCCGAAAAACAACTAAGCAACGTGGCGGCGTCTATGGCAGCAGATGTGTTCACTGGTCGCCGAACTAAGAATGTTCGCTGCATTCGTCAGCTCTCAATTTAAAGTGGGCGAACAACCATCTATATAATCGGCAAAAAGGAACCTGGCAACATCCCTATCGATACAGAAATGAGACGGTTGTATACTTCGCTGTGATCAGTGAAGAAAAATTTCAGCGCATCTCGCCCTCTATGGTAAATGATATCGCCGCCGCCGCGTTGCTTAGTTATTTTGCGGGCGCAAGTTAGCCCAATACAAAATTGATTTCAGTGCTATTATGTCTGTCTTCTCGTTTGTGCCTATGGCCTCATCACAACCACGTGACATCTTTTTTTTTGTTACACAATCTTGCCGTTAGGCATGTTATAAAAACCCATGGAAATTATTTTCCGTAAGAAACCGGAGAAGGCTGCTGCTCTTATCATTGCCGTTGAGCCATTTGGAGAAATCCTCTTCCCTTGTGGCGGTTAGTCCAACTTCCTGCAGAATCTGTGTCCTTGATGCCCTTGTCCCCGCATCAGTCCACAGCAGGTGGCGAACATGTCTTCTTGAGATTCCGATCAGCATATTACCAACGGGTTAAGGGCCGCCCCTCCTCTTATCCTTCTAAGGGAAACCTCCTCCAATCTAGTTAAGCTATGAGGGAGGGGGAAAGTAGATGGGGAATCATGGCACGCGTACTTTTCCTTAAAGAGGATGCTATGATGGGAACAATGGAACGGGTATTGGAGGGGGGGTGCTTTAGTGTTTAGAACTTCGTGTGTGAGGTGGTCAACCTTTCTCTGCTCAGTGTTCTCAGCATCGTCTTGTGTCCAATATATCTGGATGCGTATCTTTCTTTTATCGAGTGCGTGGATTTCCTGGGTTGCACATAGTGGCTGTCACTTTCCTCAGTTGTTTTAAGGCGGCTAAGGAGTCTGTATTGATGTGGGCTTTTGCTATGGAATCTATTTTATTTACGGCCTCCATAGCATCGCGGACTGCGTAAATTTCCATCACAAGCGGGTCCCGGTATTCTGATACATATTTATTATGTACATTTAGTTCACTGTGTGCTGGGCGAGTAGCTGCTGTTCCACCGCCATTTTCTTTAGGGAACCTGCACTGCATAGGCCGCGCAGTAATTGTCCCGCAGCTTGACTCAAAAATGCTGCTTTTAGCCGCTTGGTTCGCGATAAACGACCGAGCACATTCAGCACCATTATAGATACGCGTGTGACAGATAATGCCTTTGGCCAGGCGCTTTCAACGTAGCCCATTTATCCGGCACACGCCACGCAAAGCTTCGACAGAGCGTGAAATCTGATCCCTGTAAGCTCATGCAGGTGGCGTGAAAACGCCCTAAAAAGCCGCCTGAGAAGTATTTGCTCTTCTCGTCAGGATATGTGTTACGACGCGGCGATCGACACAGCAAACTTCATTGCAGGTTGCCTATAATCACTGTGTCCGCGACATCTGCTGGACGTTCTGGACGCAGTTAACCCGGCTTCGGCGATAGCATCAGATGTGCTTGCTGATCGTCGGACTGATAATAGTCGTTGCATTCGTCAGCAATCTATTTAAAGTAGGCGAACTACCATCTAGAATACCGTCCAAAGAAACTTGGGAACGTCCTAAACGAACAGAAACGAGACAGTCGTACTTCGCTATGATGAGTGAAAAAAAATCTCAGCGCATCATTCGCTACGAGGAAAATGATACAGCCGCGTCTCGCGGCACGAACGTCAAAAAAAAAACAGAGTACAGTATCAATCCGTGCGCAGCAATCACAGTGATACGTCCACCTGCTGGCGGCTGTCGAAAAAGAACGAAAAGAATATTGGTATGATCCGCGGTAATATGCTAGTGCTGTAACCATATTCTAGGTAGTGGTATTCATGACCGCAATTCCGGTATCATCTGTGGCAGGCAGGTAAGTCGCCCCATCGACATGCAAGATGTTTTTGCTGATGCTGTTTGTAGCCCTAGAGTCTCAATTTTTCTGATGTTTTAATGCCGACATGGAGCTGGGAATAATGTGTTTTGTGAAGGGTACAACTGGGGATCATAAATGCGTGTTCGGGCTCTAATTGCACGACATCTGCGGCAGCAGAGTGGTAGCTGTCAAGTAGTCCAGTTGGTAGAGCATGTCTGAACTTTTCGCATGACTTCTCCTGACGCGAACCTCGGCCCACCAGTACCTTCCCTGATGGAAACAATGTTTTTCTGCAACTTCTTAGGGCATGAATCTGCATAAGTTCGCCTTTGCCGGCGAAAGATAAGATTTCCTTAGACGTGCCACGGAACAAATGGTGTATTTGGAAAGCGTGAAGCATCGTTGTTGCTGTTCCATGCCCTTTGAAGAAGAAATGTAGAGGTTTTTGACTATTGTGGCGGAGACTCCTTGCCACAAGTGTAGCTGTGGCAAAATCCCGCTTCAGTATCCTATCTTCTGTGGGAGCGACTGTTGGTACGTGCATTTCTGTTTTATTTGACTCACAATCATTTTAGTTCTCCTTCGCACGGGAGAGTGTGGTGGATAACAGAGAATTAGTCGACAGGCCCATATATTTACATTTCAATTTTACGCCCGGCCGTGATTGCGCAGTAGTTATGGCGGTAGACTACTGCGCCGAAGGAGGCGGGATCGAATCGCGGCCGCGGGGCTGTGTTTCGATGGAGGCGAAAAGCAAGACGCCCGTGTGCCGTTCGATGTCAGTGCACGTGAGCGATCCCCAGGTGGTTTAAATTTCCGTAGTCCTCCACTACGGCGTTTCTCATAGCCTGAGTCGCTTTGGGACGCTAAAACCAACAAACCAAGCCATTTCAATTCCACGTTCACTGGCATCAACAACGACTGTTAACAGAAGAGGCTGACCGTACTGTAAGTCTCCAATCACATCGTTTGAATGTTAGTCGCATGGTCTATATGTACATCTACACAACAAAAGAAAACGGGAGTGACTGACTTCTGTCAATTATGGACAGTTACAGAACAGCCCAAAAAATGCTTGTTATTGTGGAACTGCAGGTGGATCGTCATTTTCCACTTCCAATGGTAGGCCTTAGGTTGGGGCGCTTCATTGCTGAGCCTGCGGGCGAGTGTTTCAACACGGTTGCGGCCACTGTGTTTCGATGGCGGCTTAACGCAAAAGCTTCTCTTGTTGTGCGGGATGTAAGTTGACATAAAAAACTCCAGGTTACATGTAGTTGCACTTAACGTGGAAAAAAAGAGGTACCACAACTGCGACATTCGCATAAAGTTACGGAATAAAACGTCAATTTGAAGAAAATATTGAAACATGCGTTTTCGTTGGAATCTAGGTTGAACTACGTAAGGGTATGTGGATAGAAATTGGAAGAGCGCCGAAGATGGAACAACTAACGCAATTGCTGGTCTTGTTTGACACCGGACATGTTTGGGTGTTCAGTGGCATGTGAAGGCCCTAGAGAATCAATTTCGAGAAGTTACCAACTACGTGTATAATACGCATCGTTAGGAGTGCCCAGTAGTACTAGCGAAACAATAACGCTCTACATCCACATTTTCAACAGCTTACCACAAAATTTATTTCGATATATGATCGCCTAAGCTCGTACTGCGCTGCCATTAAGACACTCTTTATTTTAAAATGAGATTTACATGTTGCTTCTCACTTGGTAAGAGCATGAGGGTAACTTTTATTTCCCGGCAGCACACGTGTCTTTGATTGTTTTATGGATATCATTCGACAAATGTAGTTAGGTACAGTAAGAAACGTCGGCATAAGCTGACAACTTATGCTCGGACACGCAAGCCTAAATATTGTAGGATTATCACGAACTTAGTTCCGCTTATTGAGGAAGTTTGCGTTTTTGTTTCGCAAAACCTTTTTATGGTAATTGTAATTTGAGCTCCGCCTTATGTGACGATTCCCTCCCTGCATACTTTTCCACATTTGACAAGGCTATGATCTTGTCGAATTACGAGCTGCTGTCTGCTGCAATTTCTACGACAGCACAACCCAAAACATTGCGTATGAATGCTTGCGTTCATTTGGGAGGAGATGGCGCTGCTTAGTGCTATCTCAGCGAGTGCATAGAACGCTCTGCCTAGCATCGCTTTTTGGGCGTCCGACGGGCAGCGCTGGAGAGTGATTATGCAGACGGAGCTTTTCCATTGTCCTTCACTTTTTTTTGTTGAGTAACCAAATAGTCATCACTTTCTTTCCAGCTAATTTGAATATATTCAAGCATATGTATACTTCCCCAGGCAGCACAAAACATTGGCCCAATATTGGTCCTGTGTTGGGAATTTCCGGTCGTACATAGGACCAGTACATTACCAACAGATCTCAATATTGGCTCGATGGCTTATGCTGCTTGGGTCCTATACGACCTAGTGTAAGGGCTTCTGAGCTAGACTTGCAACTTGCGTCGTCTGATATCAGTAATAGTAGGAATTGTGAAGAAATTCATAAAATTTGCCTTTACTACGGCTGTCTCGACTACAAGCCCTACTAAATACACAGACACCAACCATGGCGTGTATTTGACTAAAATCGCAGGTGAACACATCGGGATGAAGTTGTGCTATAACCCTGAGGATACAGAAGCGCCGCATCCCCACCAGCAGCAAAGGCATGTCAGCCTAAACTGCACGTTGAACCTGGGAGGAGAGGGCCACTGTGCCCTGGTCGATGACGAGTGTGAGCAAGACAAGGTGAAAGAAGTGTTATCTTTATTGGTTGCTACAGCAAATCTGCTATATAGACCATTTTGCATGCTTTTGAAGACAGGCCAAGTTGTCGAACAGGTCTAAATGCTCTTATTATAAAAGATAGAATTTTGATGAGGGTTATATTCTTACAACTAGAAAATGATGCTCATAGGAATACTGCCTTCATTCGAAGCGCGAGCAGCCTCGTGAATGTTCTCACCAGGTTGCGCCACACTGAAATTATTCAGGGACAAGTAAATGTAAATTTAAAGTACATCACTAAGCGTAGAAAACTAGGCTACGCCTTTATGTTAAGTTCGTTTCTAGTGCAGTTATGAGACATTCTTTAAGCACACGTAAATGTAAAGCTCTTAGTGTCCGCAGCTCCTGCCAGAAACAAAATGAATAAAACGGCGTGCAAATTATTCACGCCTGTAGCTTAAACTGTGGTAAGGCGAGGGTAGGTGAGATGCGGGTTGAGTGTATATGCTACCTGTTTACGCAGAAATCTCGTGTCAAGACTTCTGTCCCCTTACGCTGAAACGCGTCTTGAAATTACCGCAGAACTACCCGTCACTTCATTTTCGTGTGCAGGTATCACCTCCTGTGTGCGATGAGGTCGCTGCTGCACTGTGGAGCGTGCCTTGTTTCGACGCCGACCTGTTCGACAATAGCGCCAGCTGCAATATTTTCGCCGAATCGTTTCAGAAGTTGACCCAGAAATCCATGGCAGCGGACCCGGGGCGAGGTCACTCTCAGAATGACAGTAAGTAATGCGTTTTATTTCACATGTCCCGACTTGAAGATTGCTTCGTATGAATTCATTTTGTAGTCGTGGACAAAAAGTAATTGGCGGGGGGTATTTTTAGGCAGGCAGTCTAAGGAAATTCTAATAATAACAAACAGGCGCAAGCTTATTTTTGCCCGCCAGTTTGTTAATAATCTGCGCTCTAACGAGCGAAGCAACGGAAAGGTGCTTTTTTCCGTGGCCCCGCTGTCACATCGCATTGTCCTTGGTAGAGGAAACTGAAATGCCAGGAATTTTGATATTTAAGTTATCTAAAATTCACGAACCAATTTTGTAATATGTAGAAAACACACACACACACACACACACACACACACACACACACATATATATATATATATATATATATATATATATATATATATATATATATATATAGTTAATATCCTGAGCACTCTTGTGCATTGTTGGTATTCAAACTGCACTCGGCAGAGGCAGGCAGTTTCCGTTTTCTGCAATGCCGTTGATCGTTTAATTTGCTGGGTTAAGTAAATAAAAAGTGTTCAGATTAGCCGCATATCACGAGCATTTATGTGGTTAAAACAACGGGCGATATCAAGAACCATACGACGTCCCAACATTCGTTCTGCATCCGTATTTAAAGGAGGAGGAAGTTCTTAAATCCTCTTTTTATGTTTTTAGGACTTCGGTCATTCTTGCGTATCTGAATGGTCCATCATCATGTATATGTAGCTAGTTATTAATACTCAATTATGTTTTCAAGACTGTTGACAGAAGCCTTCTCGCTAGCTTTGAGTTTCTCAAGTACTTTGACTTATATATTCATTGTAATACAGCTCCATCAGTTAGTGACGTTAGCCAGAATCGGAAAGCTGGGGCAGTATTTTCCTTCCAGCCACTGATATTTCTTGAATTTCTATAAATTAAGCTCAGACGTATGAACTGGGTGCTGTTCATCGAGGTTGCAAATCTTTCGCTGCTGCTCTGAACAAGCCTTCGGTGCACTTAGCTGGCTTGGTACTCATCTGTCTGGAATATACGAAAATGGGGAGGGCCGATGAATAGGACTTAAAAAACCAGCGGCATCTCCCCTCTGCAGACTGTATTCAACATTTTTTTTTTTGCAAATAACGTTATTCATATGAACTGCACAACGTTTACAGGCGGAGAAAATTAGCAAATTTCAGGAAGTGTTTATAATGCGGGTATGTGAAGCATGCATAAAACTGTATTTTGAAGACACGAGATCGTAGTGTGAAACGAACTCCAAAAATTAAGGTAGCAAAATATTCGTCCAATTAACTGGAACTTCCTCATTCCTGCTTTGCTTAAAATTCACCGTTTTTATTCGCAGACCGTACACTTTTCAGCTGCATAGGAGGAATATTATTTAGGTATTGGCAACTTGGTTTCCTGCTGTCTTGTTTTTTCGGCACGCTCAGCAGCATTACTTCAGAACGGGCGGCATATATGGATCGTCGTTAGAAAACACATCGGAAATTTTGAAAAGTTCTGAAAAGAAGTTTGGTTAACATGACTGCACACATATCATCTGCCCAATTACAATCGACTGTCATGTTAACCAAGATGAATTGTAATTCAGGAGAAATAACTCTGACTTCAACCCACATGCAACCTAACAGCAGAATTTTCATTGAAACGGCTTCATTTTAAAAGAGAACGAAGCTAACGCCTTTGGAAGAAAAATTCTCGCATCATACAATGGGGCGTATGAGAGTGGCCATTAGTCCTTACCGGTGGTTTAAGAATTACATACGCACCCTGAGCTTTATTGATACTTACATTTGAACATATCCTGCTTGAGTGAGGCATTTTTGGTGTTAATTTGTGTTAGACAGCGCAAATTGCTTATGCACTAGAAGGCGTGTAATTTAGTCAGCTTTATACAAGGTTCCAGTGTGACCCATGTGTGAATATAAGACCGAATCGAACTGACCTCCACCAGTCTCTACAGGGAATCGAAAAGGCCGAAGAATATATTACATGCGAGTGTATTACGTTGTGTAACCTGGGCTGTGCCGCTAAGCACTTGCAGAAAGGATTATATATGGCGCGGTAGTACCGGCATCGAAGCATATTTTGACTGGTTAGATCATGCAACATTCATGTACCTTGTCAGTACCTGTACAAGTCAACTAGTTCACTGCTTCAACCAGAAAAACGAAAACTCCATAGTTGGACCATTGCTGAATGCCGCATTTACCAAGTTTTATTCTGCGTGAAGGAATTCATTAAAGCAGCACCGTGTCAATTTCAATTCGAAATATTCCTATACACAATGTCTGGTTAGCATGTCTGGTTGTTACCGTTTCAAGAAAAATCTTCGTTATGGCGGCATCTCAAACAGTAGGTTCAGTGTTAAGGAATTTCGACTGTTTAGTAGGGTGAGATAAAACGAGACAAAAATGTGCAAACTAATACTCTTTTTACTCTTACTTCAAAACCCAAAACCTTTGTACCATGCCTTCCTTGGCATCTTAGCTAAGTGGTCTGCAAAGGTAAGAAACCTTGCAACAGCACAACTAAGAATATTGATCAATTTAGAAAATGTCCATTTTACGACCCAACCCAGATGGAGAAACGGGACGTCAGGTGGGGAAAAACAAGACATATTTTAAAAATCAACAAAAAATAGTTCTTGCATTCGAAGCACTTGAAGTACAATCCATGGGCCCCTACGCACTCTTCATGAGCCTACTCGTCACACATCGTGCATTTTATCCACGCAGAACGAGGCCCTGTGTTTCTCTATAATTATTTGCACACGAGACACTCCCAGTCACATTTGTTGCTTGTTGATCGCTTTGTAGAACATTTTCCTCCATAGACCAAATATGCTCCACAAGCTCTTCTTCTTGCTTCAGGAAAGAATTTATCTTTTTGATGCAAGCTGCTTCTTGGAAAGCAAGAATGGGCCATGCGTCTCCAGTCGTTTTGCTCGCCTTTGAAGGCCATTCTTAGGCACCGAGGAGGGGTTTGTGTGGCCCGAATATAATGTCGCTGGCACACGCTTTCTACAGCCTTCTTCGTATTGGCCTTGCTCCATGCAGCCCTCGTCGTCGTTCGTTTACGTACGGTCCATTCTAGAAAACGAGACAAAAATATTAAAGTTAAAGAATGCACTTTGCGCGAGCAGAGACTGTAATTGCTTCATCCGAGCGATGATCTGTCGCATTTTGCCTCTTCCATAGACTCTTATTCAATCAATTTTATTATTATGAAGGTTACCACATAGGGAACTGTAAGTGTTTCTAGAGCTAACAAAGGAGATGCCGTAATAACAAAGATACATGCCTTTTCTTGCAACATCGCGCTAAACAGACAGGGACACAGCGAGAAAACCGTCACCAACTCGCTCAAGCTTCCATCCTGGCATATATACCTTATTGCAGTAGTTCCCTGCTACGCTGCTGCACAGGCCCAAAGAAACAGGAAGTGAGAATTTCGCATCTTTTTGGCGGGACAGCCACGCCACAAAAGTCGTTCGAGAATTTTTTTCGGAAGTGGCAAACGCAAGATGCCCGCCGTTTCCAAACATTTATTCGACACTTTGTCGCACCTAATGGTGGTTTAGGAAATCTTCTTCATCTCAGAGAATTTACGCTAGATGTCGCTAGACGAGACATGTCTCATTGAGCACTGTCTTATTGTACCCCGCCTTACCCTGCCATATGTATCCTGCTCGTCGACCATTTATAGAACAGCCGCAGGACATTTGGAAGCAGTGCGAAAACACTCTAATTTCCAACGCGTCTTGCACTATGCGTGTGGTCGTGGTAGGTGTTAGAGACCACTGCTTGCCAAGCGTCTACGATTACAATTAAGCGGTGACCTCGGTCTTTCGAGAGCACCTGCCTGCGAACGTGTCTACTCTTATACGATGAGAAAGGCAAGATTCTTGCACTCTGAAAACGCGAGGCCTGCTGGTTTCTAGACAACTGCCTGTAATGTACCAAGACAGGACGGTGAATCGATGTTTAATGCTCGTGTTGTTGCGAAAGCAACACTACCCAGCGGCTTTGTCTCTTCAGCGTGGTCGCATCTCTGCCATTGCGCCGACTCTACGCATGACCTTCAGCAAAGAAGAAGAAGAACAAGAAGAAGAATTGGAAACCACTGGGGATAACAACTCGCTAGACGCCATCCTGGTAAGGGAGAAGAACAGCCAGTTGCCCGCACTGAAAGCTTTCGCTCCACACCCGATTCAGAGCGCTGAACCCCTCTGTTTTCCTAAACAAGATTTGTATGATTATACGGAGGTTTTGTTTAATTATTTGTTCAGGCGTTGAAAGCGCACAATGGTGCTGCGCTTCTGATTCTCTGTTTTGTATTACTTTAGGGCAATCGGTGGAGGTAGACGGGGCGTTCCGGCCTAACTGTGGTGCAGATGCTTCCCCACTAACTCTCCAAAAATAGAGGTGTTGGCGCCAATCCTAAGTGTGGTTGTGACGAAAACTGCAGATGGAGCAACTATGATCGACAGCGACAAGAAAGAGGAGGATGAAGTGGAGTCGCTGCAGGGGAGCCAGTTTCAAAGGAGAGTGAGTGGCGAGAGTATGGAGAGCCCTGTAGTGGCGGAGGACAGGGATGCAGAAACAGGACTCTTCGAGGTACCCGATGTTCTATACTATTGCTGAATAAACGTGGATTGTTTCCATAGGATGTTTTGAAAGCGCATATAAAAGTCACTGGAGCGACAAAAATATCATTAAAAGTTCATTATCATTTTCTAACCTAGTCAATATTTACCTTGAAGTTAACGTTAAAACTTTTGAAGCCAGCGTGACACATGCGACGCACTTGCTTAAGATAGATATGTTCAGATAATGGATTGTACGTGCATGCGTTCTGAAAAATACCAGGGAATCGAAATTCAATTGAGGATGTGTTTACTTTTTTTGGGTGTTGCTGTCCTTGTTGCACATGCCTTTTTACAAGCGTAGTTTAGTGTTCGATAAGGCCACATTCGGATTACAAAAAAGCTCTAATATTACTCCTTTTTCAGCTTTATTGAGCCAAGAGCGCTATATTGATTCTAAAAATTAGATTGCAAATCAAGTTTTTATTGCTTGCAAACTGCAATATCGCTACCTGCGGGATGTGAACTCTGTTTTACGAAGTTATTAAGACAAAGCTATAAGAGCTCTTTCATCCCAGCGTGAATCTATTAAGCAATCAGTTTGCGGAGTAGTCGTGTGACTACTGTTGGCTTTGGGCATTGATTATATACGAGTGAGAGAAGCATTTTAATGAAGGAAGGAGGTATTTGTTTGGTGATGAGCCTGTTGTGCGATTTGTGATCGCGGTAACAAAGAAGCCAAGAAATAACATCGAAAGAGAAATCAATCATTCATAGTGCTCGAATGCACACGTACGCGCGTACACAAGAGCCAACACACAGCAAGAGTGAAGGTTTATAGAGTGTTTCTTAACCTCGTAGCCACGTTCTTTGAAAAAAAATTAAAGAGCACTGCAGAATCTGCATTGGAGTAATGCGAAAGCATGGATACTGCTCTTGGTTGCTTCAGGCTGCTTCTGGTTGCTTAATTCATTTCTTGTTTACCCATTTTAGTATTTGGTAGCTTCAAATTGCACGTTGAAAGGGGGTTTTACTGTGTTTTAACAGGGATAATAGCCCTCTCGAAGTTGCACAGCGAACCACACAAGAACACAGCCAGTCTAGGCCTCCGCAAGCGAGCTCGAGCAGCGCAGCGGCACTTCGTCGTCCTTATCCTCGTCTTCGTGATATTCTCGCCTAGTTCATCCTCGTCTTCGTAATATCCTCGCGTAGTTCACTACAATTTCCCCCGGAGCGAGGAGGAGCCATCCTGGCGACCTATGGTGAGGGCAAGAGGAGCGGATCGTAGTACATCTTGAGGCGGCTCACGTGCACAGTTTCGCGGCCGCGATGACGCATGTCCGAAGAGCGAGTGAGTGGCTCCACGATGTAATTCACAGGGGAGGTTTAGCGGATAATGCGGTAGGGACCGTGATACTCGGTTCGAAATTTTGATGACAATCCCGGTTGAGTGCTAGGAACCCAGAGCCAAACAAAGGATCCTGCAGGAAAAACGTGTGGCGTCTGATCTTTGTCGTGGTGATGCTTTTGACAGCCTTGAGATTCCGATGTAAAACTCCGGGCCAACTGGCGACATTCCTCCGCATGTTTGGCAAACGTCTGAAAGGAGAGTACACTCGGAGGAGTCGGGACGATATGGTAAAATAGTGTCCATCGTGGACGACGCCTCATGCCCATAAAGGAGGAAGAAAGGGCTAAATCCAGTGGTTGACTGCGTGGCGGTGTTGTAAGCCTATTCCTCCCTATACCCTTTTTCGGCTCTACTTCCGGTTGCGTGACGTCACAACCTCTACGTCAGATTATTTCACTTCTTGTTTTTTTAATTTTAGTCTTTGGTACTTTCACATTGCGCGCCAATCCCTTCCTATGCCCTTTTTCGGCTCCACTTCCGATTGCGTGACGTCATACCCTTGACGTCACCCTGATTGACAGCCTTAATGAACTACTTTAGTCTTTGGTACTTTCAAATTGAGCGCCAATCCCTTCCTATGCCCTTTTCCGGCTCTACTTCCGGTTGCAAGATGTCACATCTTTGACGTCACCCTAATGGACTGATTTATTTAATTATTTTAGTATTTCATACCTTCAAATGTGGCGCCACGCCATTCGCTAATGAGACCATTTTCGGCTTCACTTTTTATTTATTGCCTCAAATAATTACCCAATTAACCTTTTGGCCTAATTATTTTTTCGCACACAATATTACAGCACCGTCTATCGACTGACAGCACTCATTACCCTTTAAAACGACTTCTCAATCACTCACAACTGCTGCGGAAAAGATTTTGCGTGTTTTTCCTCTAAATAATTACCTAATAACCTTATTTGCCGAATTTAATATTTCGGACACAACATCACGTCAACCTCTATTGATTGACACTACTCATTAACCTCTATCTCTTCTCAATTAGACACAACTGCTGCGGACAACTTTTATATTTTTTGCCTGTAATTAATTGCCTAAGGAACGTATGGGTATAATCATTTTTCCTGCAGCAACATTACGCCAGCCTCTATCGATTGACACCACTCGTGAAACTCTACCACTTCTCAATTACCCGCAACTGCTGCGGACACGATTTTGCGGAGGCAGCCTGCGGTCACCGTCTGTGGACAGAAATCTGTGAACATAGCAAAGTAACGCTTTCCCATTGCAAAGCTGTCTTTAGTGTCGCTTGTGGGCAAAGTCCCATTGCATCGAGAACCGAGGATGTGCTTAGGATGCAGCGGTCCACTCTGAAGGAATTTTGAACTAATTTGGTATGTCTGGTTTCGCGCACTTGTGCGGGAACACACACTATCCTAGTGCAATTCTGGCCAGTTTGAGAACTGCCGGTTAAAATCCCTGGTTGTGCCTCAGGTGTGCCTCAGGTGTGCCTCAGAGATGGACTACACCCCAACTTTCGAGGCGTCCGACTAATGGCAAACATGATCAAGTATAGAATCAGGAACTCATTTAAGTGGACGCAGCTATGTGAACCTATCGCACGAATTCCTCTCGCCAGCACGGATGAACTGAACACACACAAAACTGACAACGAACCGGAACGCTCACGACCTCCCATTGTCAGTACCCGCGTCATGTGCACACAAACGGAGTCCGTGGAACCAACACCAGTGGAACACACGCGCGCACAGACCCGAAGACATACCGCAGTTTCTTCACACAGACACCCACCCATTCTAGGAGAAACACCAGCTGCCAGGCGGGCACCCAACTGGACTTCACCACGAACACCAGCCCTAAGTCAGCTACCCCCAAACACGTAACGCCTGTCAAGAGGCCCACTCGGAACAACAACAAGAAATGACTCAATCCTAGAGCCGAAATCGCCCAGTACAAACTTCGCCCTTTTCTTGTTGCTAGGAAATTACTCATAAAGCACAGTAACTACATATCGCATTTAGATACTTACAAACATTATTTAACGAAAACAATGGTACCAAAAGGACTTAAGATAAATGTAAAGTGTGCGCTCGGCACACTTCGCCCTGAACTATTCATTCGCTGGAAAAAATATTTTAGGTGATGCGTCATTAGCTTGCATAGCCATTTTAAAACAACACTGTCAGGAAAAAGTCGATGAACTTAATGACCAAATGGCCAAACTAGCACTAACCGCGGACGAGCATCAAGTACTAAAAGAATTCGTGGAAAGGAAAGAACAAAAGCTTCAGGTTAAAAAACAGCGTAAATTCAGAAGGAATCAGCAGTCGGTAGATAATGACACACCTTGGCAGCGAAGAATACCTCCTGCAGTTTCACAACAACGATGGATACCACCTACGAGACAGGTCACAGATGATAGCAACGTCATCGACATTTCTAAATCTCTAAGCGATAGTGATAAACAGATTCTAAGGCGAGGCCTGGCCTTCTGCCCAACGAATAACAGCTTTAATGAATATGAACTTCACCGAGATATAACTGAATTCGCAAGAAGAATGCGTATTAAGGAATTCTTCGCTGAAAATTCAAACAATGTACCGGAAGCTTCTAACGTACTCAGAGCCCCCAGCACATGGTTTCCTGATGCAGAGCGCAGCCCCGAACTAGACGTATACATTAAATCCGTCTCAAAAGAAATTATTAAAAAAAAACAAAGCTAGCTCGAAAGCCCGAAAACCTCTCTATAACTGAAAGAGCAACTCTTGACAATCTAGCTTCTAGAACTGACTTAGTTACCGACCTGCAGACAAAGGTGGTAGCATAGTTATAAAAAAGAAGCATATCGACAGCTTAACAACTCTTGCCACTACGAAAAGTTCAATACCGACCCGACAGAACAGTTCAGTGAAGTCATCTTGAATAAAATAAGAGATCTATTAGCCAGGGAACTAACTACCGAGATGGACTATAAATTTCTTCAGCCATCAAACAAACAAGCAGGTCGATTTTACCTACTGCCCAAGATCCATAAGGTTTCCGCAGAAACATTGTTTACCACAGACATACCAGGAAGACCAATTGTTTCTAACAATAATGCGCCCACAGAAAACATCTCAATATTCCTAAATCACCACCCAGCAGACCTTCCGACCCAGCTTCCTTTGTTTGTGCAGGACACACCTCACTTTCTCCGAATTATTGAATGTATTAATAACTCCACCAATCTTGCAGATGTTTGTATACTTGTCACACTTGACGTCGCGGCACTCTACACTAATATTCCTATTAATGAAGGTATCGACGCCCTCTCCCAAGTATTAATCAACAACCCCCATCCGCATGCCTCTGAAGTTTATCTCTCACTCCTTAAACTAGTCCTAACTTTAAATTATTTCGAGTTCGATTCATCCTATTATTTGCAGATATTTCGAACCAGCATGGGTACTCCATTCGTGCCGACGTACGCGAGTATATTCATGGGAGTTCTAGAATCCAATGTACTAAATTCATTCCAGGAAAAGCCAGTTATATACCTTCGCTATATTGACGATATTTTCATGATCAGGCAGCATGGATCAAAATCACTTCAGTCATTCGTCTCGCACCTCAATAATCATCACACTATAATTAAATTCAATTCACTTGTAAGCCGTCGCTATTAAAAGTCGACTTTCTCGACATGACGGTGCCAGTGGAAAATGGAAAACTTAAAACTTTTTTGTACAGAAAGCAAACGGATAAGCAACAATACCTAGATTTTACGAGTCATCATCCGAGACATTGTAAGCAAGGCGACACGGCTTAGAAGAATATGTTGCGATGATAGTGACTACCTAAACGAACTACATTCATTGAAAGCAACACTAATCCATAGAAACTATCCCGGTAACTCCCTTAATACGGCCCTCGAAAAAGCAAGCACTTTAAACCGCAATGATGTGCTCACGAAACGACCAAAGGCCAACATTGAACGCCAGTCTTCTTTTGTAACAAAATACTCAAATGCCCTTCTAAACATCAACAATATTCTGCGGAAATACCATTCCATGCTAACGTGTAATGAACGCCTCAAGAAAATATTTCCGAAGGCACCAAGGGTAACATACAAACGTGACGCAAACCTCAGAGATATTCTAGAAGATTCTAAACTCGACAACGAGCATCGAACACAACCACACCCTTGCTCTCGACCTAGATGCAAGACGTGCAGTCATATACAAAAAGACACCACGGTTAAAAGCAACGCAAGCGATTTCAGTTTTCACATAAAATCAGGCTTTAATTGCACATCTTGAAACGTTATCTACCTTCTAGAATGCTCCTTTTGTCATAAACAGTACAACGGAGAGACAGGACACAGCTTCCCAGCATTTCAATCAGAAAGACCATAAGTTCGAAGAAATTAAATTATATATTCTCCAGTCAGGCTTTAAATCTGCTAAGGAAAGAAAATATAGACAGGCGTATCTAATTCATAAATTTAGAACATTAGAACCAGCAGGAATAAATATATCTAAGGGAACGTTAGAATTCCTTAGGTATATTCCCACTCCATCATAACTATTCGGGAAAACAATCTCGCATAGGTTAATTGTACTGTTTATTCACAACGCATGCACACCCTATTCCCTTCCGCAATAGCATAACCCTACACGTTCCTCTAAACACATTTCCTCCTTATCATTGGTTGCTTGAATTTGTCCTCAAATATTTTTCATTGTTTATTTTTATTTTTTATTTATTTTTTTGTCCTGTTAGTTGTGGTTCCCTGTGCGATTATTATCCTGTGACTTTGTATTCCCCCCCCCCCCCCCCCCTTTGCAGAAAGTTTTAAGAATTGTCCCCCTTAGATATATGCCTTATCAAGGCCCTTCGCAAACCCTCCCTTTGTAAGGTGTATCTGCACCAAACCCGCCAAAGTGGTGACTAATCATCTACCTGGTGCTGTGATTTTTTTCCTGGTACTGCTGCTTTTACTTCATTGTAGGCCACAGGATCTCTGGTTCCCGGTTGAGATACATACTTAAGATAATTATCAATTTTCACTATGCGGTTATTATCCTGTGACCTTGTACTCCTCCCCACCCCCTCCTTTTAAGAATTGTCCCCCTAGATATATGCCTTATCAGGGCCCTTTGCATAGCCTGTCCCTTTGTAAGATGTATCTGCACCAAACCGGTTTAAATGGTGACTAATCACCTACCCGGCATTGTAGTTTTTCCTGGTACTGCCGCTTTTACTTCTTTTGCAGGCCACAGAATCCCTGGTTACATGGCTGATAAGTACATACTGAAGATTTTTTTTCCCCTTCATGACCCACTTCCTTCTCACCCATCCTCTCCTCCCCACTCCTTCACACCCACTTTCCCCTCCCCAGCTTTTCTTCTTCGGAAGCAAAAGCGTATTTAAACCCCTGCCAGTCATGATCGCTATGCCCAGACGAAGACAAGTCCACTTGTCGAAACGTTGGCTCATCTGCTAACTGAGGCTTACCCCATTTACCCTTGTTCAGTTCTTTTACATACTGCTATGTTAAGTGATATGACTGTGACTTATGTGATGTGGCATGTCTGTGATGTGACTGTACTGACTTCAACCATCCCTCTCTCACAACTTTTATATCCCCTCACCCCCTTTCCCCAGTGCAGGATAGCAAACCGGTTGCTTTTACGGGTTAACCTCCCTGCCTTTCCTCCTCATCTTCCTCTCCTCCTTTGGTATGTCTGGGAACATGCTTCACACAATGTTTTATCAGATGTTCAAGGCTTATATATATGGCATTGGGGTTGCTCGAATGCGAGTGTAACAGAAATAGCCAGCCAGGCTTTCTCTACCAGATGCGCAAATCTCGGGCTTCACCGAGGACTTTGTAAATAAGTGTATCCCTGTGAAACACGATTCGGAGTGCTGTTTTCAGGTTTGAATCCTTGCTCCTGATGCCCCCCGTACCGACTGTTCTGGGTGATGCGATTTTGTCACCCCGTTTTGCAGGAATCGGATAATTCAAGGATATTTCCGACATAGTCTAAGATGTTCATATCATGACACAGGTTAGGTGATCTGGCCATGTACAGCTGTTGAGAAATGAACACGCGGCTGTTTATATGCAGTATCTGTGAAACTCTTAACACACGTAACTTTCTAATACGAAGATAGGGTCCAAAATAGCCTATCTAGGTCTTTCTCACCGCTATCCTTCCACTCCCTTCTGTTGTGTTCGCGCTCGCAGATCTCGCCTTCTGTCTCCGATGAGAGCTATGCTGTGACTTGGAGCGCGCAAGACCTGAATCAAGGCCTCCTTTCTGACAGTGCCAACAGTCTAGCCTTTGACCAGTTCCTGCGTGAGATGGCGGAGGATTGCTTGAGGAATACGGCAGATGAGACTCTCCAGCGCCAGTGTGAGAGTAAAGGTAAGACGTCTGTTACCTCTACAACTAGTTCTTGAATCTTTGCATCTGTCCGGCTATCATGAGTTAGGGATAGCCCTGATTAATCCTATGTGCTTATAGGCATAACGTTCGTAACTAAGTTTCAACGTGACGGTGCCTCTTATAGACAGATTGTGATTTCTTTTTTCCCTGGTGTGCATTAGATCGGAGAGGGAGCTCAGCAGTGCATGGTGAGGGAATAAGCACGACATAAAGAAATTCAAATATCAAGAGGAGAAAATGGGCACTAACAGGTAATGAAGTGCAAATAAGAAAACCTTGGTGGTTCTCTAAGGATATCAATTAGGGTGTAAGGAAACGAAAGTGTAGTTAGTAGGAAATTCAGTTTTGCCGGGGTAATTTCACGAAGGTTTCAGTATTACTAAAGGTAAGCGTGAGCTGGGTGGCCCACTTTACGGAATTTCGGATTTTTGAGGTAGGCCAACATGTGTGCACCAAGTGTTCGTTAGGCGGACGTAACCTTTATTGCCATTCACGTGAAAATGACCAGCATTCTCTCATTGCCATCATTCTCCCAGACATGCGGTTCGCTCTTTCGCACTAGGTGGCCTGCAGTAACTAGGTCCACAATTGTGTGTGCACATAGAAGAATGTGGAGTTCTGAATGCGGGAATCGTCGTAAGTCGTAAATCTTTTATTAAATGCGCCACTCTCCTGGGCCGATTTTGATGCTGTTCTCTTCTTATTCCCTGATTTGCGTGTAATTATGCGCAACCTCGCAGCCAATCTCAGTGTTTTCTTTATTCGCCTTCTCTCTGAACAGCTCCTGGAATATTGCTGCTCGGTTGACTGCCTCCACACTGTCATGACTGCCGCACTGTCACTGTCGGAAGTACGAATTATGCGAACTGCGGGAAATCAGCCAGTGTTTATCGGAATTAGCGCACGCTTCCTGTGGGGAGAGTAGGTTTTTCGAAAATCCGTGACATGCGGTCTGAGATTCGTCGATTATTAGTGCGAAAATAGGCTATGTTGGCGAGACCATGCATGCAAAAAGTGAAACCACGCCTGTGTACGCGAAACTTAGTACCTTGCAGTAATATATCTTAATGAAAAATTATTAATATAGGGCAATAGTATGTCCAAACTATTTCATGTAGTATTTATTTATTTAATTAACATACCCACACAGCCATACGGCATTACAGAGAGGAGTAGTTAAACCTAGCTTTACAACAACCTTAACTATAAAAGCGTAATGTTACAAGATTTTCCTGGTTATACAATTTTAGCTAATGCATTGATGGAACAAATAGTTGTCATTGATTAATGATAGTGATCCGGGAAGGTGATTCCACTCGTCGGATGTACGAGGTAAAAGCGAATGAACGCACATTTTCGTTCTGTAGAAAAGTACGCCAACATTGTGCGAGTGATTCATCGGTGATGTCACGTACTGTTGTGGTGAAATAAATTCATCTCACAGGTGAGAATGATGAAACATTTTATGGAAAAGGTAAAGGTGAAGTTTTCTACTACCAGGTGTGAGGTACGGAAGACCGAGGCTGTGTTTCATGTTAGATATGCTTGCAGTTCTGTTATAATTCGAGAGGATGAACCGTACAGAGCTGCTTTGAGCCGTTTCCAGTGCGTTTGTTAGGTTCTGTTGGTAAGGATCCCAATTGATTCTGCGTATTCGAGTTTACTTAATATGAGTTACTTGTAGAGAACAATTTTAGAGAACAAGGCGCTTTGCGAAAGTTATGACGAAGATATCCAAGTGTTTTTCGGGCGTTGTTAACAATATGTTTAACATGAACAGTGCAGGTAAGGTTTTTAGAGATACGAACATCGAGGTATTTATACGAGAGCACTGAATCTAAAAGCATACCGATAATGTGATAAGAGGGTAAATTATTATTCATTTTACACACGCGCATAAACTTTCAGTTGTTAGCATTGAGGTCAATTAGCCATCATTTGCGCCATGTTGAGATGGAATCGAGGTCAGATTGAAGAGATGGTACGTCATCATCAGAATTTATTTCTTTGAACATTACGCAGTCGTCGGCGAATTAGTGAATATTAGATGAAATGTGGGAAGATAAATTGGATGGTACGTCATCATCACAATTTATTTCTTTGAACATTACGCAGTCGTTGGCGAATTAGTGAATATTAGATGAAATGTGGGAAGATAAATTGGTAATGTAAATAAGAAAAAAAGCGGACCAAGTACACAACCTTGAGGAACACTGGAATGAACCATACTTCACTGAGGTGAGGTGATTAATCGAAGATAGCTGATGGCGGCTTGTAAGAAAAGCTTCAAACCAGGTTACAATCTTTGAGTCCAGGTTAAGCTTCTGTAACGTGTATAGTAGTAGCAATGGCAGATTTTATAAAACGTTTTGGCAAAATCTATGATCATGCTGTCAGCTAGTAGATATGATCAAGAAGGGCATGCAACTTGTTAGTGCAAGATGCAAGTTGGGTTTCACATGAGCTTGATTTTCGGAAACCGTGTTGAGATGGCGAGGAGAAGGAGCTTGACTCCAAGAAATTAGCTAGGTGATAAACCAGGGTGTGTTTTGGAATTTTGCAAGAAATAGTGGTGAGCAACACTGCTCGGTAATTTAGTAGAGAATTCCTGTTAGCTGATTTGTGCAGCTGAATCAACTTCCCGACATTCCATGCGGCAGGTACCGAACACTGGCCTAATGACCACTGTAAAATTTTCATGATTATAATGTTGGAATAAGCACTTGTATATTTAAGAAAATCGGCGTTTATTATATCACAACCCGGAGCAAGAGATATCTTTAGCGAGTTAATCAATTACAAAACGCCATCAAGGACACCTGGGACTGGATACACTGTCACATAACAGGTAGTCTCGATACTTAGAACAGAGATATTTCTGGATATAGAAAAATGAGCAGTGAAAGTATCGCTTAAAACGTTTGTAGTTCGGGGGGTGGGATGGTGCTACAAGTACTGTCAAAAAGAGTTATGATGTCGCTGTTACTTGGGTTAATAGTGCGCCAATACTTTCGTAGGTCATTGGACAGCATAGATGGAAGGGTTATTTGTAAACATTGATTATTTCCTTGATCTAAAGTTAAGTATTTGCGCGACGTTGTTTTGTAAGCATATCATCGGCCGATGTTAGAGAAATATTTCGCGAATTAGTGCGTGCGTTTTTTTGTTAGACAACCGGTTGATTATTGTATTACACCGAGGAGCGTTGCTGTTCCAGGTGATATTGCGGGTTGGCATGCGCCCATCTGGTAAATCTTTAAATTTCGCCACAAACAAGTCCCAGTTATACTGAACGCTGTGACTGTGGAAGCCATCCAAGAAGGAGTACAGAAATTCGCAGAGCTCACTGTTGATTGTGTTAAAGTCGGCCTTATTGTAATTATAAATTGTTGTAGTTTTTGCGTTTTTTGGTCGAGAAATAGTGATTTCGACAGATCAGAGAGTGTGATCGCTGAGCCATGGCAAATAACTAGTTTTGGAAAGAAAAGAATGCTCCGTTGTAAGGACTAGATGAAGCCTATTAGAAACAGTAGGTGTTGTTCTAGGTAGCTTCTTTAACTAGTTGTGAAAATGAAAAGACAGAGCATAAGTCGAGGAAGTTTTAAGGTAATGTAGAGCAGTGATTATCAGTAACAAGGTCAGTGTCATATGTAAAGTTAGAAATGTTAAAGTCACCGAGAGGAGACATAGGAGATGAAGGGTAACGAGTTACGACTAGGTTAATCGCATTGAGTAGTTCATTGATAAAGTTAGAAGACTCGGATGGTGGACGATAATAAATGGTAGTAACAAACAATGTCACAACGAGGAACCCTTAGTGCGGCACAGTAATATGTCGTAACTAGAAACAATTTAGTAATGCGCAGTTGAATGTTATAGCGAGAAACATTAGTCATACGGAAACTAGGGATAAGGAAATTACTGATAAGGAAAATGATGAAAAGAAAATTAAGGATAAGAAATTAGAGGCAAAAAGTGAAAAGAACATTGGTGATATTTGGTTACGACGAAATTCGTGATAAGATATTTGTAATAAAGAATATAAAAAAAATTAGTGATAAAGGAATTGGGGATAACCATGCGGCCATTTCTGCAGTTCAGGTTACTGCAGTGATGTCATAGTTTTTGTTTATACTTGACCGACATCATTTTCACTTCTAGTTATAGATCAATTAGCTCTCGCCCTACCATATGATGTGTTAGCCGTCCTGGTTTGCTTAGTCGGCAGAGCGACTGCCTCGGAGAGGCGGTGGGGCCGGGTTCGATCCCCGGGGAGGACGAATGTTTCTTTAAATACAAAGTTTCTGAGAAAGCCGTATGACTTCGGTTGGGTGGGCGTCACTGACTAATTACCCCTTATTAGAAAACTACTCCACCTTGGGAGATTGCCCTAAATTTTTGACCACTGTCGGATGTACATCGGATGTCGGATGTACACTGTATCATTGTACATCAATGACCATCTGGAGTAGTTATATGATTGCTACTGCTATGGCGGTGACCTCTGCCGTAATTCTGAAACGTCTGCCATGAATGGACCCATTAACCCTTTGATTGGAGTGGCCGCGGCATATGCTACTCGGCCGTTAATATAATTTACTTACTCTTGTCTTGATTTTAGCCACAAGACGGCTAACCTCTGTTTCGTTATTTCTGTCAATTCAAAGTGTCCTCCACTAGCCTTCAACTCCATGGCTTCGGCTCAATTTGATCCATTGATTGACGGAGCCCTTTAAAGGACATTATCTAGTGGTCACCCATTTCGTCCTCCTCTCGACACGAAGTTCATAGCATATGTATCTCATAGTACCTGATTTATTATGCATAGCCTGCAGTACTCCTCTCTTACCCTCGAACAAGAATGGGGTGTCCGTAGACTTATCCAGATGTTTTACTTACGAATGTTTTGATTCAATGTTTTCATTTCTATTGATGATTTGGTCTGCATCCCTCTTTTCCACTGAGCCCTCGGTGTTTCTTTAAAAATTTTCTATACTAATAATTCTTCTATACTATACTATTTCTATAATTTCTATACTAATACTAATAATAATACTACTACTACTACTACTACTACTACTAATAATAATAATAATAATAATAATAATAATAATAATAATAATAATAATAATAATAATAATAATAATAATAATAATAATAATAATAATAATAATATACTAATTAAGCAGGCAGGAAAGAAATAGAGAAAGTAAACATACCTTGTAAGGATTGCATAAAGTTAATTAAACGAAAACAAAAGGATATATGGCAGTCTATATGGAATAACCAAGAAAGTAATAAATTGCACCTCGTAAAGCCTATAATAGAAGAATGGGAAACAAGCACCCATCAGGAACGCTTCATGGAGGTTTCACTATGCCGTCTGCGTATCAGGCACACACATCTCACACATACTTTTTACTAATGAAACAAGATAAGCCTACGTGTGGAGAATGCGGAGAAGTACTCACAGTCAACCACATCCTGATTACATGCCCAAAACTAGAGACACTACGGAGAAAGCATTTCACTATTTTTTATGATCGTGCAATCCCTTTCCATCCAAAATTACTTTTAGGAGAAAGAGCAATAATAAACTTAACATGTGTTCTTAGTTTTTTAAAAGAAGCAGACGTTCTGAATAAACTGTACACTTTAGCGAACCTTCTTCCCCTTTTCAAATAAGAACAAATTTTAACCTTGCTCTTGGTGCATGATAGCCTCAGTTGCTTATGCGCCAAAAAACCCCAATACAATAAAATACAATACAATACAATACAATACAATACTAATAATTCTGGCTGGTACCCCTACTGCTTCACATATTGCCGCAATGTTATCGTACTGGCGCCGCCATGTGGCGAGCTCGGGAGACTGGCACGCGCTCGTCTTCTTCGCTCTCGGTGCTCGCCCGCCAGTCGGTTCCGTACCTGTTCTTGCCGGTGCTTTTACTTAGTCCTAGTAAACCTTCTGAACCAGTTTCACTGGCTTCTGTGACAATATATTTCTATACAACTTTAATTGTCTACTTCCTCTATGTTGCGTCAATATTCTTAATTTAGAGTTAGGTGAAGACTTTCCTACCCCACAGCGTTTTCCCGTTTTCCTCAATCGCTATTCATATGTTATCTTGCTGCTAGCCTCTATGCCTCAAATCAACGCCATCCCGGGTCCCTTGTATTTTCTGGTTTGGTGTGTTTCCGTGCGCTCCCAACGCTGCCTAATTTCCAAATGCGCTCGGACCTCTGACTTCATACGCATAACTTCCATGGCAAAAGAAAATCGCCCCTTTCCGATTCCTTTGTACTACTCCATACCTGTTGTAATTCTGCAGTGCTCTATTTTTGATGAGCGCTGCATACCGCTATCCTTAGCCGTTACATATTTTGCATGCTCAGTTAGAAAATCAGCTCCTTTAATTTATTTTTATACTGCGGGCCAACGATCGTCGAAGCATACATAGTACGAACATTTAGCCATGCATCAAAGTATTTGCAATTCTCCAGCCCATCCATCGTGCCCTCCTCTAATTATAATGGCTCACTGTGCTCCTTGTCATTAAAAACCAAGACTGCCCTAGCCTGTCCCATTTCAGGCCCAATCTTTCTCCCTATTTCCCAGATAGCCAGCAACCCATGCATATATTCTCCGTTGTCTGCCATTAGTACTATATCTTCCGAATACATTAGCCTAGTAATGAGTGTTGGACCCATTCTCGTCTCTTGAAGAAGAAAAGGTTGAAGGATAATCCACTCATCTCTAGTTTAGTCTCTAATCATTGACTGCATGAATAATAATGGTGACAGAGGACACTTTGCTACTGTGAGAACTTTTGAAAAATTTTCTAAGATCCTACTTACTTATATAAACATCTTGTTAGAGATTCGTTGCGCAGTGGCATCTTTCACTCCATTTCGTACTCGGCAGCGAAACGAGTGCTCTACCACTCTACTAAGCTCTACAGCTTGGTTCTTCTAGCGGGCGTGAAATGGTACCGCTGCTGCTTTTTTGTTTTAATGGTCTCAATGTTGTCTTGGATAACTGTGGAAGGCAATGTTGATTTATTGATTAAATATGGTAGCATTATTGAAGCACACCACCCATACCTAGAGTAAATATTCAGGCTGAGAAAATGTTTTTTAAATAGTGGACGATGAAGTTTTCAGTTCTAATTGAGACTAAGAACAGATGTTCTAATATCCTGAAACGTCTGTTATATTACAAGCCTAATATTAAAGATTAATGACGTAATCATGTTTTTGATTCAAAAGGAATGACAAACATACGGCATAATTTTTCAGGTTTCTGCCACCGACGGTACCGAGTTGCGCAAGCAACAATTCATACCTTTTGCGCAATTCTTCAATGAAAACAGGCTCAGAATCACATATGTCTCTGATGGTTCTTTGGATAGGGCACTTGGCAACAGAAGCCAGGGACACGGGATCGAATCGCGGCCTCGCCGGCCGCTTTTATATGCAAGTAAAAAGCTAGGCGCCCGTGTACTGAACCATGTCAGTCAAGTTTAGCGAACCTCAGGTTGTCGAAATTTTGCTCCGGCTTTCACTACGTCTCGCATAGCCTGACTCGGTTTTCATAGCGTGAGTCGCTTGGGACATTAAACACTGCCTAACAAACCAAACTTCATATTGGTGGCGACTTCTTTCACTAGTGACTAAAAGGGTTTGCCAGTTGATTTCTCGCAGCGCAGCAAAATGGTCTAAAACTGCAACGTGTCCTAAGATGTACCTGCAACTTTCTAGCGGCCACATGAAAATGGGCGTAGCATTTTCTCTCTCGCCAACACATCATGACATTCTTGACGAAACGCAAGAACAGGTCCGAATTTCTGCATAACTCCACAGCACAGACCAATTACGCAAACTCTGAGTTTCGCGAGACGATTTCGCAGTACACAGCACCACAGGATGCCTGAGTATGCGAGGAGTTGGCATATCTCACGTATGCCGTAATAAAACTTCTCATTTCCTACTCTTAAGTATGGACCTTATTTCTTTCTCTTCGCTATCGCCTTCCTTGCGCACAGTCAAACGCGATAATGAGACTGTTGATGCAAATTTAATATCTGAGAATTATATTTGACTTTTGCTTTTCATGTAACCAGTTTTTCGCCTTAGATTTCCATTTGTGGCCCTGATAAGTAACCGTTTTCTTCACACCACCTGCTATTCTTCACTCACAAGTTTGCTTTAGATTTTAACGCCGTAGTAAGATAGCTTTTGCCCTTTCGTTTTCTGTAATCGAATTTCATTTTCTTTTCTCTCTTATGCGATAAACAGACATTCACCCCCGTGTGCCTTTAGTGTGAATATCTCCTCGAGCCTATTGCGGTTCCCCTGCTCTACAGTATAGCCAAACACTAAACCCGCGAGTCGAGGTGAGCTATCTATGCCTTAAACGCCGTTATAGCGAACTTTTTTTCTGCTTTATATACCACCTCCTATGCTGTATGTGTCATGACAGTAACCATAAGAAATTTCGTTTCTCCTTCGGAAGCCAGCATTGCTGTTGCAATCGTTAAGAATCTCTGCAGAAGGTTACGCAAGTGCCTAGCGATTTGTTATGCATTCGGGCCAATAACAGGCAATGATGTAGAAACGGACGCCCGAAAGAAGTCCTCAAGGAGCGCCGTTTGTAATGAATTGATAGTGGATAGTGTTGGGTTAAAGACGGAAAGATTAAATCTCTCTGGGCTGTCCTAAAATGTCTGCTTTGGTTCGTTCTTGAAATTTTTGGTGCACTCACTTGCCGAAGCGCTTTGCACCAACCGGGGCGCTAAGAGCGCTCATCAGATCAGTTTCCAAATTGCGGTCAACTGCTAGAGCTCTGCAGCATAATACGGTATCTTTTATTTTACGTGGAGGTCTGACAAGCTGCTTCTCTCTATTAGGCAGAGTTGTTGGAAACATCAAATTAAATCGTTCTCTCATTGATTGCAGAAATCACGGTCAACTGAGCGTGACAGGCTAACTGCAAGTGCGCTTGCACTTCGCCTTTCATTAGAACTCGTAACAGATATTCGGCTGTTACCAACAGATGCTACACTTTAATCTTAACGCGCCCAGAAGATACAGAAACTGGAAGAAACTCTGCGAAAGGATGTTAACGCATCTCCTTCTGCTACCCTGACTTCCATCAGAGCCATCTGGAGAAAATGTTTGAGGAGTTCCAACGTACCACACTCAGAGAGGATAGTAGGCACCGTAAATTTGTGCCACCTTCATGAGTACTATGGCTCATGGGGATCAAACTGCAGAAGCTTCAGTGAGAACGGTCCTGCCCTTCGCACATTTGTGCCTCAGCGCCGTCTTCTTTTCATACTCCTTCAAGAAATACGCGGACCTCGTTACATTCCTGATTATTGCACTTACCAGACACCTACTGTCCAACATAAAACACCCGTTCATACATCACGTGGCGGCCGTCTTAATCCGTAACGGTTGTCCCTCCACTCAGCTCTCGCTACAATCTCTTTGCGCTCCCACTCGGGAGATCGTTGCAGTAAAAATCTTCCCCCTGGTAAAAAATCTTTCGTCGTGGCATCAGCCTATTTCCGGCGAGATAACGTCATGGCAGAACCCTGTACCTGGCTCCCTGACCTTGAAAACGCAGCACACTCCAATCCTATTCTTATCGGCGGAGATTTCAACGCACATCACGCAGCCTGGAGTTCATCTCAGCCTAATCAACGTGGTAAACACCTATATGACGCCCTTGATCAAACTCCATACCCCAATGCAACGAACCTAACACGGCGACCCGTTTCGGTCTCCATCCCTCTCAAGCCGACACGACACTAGACCTTACATTCATCACCGCGCCTTCTTCGGCGCTGGGAAGTCCTTTCTAATTCGTGAGGCAGTGATCACGTGCCAATCTTGCTCACTCTCAATCGCAAACGTCTTCGCGTTTGGACATCACGTTTGTGTTTCAACTGGGAGAAATTTTGGGCCAATACTACTCGGATATGGATTCAATCCCGTCTGTACTTCGAGATACCCGCACTAAAGCTCTCGAATATATCCCCTGTGACGACTCCACAGTTGGAATGGATGATCACTTGACTAAACTTTGCCGTCGCGCATATCAACGCACGCAACGTTTTCGGACTCGCGGAAAACGTCACAAAAATCTCGTACTTCTTTACCGACAATTTAAGTTTATCCGGGCATACCAGCTTCACCTGCAAAGTGAGGCTTGGAACTCTACATTGCGACCATCTTGGACAAGTACCAGGCCTATCACAACCTTGGCGCTTCTTTCGTGGCCTAAATGGCAAGGCACGTGGGGCCCCACCTCTCGCCGAGCTCCTTCTCAATGGCAACCCAGCTGATGTTGAAGATGAAGTTACAGGCACCTTATATTGCGAAAGCAATACTTCTCTAGGTTTCGAGTCTTCAGCGTAGCGCGGCCGGTAGCCACGTCTTACCCACGGAACGCTGTGACGTTACACCCCACGTGACACTAGAGAGAGCTGGGCTACCAACTCAAGCGGTCGGCAGGAGCTGCCAACATGGGTATCTTGTTTCACATAGGACGGTTATGTCAGAATCAGCCTGCTAGGACCCTGGCATTCACTTTACCCCTATAGGCCACTAAGGCACGTTCATACGGCTTGGTTAATGTGGGACTTTATATGTTGGCATAGGAAGAAGAAAAAGAGAAGAAGAAGAATGATCCGTCACCCGCAGCTAATGGTTTTGCTCAATATTTGGTTCAGCAGCATTGAACCTTTGTAATATATTCCCACACATCCGCCTAAAGCCTCCACCAGCAATTTTTTCCCGGTCAGAAACCGTGATTCAGACCTTGATCGCCCATTCTCTTTAAGAGAGAACTGCAAGCAGCACTCTGAAGAGGTGGAGCTCGCGCTACACCCGGGCGTGACCGATTCAGTTGGCAGGAGCTTTGTAATCTCGACTCTGCAGCCCACGATGCCCTTCTCGGCATCATTAATTCTTCCTGGGACACCGCAACGGTACCGGATGATCTCAAGCGTTCAATTTTTCTTCCCATTCGTAAATTTGGCAAAACCCCTCGACGTCTTAGTAATCTGCGTCCAATTCCCTTGATTTCACATCTCTGTAAACTAATCGAGCCCTTGCTGCATACCCGAATTAGTCACTACGTTGAATTCGTCCATCCTGGATTTCATCCAGCCCTAGCTGGGTTGCGCCCTAACCTCGGGATTCATCACTGCCTTTGGCTTTTGCGAAGAGGTTTGAATGGAGCTCATCGTAAAGCCCTGCCTATCTCCTGGCCGTCGATTTATACCAAGCCTTTGGCAATGTTCGCCATGAGGTCATCCTGGTGAAACTCACCAAACGCTTTCATAGTACTTGTGCCCAAATCTGGATCCGCAATGTTCTGCCATCTAGACCGATTCAGCTACATGGCAAAGCTCCGGGATGGGTACCCAAAACCTATTACTTGGATAGGGTGTACCTCCGGACCCATATTGTTCAACTTGGCCATTACACGCGTCGCCAAGAATCTGGAACACGTCACAAGCGCAAGATTCGCTATATATGCCGATGACAATATGACTGTCGGGACTGAGGCAGCGGATTACGTAGACAAAAATTCTATGCAGACAGAACTTCAGGCAGCCCTTCTAGGCCTTGAACATACACTAACCGAAATTGGCCTCGAACTCGGTCGACATAAAACAAAACTGATTAGTATCAGTGGAAAATACAAACCAACCCTAGTATGCAGATCCATCTTCCCATCGGAGGCAACACAATCACCTCCTCAAATAGGAAAATCCGAATTCTTGGCCTGCCCATCTCAAGGCCCCAGAAATGGGTTCATCAGCTACAGCGCCTTTTGCCAGCATACTACACACTATTAGTCACCTGCCCAACCGGCATGGCGATGCGTGGAAACATGCCTGCCATGCGCTGGCCCGAGCAGCGGCGGTCGGAAAATTTTTTTATGGCACACCCCTCCTCCAACTGTCGATGACGTATTTGGCTAAGGTCGAACGCCTTCATCGCGCAACACTACGCACTATTACTGGTCTACCTAAGCACACTCCTATAGCTGAACATGAGAATTTGGCCGCTCATCCACCGCTCGCTACGATCGTTTCGGAGTCACAGACGCGTCATCGAATGCGTCTAGAGAACACTGTCCAAGGGCTTCGCCTGCTGGCTTGGGATGAATAGCGCAACGACAAAACACCAGCCCTATATGCATCTTTGCCCCCTTGAGAGACGCCAGTAGTTACATGCCTCCATCGCTGACTTATAAACCGCGATTTCTTCATTCCTCGAGAGCTCCTCGCTGCCTATCAGCGTCAAGAGCGAATCCCTGATACGACTGACATATATACGGATCATTCAATTGCTAGCAAATTTGCATCTATGGGCTGGGTATGCGATGACAGCCCTTCCCTTTCGGCGCTTATGCCTGCCAACTACCTCAAGGTACCCCTTTTTATGCTGAACTCCTCGCGATTTGGGAAGCCTTGTCAGGAGTCCCTTGCACTGGAACTGATGAAATACGTATTCGTACTGATACCTATGAATACTATAAGGAAATCGCTACTTCGGGTTCGCAAGATGCAACTGCTACGGCCATACAGCGCCTCCTTAAACGCCACAAACTCGCGACCAGAACTGCAGTTTAGTGGATCCCAGGCCACTCAGACGAATCAGAGAGCAATGCGGCGGCACACGCCGTGGCTGCCTTGGCAGGTTGGATGTCCGCAACTTCTTCCCCACCCCCTTGCTTCATCCTTACTCGGCCTTGGGCAGGCAACACACCCCTTCTCTTGACCGTATACACGGACCAGTCTTTGTAGTCTCAGTGAGCATCGCATGCAGATGGTCACACAAGACCTACCTTTTATGCCAAAAATCCATCTCACCCGAAGTCAAGAAGACTTCTTGAATAAGCTCATCGCCCATGCGGCTTACACACCACGTAGTATGGCCCGCTGGCTTCAGTATAAAGAGGAAATGATTATGTACCCCCACTGTACGACTGTGACGCGCGGTGGCATATCTCAGCTACTCTTGGATTGCCCTGTTTTGTCTACTGAGCGCTCTGAGATCGAACCTTACCGCTAACACACAAATGATATTTGCCAAGTTGGCTCCCTTAGTGGCTTGGGCAGAGCAACATGATTTGAGTGACGACCTGTACAAACAATGGAGATTCTTACCCCCATCCATGGCCTTTCTATTCAATAAAAAGGACGTTCAATTCAGATCAATCGCATTTCATGTCGATTGCGGCCTCGGTTCGCACATTGTGGTAATCAACCGCAATGTACGAAACGCCATCCAACCTATTGTTGCGAAGAAGATCGGCAGTGGTACGAGAGGAGCCACTCGCGCTAGGCCAGCCATTAAATCATCTTTCACCCTATCGCCATGCTGTGCTGTCTTCTCGCTTTTCACTACGTAACATTTTGGTGGAGGTGCGGGGCGAGTCATCTCCTTCCTCGCTTTGGAGTATCGATGCCATCCTTATGCCGGAACCATCGTCCGAGAGCCCTGGGATAACGTCGAGCAGCTTCCCCCAGCTTTCCCTGCCCAGGCCCGATCAATGACTGCCGCCCAGCCCCCAGCCTGGATCTGAAGACAAGGCGCACACATGAACTGACCAGAGACCAGAGAAGAGCAAAGACCCGATGGAGCCAAAAAACCGGAAGACAAGAATACGCAACCTCGCCCCGCGCAGCCGCCCGACGCTAGATCGAGCCATCAGTCCCATGGATGCTTCGGAGGCGTAAGGCTGAAGAGCTCCATTGGAGGCGGGTCACCCAAGCATCATCGTGGTCATCATTATTGTGGTGGTAAGCGCATCATTCTCTTCTATATTTTCTTGAACATATACCCCGGTAAGTTTTGCGAAGAAGATTGGGGACGATCGCTCGGTGGCCCCGGTAAGTTTTGCGAAGAAGATTGGCAGTGGCGGGAGAGGAGCCCTTGCGCTAAGCCAACCATTACATCATCCTTCACCCCATAGCCATGTTGTTCTGTCTTCTCGCTTTTCACACCTAACAATATGCACTAAGCCAGGATTTAATTAAGGCGTACAAACATTTGCACTTGTATGGCTTCGGAATAGTATATCTGACTCGGGATTGAAAAGTGCCCGTGAGTGTGATTCCTGTTGCAAAACAAAGCATGCGCATGGAAGCTGCTGCCGAGTAGGCTATTACATGAAATGAGATCTGGTTGTTGCCATCTCGTCGCTGACAAATACGCACACTGTTGGAGCGAGTGTCAAGCGTAAGTACAATGGCAAATACTGGTGCTGATTTGTGCAGGCGGTCAAACGACACGCATACTTCAGCCTAGTTTTCATGGCTGCTGCTAGTCCAATGACAATGAGTCTCTCTGCATGGATACATCAGCATATGTTTCGAATATTCTGGTAAAGCAGTAATCTCAGGCCTCTTTAGAGAGCTTAAGTTTGAGAACGCGGAGATTATACGTCTTGTATGCATGCAGTGATGGCCTTTGAGTTTAAACAATGTGCCTACAGCTTTCAAAAGATATGTACCTACTGTTTCATCTTCTCTTTCGTTTCCTCTCAATTGGTGAATCGTCGCTCCGCAAGCCCACTTTGGGTGACTGTTCTTGTTCCGTTTTAACGGGAAACATAAACATGGTTTGTACTCGGAAAACAATTTTATTGCTAGCTTACAAGAGAAGAGTGTACTATCAGTACAATAGAGCCCCTTTATTCGTTTCCCCATTGTCTTTATGTCTTCGCCCGTAGGCAACGTTTTGTACATGCTTCTGTATTCGACCGGTTTGCATTTACGAGGGAAAAATGCGGTCACTGGCCTAGCTTGGCTATGCCAGGATATATGTAGCGAGGTGTACGTTTCCTTGGCTGGGGCTGTTGTAGTACTTGTAATTTTAATGAGAGACATTAGGTGTACACATAATTCAATGTGCTTTGCAGCGACGAAGCCGTTCCTCTCTCTGTTTTCGCTTTTCCGCTGCTCTTTTTACCTTCTTACGACTCATTCTCTTCAGGAATCATCTAGCCCATGGGCCGCCACTGTGATTCTCGTGAAAAAGAAAGATGGCACATGGCGATTTTGTGTCCACAATCGCCGCCTCAATACTGTCACAAAGAAGGATGTTTACCCACTCCCGCGTGCTGATGATGCCGTTGACTGTCTCCATTCAGCTTCCTACTTTTCCTCTGTTGATTTACAGTCCGAATAGTGGCAGATACCTATGCATCCAAAAGACAAAGAGAAGACGGCATTCGTGACTCCAGATGCGTTATATGAATTAAACCTGACGCCTTTCGGCCTATGCTTTTCGGCTACCTTTGAAATATTTGTGGACACTTGCGTGGACTGAAGTGGCAAATTTGTATGTGTTACATAGATGACGTAGTGATTTTCGGGAGGACCTTCGCCGAGCATAACAGCCGTTTAGCTGCGGTCCTTGACTGCATGAAAAAAGTGGATCTCGTGCTGAACTCTAAGAAGCGCCGCTTCGTTGAACGCCAGATCGTTGCGCTTGGGCATTTGGTTGACAAAGACGTGTTAGGTCTGACCCACAGAAGATTGAAGCTGTCAGCTGCGTCAGAGAGCCCAAGTCTGTGAAGAACTCAGGAGCTTCCTGGGACTTTGCTCTTACTTTCGACGCTTCATCCTTAGGTTGCTGACGTAGTCTACCCGCTTACATGCCTCTTGCAGAAAGATATTCCTTTCAAATGGACTCCTGAATATGATTCTGCGTTTTGCCAGCTCAATTTTCTTCTTACCTCACGGCCCATACTGCGTCATTTCAGCCCGACAGCTCCCACTAAACTCCACACTGACGCAAGTGGCACTGGCGTGGGTGCTGTGCTCATACAACGGCATGACGGAAACCAACACGCTGTCGCTTACGCAAGTCGCACCCTTAGCAAGTCTCAACGCAACTATACCGTGACGGAGCAAGAGTGCCTTGCCGTTTTTTTGGCGTACTGTGTTTCGCTCGTACCTTTATGGACGTGCATTTACAGTTATCATCGATCATCATTCGCTCTGCTGGCTGTTGAATCTACTCGACCCCTGTGGTCGGTTGGCCCGCTGGGCATTACGCCTTCAGGAGGTCAACTTTACAGTGTCGTAGAAAAGTGGCCACCAACACGCTGACGCTGACTGCCTCTCGCAACTACCCTCTGCGATGAAAACTGACGACTATCTTGCCGCTGGTACCGTACAATTTCCGGATCTTGCCACTTTCTAGCGGGAACAACGAAAGGATCAAGACTTGGTATCACGTTTTGAAAATGCTCATAATCCGGCATCTGCAAGTCCTTTCTGCATTCGCGATGGCCTGCTGTTTCGAAAAAAATTCTCCTCTGGCGGTGCGCACTTTCTGCTAGTCGTTCCGGCAAGCCTCTACTCCCCTGTTCTACACGTTATGCACTATGACGTTACAGCTTTGCATTTGGGGTTTACCAGGACTCTTACCAGCATTAAGGATCGTTTCTACTGGCCAAATATGCGTCGAACAACTCAGCTCTACGTGAACACCTGCGTGCAGTGCCAGCGGTTCAAGCTCCCCACGACTGCTCCGCCGGGCCACTTACATCTGGTGACACCACCGACCACACCATATGAGCAAGTGGGTGTTGACCTCATAGGCCCGTTTCCCCGCTCGTCCAAAGGCAATCGTTGGGTCATCGTGGGCTTTGATCATCTCACGCGTTACTGTGAAACTGCCGCCATCCCTTCCGCCACCGCCGCTGACAGTCTGTTTCTTTCTTCATCACGCTGTCGTCCTCCGTCATGAGCCTCCGTGTCATAATCAGTGACCGAGCCCGTCCGTTTTCGGCAGATGTTGTGGAACAGCTTCTGCGCTATTGTACTTGCCAGTTGCGTCACTCTACGCCGTACCATCCCCAAACAAATGGCCTCGTTGAACGTGCAATTCGGACACTGACGAACATGCTTGCGATGTTCTTGCGACTCACAGTAGTTCTTGCGACTCGCAGCACAAGAACTGGGATGACGTGCTTCCATTCATTACTTACGCCTATAACACCTCGAAGCACGAGACAACTGCTTATAGTCCATTTTTCCTCCTCTACGCCCGTCCGCCTAGATGTCCTCTCGACACCATTTTGCTGTTCGCTCTCGAAACCGAGCCTTCTGTTTCGAACACCCACTGCAACGCTAAAGAGGCTCGTCGAGTCGCTAAACAGCGCTACGATCGTCGGCCATCAGGATGTCTTCTATCTTCCCGGCGACATAGTGTGGCTCTGGACACCTCTCCGCAAGCGTGGTCTGTCCCAGAAGCTGTTGTCGCACTACACAGGCCCATTTATTGTGCTCACACCCATCAATGAGCTGAATTACGTCGTGTCTCGCCAATGTTCCCAAGGCTGCCCCTCTCAAAAATCACACGTAGTCCATGTCCCAACAATGAAGCGCTCCCACTCTCCAGACTGACTGACAGCCCAGGGGCTTCGTCTGCGAAGGGGGGATGTCAGGCATGCGCAGAGAAGAGGACAAGGAAGTGTGAAAAAGAGGCTTTCCAGAATAGAGGTTGAGGAAGAGGAAGCTCACCATCTGTTGGTTAGCGCACCTGGCTAAGGTGAAGAATCACTCTGTATTTACAGAGTGATTCTTAATCCTTAACAATGTGTTCATACTAGAATCTCACAATATTCTGCATTCGCCGTTATATTAGTAAAGAGAATACCATAGTTGGTTTGTAACAAGGGAAGTTGTGCTAGCTGGCTCGCCTTTTTTGTAGGAAGAGCGCAGAACGCAGAGAATGGATGAGCGCTGACGGACGAACGAGATATTTATTTGAGAAAACAATTAAATATGCGGAATGAACCGGCGAATATATTCATGTTCATGGATAAACACGCTAGGAATAGTCGGCATGTGATTTTTCGCTTGCGAATAACAATAGGTGCATTGTCCAAGCCTGTGTCTCTCTTGGTGTGAATGAGATATGCGTCCTTAAATGTACCATAATTCAAAACTAGTTGGCGCATTTCAGTGCAAACGCTGAAACATTTCGCATCATTGCCACCAGCCTCACTATACAAACTACAAGGCGAATGACTCTCCAATATTCCTGCCAATTAACCCGTTCCTCTGCTAGCTGCATCCACTTGACCTCTGCGAACTTCTTAACCTCGTCCCCCCACCTAACTTTCTGCCGCTCCCTGCTACGCTTTCCTTCCTTTGCAATCCATTTAGTTACCGTAGGAGACCATCGGTTATCCTCTCTTTGCACTACATGTTGTGCCCATTCCCATTTCTTCTTCTTGATTTCCACTAGAATGTCAGTAACGTGAGTTATTTCTCTCACCCACTCTGCACGCTTGCTATCTGTTAATGTTACTGCTACCATTTTTTGTTCAATAGCCCACTGAGTTGTGCTCAACTTAAGTAGAACCCTCTTGGTTAACCTCCACGTTTTAGCCAGATAGGTGAGTAACGTAAGATGACATTGTTATTTACTTACCTCTTAAGCGATACTGGTAAGCTGCTAGTCATAATATGCGTGTGCCTGTCGAATGCACTACATCCTAACCTTATTCTCCTTGTTATTTTCCTTCCTTATTTTCCTTGTTATTTTCCTTGCGGTTACTACCTGTCCTAAGTAGACATATTTGCTTACTGCTTCCAATGCTTCACTACCTAAGGTAAACATGTTGATTCCCGAGGTTGTTGAACATTTCATTAGTCTTCTGCATATAGATTTTCAAGACAAGCTTTCTACGTTTCCTGTCTAGGTCATCAATCATTCTTTGCAGTTCATCCCCTGAGTGACTCAGCTAGGCAATGTCAACAGCAAGTCGGATATTACTGAGGTATTCTCCATCTACCCTTATCCTTAACTGCTCTCCTTCAAAGTCTCTGAATGCTTTCTCTAAGCGAGCTGCGAGCAGTACTGGGGAGATCATGTCTCCTTGCCTAACACCTTTCTTCATAAAAATTATGTTATTTTCTTTATGCAGAAATATGGTTGCTGTGCAGCCACTAGATATACCTTCTAGCACTTTCGCGTACGTCTAGTTTACACCCTGATTGCGCAATTATTGTATGAACGCCGGGGTTTCTACTGAGTCAAATGCTTTTTCGTAATCAATGAATGCTATGTATAAGGGCTGGTTATATTCTGAGCATTTTTCTATCATCTGGTTGATGGCATGAATATGATCGATAGTAGAGTACCCTATTCGAAAACCTGCTTCACATATTGCGCGATTGCAGCCCAAGATTGGCCTTATTCTATTAGCGAATACCTTGGTAAATATCTTATACGTAGCAGACAGCAAGCTGATTGATCTGTAATTTTGCAGGGGCTTCGCACCCCCTTCTTATGAATTAAGATAATGTTAGCTTTCTCGCATGATTCTGGTACCACCGATGACACCAGGCACATCGTATACAGTGTAGCCAGTTTCTCTAGCACGATATTCCCCCGTCCTTCAACAAATGTATATTTACCTGGTCCTCTGCAGCTACTTTCCCCCTTTTCATAGTTTCTATTGCTTGCTTAAGCTTCCTCGACCTTCGTCACTGGCGCAACGTCTGGCTGCTTTTCCCTACCGCAATCTCATTATTGTCCTTACTACTTTGGCTACTGTAGAGATAAGTATAAAACTCCTCGGCTATTTTGACTATCTTGTCCATATTAGTGATGACGTTGCCTGCTTTGTCCCTTATCGCATACATCTTGGTTTTGCCTATGCCCAAATTCTTCTTTACCGCTTTAAGGCTTCCCCCGTTCTTTACAGCATGCTCAATTTTCTCTAAGGTATACTTCCTTATATCGGACGCTTTGTAAGTATTCATTATCTTTGATATCTATGCCCATTCCGTCAGGTCTTTTGGATTGGAAGCTATATGATATCTCTGAAATTATTGTGGATTGCTTCTAGGCGATTGTCGTCATCCTCAGTTAGAGCTGAATATCTGTTCTGTAATGAGATTTTGAGCTTTTCTGCCCTCTTCCTCACCTCTAATTCGCAGATGCACTTCTTTCTTACTAATATTTTTCATTACCGCTTCAGATGTAAACTAATTCGAGACCTTACCATCCTATTCTCCCCGTTCGCACTTTTCCTTGTCCACTTCCGCTTCTTTCGTTTGCTGAAGAAGGAATTCATGATGCTTAAGTTGTTGTGCTTTGCAAACTCAACTAGTAACTCCGCCTCGCTATTCCTAGAACCAATGCCATAGTCACCCAGTGCCTGGTCTCCTGCCAGCTTTTCTCCTACCTTGGCACTGAAGACGTTCATTAGTAAACTAATTCTTTGCTTTCCGCATTGCCGATTCTACATTTTCATAGAAGCTTTCTACTGCATGTTCATCATGACTACATGTAGGTGCGTAGGCTTGTACAACCATCAGTTTATACCGCTCATTATGCTTAATTACAAATCCTGCCACCCTCTCAATATTGCTCTAGAATTCCGCTATATTATCAGCTATTTTTTATTGACAAGGAAACCTATTCCTAGTTCTAGCTTCTTCTGTAAACCTCAAAACACAGTAAATGCCCGTCCGTCGATACAGTATATGCCATATTCGGCCTCCTAATTCGACAAAGCCCTATTGCATCATATTTCATACCTTCTAGTTACTCTAACGACACTGCCAAGTTAGCTTCACTAGCTAGGCTTCTAGTGTTAAACGTTGCCAGGGTCAGCTTGCAATGGCGGCCTGTCCAGCGGAGCCAGGAACTCTTAGCATCCCCCGCTGCATCACATGTCTGACCGCCGCAGTGGTCAGTTGCTCCGCAGCCGCTAGTGACTGAGGGCCGGGGTTTTATCGGGCTAATCATGGCATGTTGGGCCGAATTACTGCACCAGAGTGACTAACTCCTGTTCTAGTGAGGGAGTGCGTTGCCGAAGGTGTTTCCCGATGTCAGGCCGCACAACATACCTGTTTATGCAATTCCATACAGGGATCTTTTTTTTCTGATCCGGTGGAGAATTTCTCGGCGCCGGAATTCGAACCACGGTCATGCTGAATGCGAGGCGGATGTTCTACCTCTACGCCACGCGATCAGTTCGCATACAATTCGCTATAAGAGGTGTGAGGGCAGAGAGGCGGGTGCCGCCTTAAGCAGTTCTTGTCGCCGAGAGATGGCGCTGCGAACATTTTCTCTCAAGGTTTCGCGTACTTACACCTACGTTCTGCTGGTTCTGCAGGCTATTTCGCCAAGCCGCAACCAAAGTAAGTTGTTAGTTTGGTAATAATTCCGATCGGCAGCAGCTCACGCGACACGTCGAATAGGTAGACGAAGTAAAACCAGAGCCCGGTTGACATTTGCGAGCTGGTGAGAGCAATACTCTGTTGCTCGTTATTCAGTCATTGCATACTGTCCTGATGTTCCAACACCTTACACTTGATGATGGTGTCTCGTCCGTCGTCTCGGTCCTCGTAAAAGTTTTCAACATGAACTTCAAAACGGCACGTTACGATCTTCGGCTATCATGCGAGAATCTCCGGGCCAACCATCGGCGCCCATCCCTGCCACCGTGCGTTGTTCCGGGACACAACGCCAGCGTAACCTATGTTTCTTCAGTTGTACCGACGACCACGATGTTGACGATTGGCTGGCCTGCTTCGAGCTCGTCAGCATTTACAATCAGTGGGATGAGTTCGTTAAACTGAGCAACGTCCTCTTTCATCTCACGGGACATGGAGCCGGCCTCCCGACGTGGTCTATATTCCAGAAGAGTTTCGCGAACGTCTTCGGCCGCCTCTCTAAACAATATATCGGCGGCGAACAACGCCTCCTTTCACGCACCCAGTATAAGGCGGAAACATTTGCGAGTTACATTGAGGACGTGCTTGACGTCTACAAGCACGTCAATCCGTCCATGCTAGAGACCGAAACAGTCAACCGCATTTTGAAAGGTATCACTAATGGCGCATTAATGAATGCTCCTGGCCCGGAATCCTACTTCTGTACTGTCACGGTGTTGGCGACAGGGGGTAGATTAACAGAGCCGGTACAGGTAGAATCACACGGTCCAAGGTTTAGATACGTCCTGCGAGTCCGGAGCCGATTCACTTCAACGTCGTCTTTCACTCTGAGCGCCCCCTGGCATTCCTCCCTCCTTAAGCGTAACGCACACAGTTACACGTGCACACAAGCGTACAAAAGCAACCTCCCCCCCCCTCAAAAAAAAAAGTTTGTAGATGTAGTTTGTCAGTCACCGTGCAAAGTACGGCTTCAGTCGCAAGACATGAACTGTCTCTGGACGAGGTAGCCGACGGCCTGTGTGCTCTGATCCATCCGGGAGCACCTCGTAATTGACGTTACTGATGCGTCGCACGATTTTATACGGTCCGAAGTAGCGGCAAATTAGCTTGTCTGAAAGGCCGCGGCGTCGAA
Source organism: Amblyomma maculatum (assembly GCA_023969395.1). Lineage (NCBI taxonomy): Eukaryota > Metazoa > Arthropoda > Arachnida > Ixodida > Ixodidae > Amblyomma > Amblyomma maculatum. The sequence continues at coordinate 641,841 of JAJIZL010018308.1, read as the reverse complement.
CAGGAGTCCACACCCACACCTGGTCCCCGGTGTTGTAGGAAGCTTGTCTGTGGCGGAGGTTGTACCGGCGTGAATCCCTGTCCTGTTGCTGGGTGATGTGGACGCGTGCTAGTTGGCGTGCTTGCTCAGCATCTTGGGCAAACTGCTCGGCGTCAGAACAAAGTTCGGTATCTGTTTGGTAAGGGAGCATTGCGTCCAGCATCGTCCGAACCTCCCTGCCGTAAACGAGGCGAAACGGCGTGAAACGTGTAGTCTCTTGGACTGCCGTATTGTATGCGAACGTCACATATGGTACGATCGCATCCCAAGTCTTGTGCTGGGCGTCGACGTACATCGCCAGCATATCCGCGATGGTCTTATTAAGCCTTTCCGTCAGCCCATTGGTCTGCAGATGGTAAGCAGTAGCTTTTCGATGCGCCGTACCACTGAGATGAAAGACTTCGGCCATCATTTTTGAAGTAAAGGCAGTCCCTCTATACTCAGGTGGTAGGCCTCGTTGCCTGCGGCTGGTGCGGTGAACGGGCGTTTCCACGAATATATGACCAGCACTCCTGCTTAGCGTAGGGGTACGGGACATCAGACCTGACCTCCACCAGATTTGTCACGGTGTTGGCGACAGGGGGTAGATTAACAGAGCCGGTACAGGTAGAATCACACGGTCCAAGGTTTAGATACGTCCTGCGAGTCCGGAGCCGATTCACTTCAACGTCGTCTTTCACTCTGAGCGCCCCCTGGCAGTACCTTACTTTACAACCCTGTGCCAGAGAGATTAGGAAGCAACGCGCCACTACGCGTCAGTCTGGCGCACCTACCCAGGGCACTGCTGGCCTAGCACTTGCTCCATTGACCGCGGAGCAGTCCGAATTTATTCAGAGAATCCATGACTTCATCCGCGAAGAACTTTCACGCCAGCTGTGCCTCCTACATCCAGTTCCACAGACTGTCTATCCTTCGCACTTTGCGCCGTACATCGCTCCGGCTATCCGGCAAGTCACTGAACAGAATGTCGCCGAAGTCCTGCTACCGAGTTTTCCGCCTGCTCCTGAGGAAGAACCACTGACCAAAGGCGATGTAACCGTTAGGACGCAAGGTCCGCTTCTCACTGCGTCTTAATAGGGCAGCCCTACAATTTCTTCTCCACCCTTTCAATGTCGCCGCAGTCTAAGGTGTTTATTTAAAGATCATAGATGATGTGTGATGACTGAGTGCCAAGCGATTGAGTGTCACTCGAAACAGCTCTCAAGTGTCAACTGGGCTTCAGTTACACTTCGTTTACATCTGCGACGAGTCGCCTGAACCGCTTCGATCGGAATTTTACAGTATATGTATTGCAAGAAAGGTGTTCTACGAATGAGTGCGCATTAAGTGGTACTGTTTCATTTTATTTGTGCGAGATTTTACAATAGGTTGATATGATGTTTTAGTTTTGCACTTTTTTATCTTTTCAATGGCTTATGACGGGGCGTTGCTGCTGCAGGTTCTGTTGTGAATCAAAGTTGGCAAATATTGCCTGAGAGCCGCAATTAGTGTAGTGAAATGGTACTGCATGTAAATTATATAACGATATATGATATCATTCATTTTGAAGGTAGCGCGAAAAACGAGGACCAAGAGTAGAAGGATACAACACGAGCGAAGAGCACAACACGGGCACAACACGGGAACAACACAACACAACATAAGCACTCGTGTTGTGTCCTTCTACTCTTGGTCCTCATTTTTCGCGCTACCTTCAAAATGAACCAGATTCAACTCGCCCAACATTCAATCTTACTAATATGATGTCATGTTTACGGATAAAGTTGTTTTATTTTCAGGCAATGGTAATTGATAACAGCAATTACTATATAGCCGTTAAATTCGGCAACAACCCATTCAATGACATTTAGCCCTGCTCCAGTGCAAGATAATAAATAAATAAATAAATAAATAAATAAATAAATAAATAAATAAATAAATAAATAAATAATAAAAGCCTATAATAATCAGGTAAAATTATTCTCTACATAGCCTGCACAGCAATATATGAGCACGCTGCCGCGTAAAGATTTGTGTTTATTCACAAGTGGCGAGAGTGCGCGGATTTTACGGAGGAACCAGCACCAGAGCCCCTAATGGCCTCGATATCTGGCGATATGAGGGACTTCAATTCGCAGCATGCGCCGTGTAGGCCAGAGAGCATACTTCTGTGAATTCTGGTACACTATAGATCCGAGAGACAATCAAAAGACCTGTTAACGTTTATACGGCAATCTGTTTATGTGTGAGCTGTGTTTACAAGGAATTTCTTGCAGAAATTTTCGCTTGCTCAGAATCTCAGGGCTTGGGTATCAAAAAAATTCGTGCGTATGAAATAAGAAATGATTCATTCTCTAGTGCCTTTGCAAGCATTGATTTCATCTAATTTAGCGCCAATGTTTATTCCTCTGCGTTAATTTGTGTTTCCTTAGTTCGTTTTGCGGTTAATGGAGGGACATAGTTTATTATCCTACACCACAGGTGAATCAAGGGACAAGGTAAACTATAAAAGGAAGGAAAAAAAAGAGGCATCACACTGGCTTGGTTACCAAGAAGGAGGGAATCCCAATCTGGAGGTCAGCCTCAGAATAGCGGACTTCCAAGTCACCGTTGAAGAAGACAAGGTACAGCGTACCATACAAGAGATCTTATCCTTACTACTCCTTATTATGACACCGCTCCACAAGGGGTGTTTCAAGTTTCTCAAAGGGAAACGGCACTTAAAGTGTATCCTGCATGCCTTGCTCTGTACATGGAATTCAATTACGAAATGCCGTAATAGCTATAAAATACCAGCTGAAGGAAGGCACGTCCACCTCACATCTACAGAAAAAAGGTCGAAATGATTTCTACCAAATGCTGCTCGACATTGAGCGATGAGAGGGTAAATATTTTAAAAGCAGTAATAGCAGGTGTCCTAGATACATTAAAATAAAGTGCTAAAGAAAATATTTCACTCTAGCTGCGGAAGCTTGTTCCTTTTCCAGACATCTGATCTAGATGAGACGACTGTAACAAAAAGGTGACGTAAGTAGAGGGCGAACAGCGGCTATGGCATTCTTTTAAATTTAGTAAAACAACCCTGTCTCTAACAAGGAGAATCCTGATACTATGCTAACCAGCTAATTAAACTGCCCGAATATTATTTCACAACTGAACCCTGGCTGGCTATTGGCCTCTATTGCAATCATCAAGGATTCGCTCTTACATTCTCATATGCAGATATCTCCCGCTGGATCTGATGAAGCTGATGCTGTGGATTGGACTTTGGAAGCGGAGCAGCTTGATGACAGCATTAGTTGCACTCTGTTTGAGGAATTGCTCCAGGACATGGCTGATAAGTTTACTGCGGAAGAAAGTGCTCAGAGTAACCCTCAGGATGATGGTAAGCGGACCAGTGTTTTCAGCAGAACAAGCAACATGAGTGGTTGCATTGCGTAGGGTATATTTCTACACATTGATGGCGAAAATTCTTACGATGCAACGATGAAAGAAGATGAGAGCAGAGCGTGCAAGGTTTACACTGCCGATATTTCATGAGAATTTCGAAAATTTCGCTCACCGTATCCTTGTTTATTTCAACTGTACTGCAAAATCATCTAACTTCTTCATAGCAGAAAATAATGCGATAAGGTAGGTACATATGTACCACTGAAAAGATGCCGCATAATCAATGCAATGTTTTCACCCAAAAAGAAAGTATTATTCGAGAAGGGCAGTGTAAAATAAGAAATGGTATATGTGCTTATATATGACCAGTTTTATAATTAAACACCCTCTCGTGATGAAGAAACAGAACAAAGTTTGGACAGAACACGAAGCAAAAGAAGTCAGACATGAAGTTTAATAGAAGAAACGATTAGTATAGATGTAGTAACCACCAGAATTCATAAAAATATGTTTAGAGACGGCGTCTTAGTTTCCTGCTCTTAGGCAGCCATATCTAGGTGCAGCTGGCATCAGATGTCGAAACGCGTCTTGGAATATGTGTTGCGAATAGACAATTGTGGTTTGGGCGAGTACGACATCTACAGCACAGGAATGTATTCCGATGGGTGAAGTCAGGTCATCTAACTAGGCGACAATAGTAGCGCTATTGCCCAGCTGTCATCTTCAGCGCTCAGGTGATTTTCCATTGTCTGAAGAGCCTGACAATAACGCAAGACATCAGGATGTCGCTTTTGGCACCAAAGAATGTCGATGCAATTTTCAATATGACTCAACATTTGTGGATGTGAGCGTAACATTATACGTGTCTCCTATCATTTTTAGGCATGACGTTGCGCAAAACCAGTACTGTTCTCCTGCGGCGAAACGCCTATCAGTCGAAAAGGACGCAATATGAAAATGAGGGTTTGCCAGCGCCTAAATTTACATAGCAGTGACTGGCCGTACTAAGTAGTGCACACTTTCGGCTTTGTAAATGCACACCCTTCTGCTAAAGAGGCACTGCTCCTTTCCGACATAAGGACCAGGTTACCCCTGAGATGATGGAAGCCTTTTTTGCTAGACAAACTGCCATCCGATTTGCGAACAAATCTCGTCGGTCCTTGCAGGCAGAGCATTGAGCTACGTGCAGTAACGGCTGCACTATATACCTGAGTAGTAAATTTATGAAGCCATGCACATTAGCGCTCTCGCACGCGGTTATGACATGTGTAATTTATGGGGGATACTGTGTACATAATTACTCCTCTTTCCACTAAAGGTTCTGTTACGAGTAAGAGCTTTTAGTTTCTTCCTCATTATCTTTTGCGTTCTGCTCACGTTTGCGCTGTTTCTTCATCAGGAAGCCAAAGTAGATTGTCAACACATTTTACTCCTATAAATAAATCCTCTAAAACGCCCTCTTCATTATCGTTAAAAATAAGAGCTTCTATCTCTCAGATGCCCTCGTATTTCTTTCGATGGGCAGGATCCTGCCAATGCCATCCGAGATTGTTATGCCAGCATAAAGATGTTCCTCCTATACCGTATACTCCAAGTGCAGCTACATTGTGGTCACTATGCATACTTGGCAGCTTTCTGGACAATGAACATGAAAACTAATCGCGCCGCCTCCAATCGAGCTCCAATCCTCTACGATTGCAACGATGAAATGACACTGATGTTCGTAGGTATAGTCACTAGGAGATCCCGGCCAAAGACGAGGTCTGTGAAATATTTAGCACATGGTACTACGCGCGCCCAAGATTCCTTTCACTGTTAACACAAGGACAATAGCTTTAGCATATCAAATCGCTTCGGGATAATTCACTGTTTGTATTCCCTGGTAATGCTATAATCCTCGCAAGATAAATGATCTTTTCGACACATGCAAGGCAAATGGACAGACGAAATTGCTTTTTGTTTCTTTCCGATTGGAGCGCGATTTGTCGCGACATCCCTAGCTCCAGTCGGACACGGAGAGCGCAGGCGTTGAGTGGTGCCAATTCCAAAATAACGAAACCGCGACACGAGGCCCCCAAACTTGCTGAAAACTGCTGAATTCGTTATGTGTGACTGAAACTAGGTTTGAGTATTTTGTTATTTAACGGGCGGACACAACTATTATTTTAAACACTTTAAAACAGTTTTCTTATCTTTACTGAAAACTTAAGACTAAGAAGAATTTAATTCTCGGGATTGTCCCTCCTGCCTTCCATAAGTTACAATAAATTTCCAAATGTACACCTCAAAAGGCTTGACTACAAAGTGCAGCCCATAGGCATTTTCACTCGCAAAAAGTCGTCGACGGCTTCATCCTGTTTAGCCGAGCACTCTATGGACAACGTTCCGCTCATACCGTCATTTCTGTGCACTACTTTAGCACCACTGCCAACATAAACATTCATATTGTGCCAATAATTTAGATTAAATTTTAGACCAATTCGTAGTTTGGGCAGAATTTACACCACCTTCTGAGTCCGGTCCGAATCAATAAGATTAGATTACTAATGTCAAATTGTGTGCGTAATTTTAATGACTGAAAATGCATCCAACCTCTGCGTTCTACCATAGCAGCATGAGGATGAGTGCAGCAAATTCGGCCAACTCTAAGAAGGGAACGAAGTTTTATCTCGAGTGTCGTTATACGCGACCACTTCATCTCCGAATACGGCCATGCTCGTATGGCTGTCGAGCTAATGAGTATTTCCTTCTTCTGTTGCGGCAGAGCGGTAGCGACGTTTTTCAAGATATAGATAGAGTATATAGCCGCTCTTTCGTAATCATCTGCACAAACTTGATAGGCTTCCGTCCGGCGCACCTGATGTTCAGCATCCGCATACTCGACGACTGCTATAAAATAAGCCACATAACACAAATGAAGGCGTATTGAGCAAGGCAAAATATCTTCCATTTTAAATATCGGCAACATCATACGGCGACAGAGACATTGCTTTGCAGGAATGAATTTATTAGAGATTGCACTATTCTTAGCAGAAACTTTAGTATCATGAAAACTGCCAGTATCAAATTCCCATAAAGCATTAAAACTTTTTCTCCCTGCCGGGCAACATTTTTCCTCTCTAAACAGTATGAAAGCCAGCTTAAGTTAGTGGGAAAAGAGCAACAACGGAACAACGCATTAGGCATTGCAGATTACAGAGGTACGCGGGTTTTCCCTCTTCGTATCAGGTGGCTGTCTTCCGCGCATATGCAGCTACTGAAGGTGCTTCTAATTCCTTAGTGGACTGTTCCAACAATAATCACATTTTTGCTTGAAGCGAAGGCTACACTGCGCTAGCTTTTCGAGCTGTCACCGTCACACAGGTTTTCACCTTCAAGTGACCTTGAATGGCGCCTGTCCATTCTTATAAGCTATTTTACAACTGCACTAGGTATATCTACAGTGTAGTCTAGCAGGTGTTTGTGTGGCGCTAAGCTTGCGCGGTCAAGTGACCTTGACCTAATTAAGTGCGGGTGTCCACGATTTCGTTCTCTTCACATAAATATATATTTATTTATTTATTTCCTCAAAGGTCTCGGTTGAGACATTACATGAGGGAGTGGACGGTATCTGGCAAGCAATGGTAAAAAATGTTAAGATAAAAGGTTGGCGACGCTCCGCTTGAATTCTAGTGGGTTGATGATAATGGCAACTTCGGTGGGCAGGTCATTCCAGTCTCGTGCAGTACGCTGAAAAAATGACTGCTGAAATGTCACAGTATGGGCTTGTAGGGGATACACTGCGTTACTGTGACTGAACCGGGCGATGCGGTGGGCTCTTTTTATGTAGGGGTTATCAAGAGGCAAAGAATGGAAAAATTTATGTAAAAGGTTAAGACGTGCTATCTTACGGCGCGAGGCTAGGGGGGGCAAGTTGATTCGAGCTTTTAGTGCTGAGATGCTTGAGTGGTAGGAATAATTTGATAGAATGAATCGTGTTGCGCGGTTCTGAACCAATTCGAGGGCGTTAGTAAGATTAACGTGGTGCGGATCAAAAATAGCGTTAGCATACTCAAGCTTGGGACGCACAAAGGTTTGAAAAGCAAGCTGTTTAATAGGGGGAGGTGCGAGTGAAAGGTTACGGCGTAAATAACCTAGAGCGCAATTAGCAGAATTTATTATGTGATTAATATGACAGGTCTAAGTTAGGTCACGCGAGATATGCACACCAAGATATTTGAATGATTCGGATGTTCCAATCTGCAGGTTATTAATATTATAATTAGGCGCTACGTAATTACGACGACGGTGAATGGACATTAACACGGTTTTAGAAATATTTAGTGACATGAGCCATGTTTTACACCAGTCCTGTATCCGAATAAGGTCAGTTTGTAATGCGAGATGGGCGGTGGAGTTAGTAATGCTTCGGTAAACGACACAGTCATCGGCAAAGAGTCGGATATGAGAAGAAATGTTACACGGTAGGTCATTAATATATATATCAAGAAAAGGAGGGGCCCGAGTACCGTTCCTTGAGGTTCCCCTGAGAGCACAGGTGTTAAGGATGAAGAGTGTGAATTGGCATATACGAACTGCTGATGGTTAGATAAAAACCCTTGAATCCAGTTCAGAACACATGGATGAATATTAAGGCGCGATAACTTTAGTAAGAGACGACCATGGGGAATCTTATCGAACGCTTTTTCGAAGTCTAAAAACACTGCATCAGTCGGGATATTACGATCAAGGTTTAAATGTAAGTCGTGCAGGAAGAGTGCCACTTGGGTGTCACAGGAATGATTCTTGCGAAAACCATGCTGGCTTGAGTGAAAAAAATGAACGGACGATGGGAAAGTAGCAATATGCGAGTATAAAACATGTCAATTATTTTACAAGAAACACTTGTTATGGAAATCGGGCGGTAGTTACTCGGCGATGATCGGCTTCCTTTCTTGAAGACCGGGATGACCTTGCCCACCTGCCAGTCGAGTGGAATCGAACCGGTGTTCAGGGATTCCTGGAATATGAGCGATAAGAACAGGTTATACGTATGTTTAGTATTTTTTAGCACTTTGGCGTTGATACCGTCCACTCCAGTTGATGACGAGTTTTTCAGTGACTCAATTACCTTGACTATGCCGACGGGGTGAAATGTGATATTTTGCATGAGCGGGTGCGTAAAATATGGTGGATCTGGAAGATTGTCAAGGGGTTCATTAGTAAAGACCGAACTGAATACTGTGTTAAGAACATCTGCAACCTCAGTGTCGGGAATAGGAGATCCAGAGCTACTGTTAGTGAAATCTCATTACATTGATTAGGGCAAATGGTTTTCCAAAATCGTTTTCGGTTAGTCTGCAGCATAGATGGTAAAGTAGTAGAAAAAAACTTCCGTTTAGTCTGAGCGGTTAACTTGTCGTATTCTTTTGCGACAGCATGATACTTCTGCCATGTGGAAGAAGAGGTAGACAGCTTGGCCGACCGGAACAGGCGTTTTTTTCTTATTATTGAGTCGTTTGAGTGATACATTAAACCATGGGGATGTTATTCTTTTTGATATAGTAATGGTTGGAATGTAAAGACTTATAAGCATATGCATCTCTGTTTTGAAAAGTAACCAGTTTGACTCAAGAGAATGTAGTGGAAAGTGAGCAGCGAAGGTGTCGAAGTAATCTGATAATTCACGGTTCATACTGGCATAGTCTCCTTTATCATAAAGCGTAAGTGTTTTTTTTATTTTTTTGTTTCTTTAGTACGTTGCAATAAAAAGAAGTATGTATAGTCAAATGATCGCTGAGACCGCGCAACAAGGTGATAGGAGTAAAATTATCAGGATGCGTTGTTAATACGAGATCTAGAATGTTGGACGAGTGGTCAGTAACGCGTGTGGGATTAGTGACGAGTTGAGTTAAGCCAAAAGGCATACACGTGTTTAAGAAATCGCTAGCCGGGCTGCTTTTCGATAATGTAGCGGCGGGATTAGACCAATCTATTGTGGGAAAATTAAAATCACCGAAGATAAGGATAGGGCTAAGTGGATATGTTTTAGTTAACACATTTAAGGCATGAAATAAGGGGGTGAAAGAATTGTCAGCATTAGGAGGGCGGTAACAAATACCAATGAGGATGGGCGGATGTGTAGTAGTGCATCGAAGCCAAATCATTTCCAGTTGTGAAGGGAGGTTAACAAATGAACAATGCAGATCCCGTTTAGTGGCGAGCAATACACCCCCACCGCGCGAGTTATCGGGTCTATCCTTCCGGAATATCTCAAAATCTGGGAGAAATGGAAGAATCTCAGAATCGTGAACTGATGCGTTAAGCCATGTTTCAGTTAGTAGTTAGATATCGCATGAAGATGAACCTATTAAACTGCACAATGAATCGCGCTTGGGAACAACACTTCGAATGTTAGCAAGCAGAAATGATAAAGGGTGACGATTCGGCGAACGGGGTTCACAATTTGGTTTTATTGGTGGCTACAAGCTGTCCTCAACGACATGGTTAGAAACATGGTCGAAATGGTAAGTTTTTTCACTTGTGACAAGCTTTTCATTTCGCAACTTGTATTTCAGTTTTCGAGCCTTTCCAAATTCGATGAGGTGTTTCTGGGCAAGGCGCGTGCTGGGAGAAAGATCTTGAGCAACCGCATATCCTGTGTCTTTGAATTTCCGACCGGAAGACAGGACTTGCTCTTTGTCTTTAAAGTGAGCAAATCTCACAATTATAGGTCTGCACCTACCAGTTTGGAAAGTCCCAAGGCGATGTGCACGCTCAATGTCGCGTGGCTCTAATTGGATGTCTAAATACTGATTAATGTGTGCAATGATGATATTTTCAGAATCTGACCATGTTTCTTTATCTTTATCTTCAAGGCTGTAGAAAACAAGGTTGTTTCGTCTGGACCGATTTTCTGCATCATTTACCCGGGCAGACAGAGCATTTATCTGCGCCGTGTCCTCAGTGCTGATTCCATGCAGTTCTTTCAATTCAGTCTGCATGTCATCAATACCAACACATGCTGTCTCAATTTTATCTAGTCGCGCCTTAATCTCGCAAAACGTTTTATCATGATCAACTAGTTTAATTTCAATCGACTTTAGCTGCGCTAGCATTGCTGTCTGCCCAGTTTGAATTTCCTTCAAAGCATCAAGAATCTCATTGTTAGGGCCGGGGTTAGATTCTATATCACCAGCTACCATAAGAAGTTTTAACAACATATGCGCACAGTCATACATGATGGACCGGAAACGCCGTGGGCTCGGCAGCACCAAGAGTGCACTGTAGCTACTTGGCTTAGCGTAAAGGCAATAAGGTTTCATTACCTGTACCAAGAAGCGTAGAACGTTAGCACGGGCCATCGCTGGCGTGCTGCCGAGCCCACTGAAGGGCGCGCCGCTCCGAGCTGCCTTTTTAGTACAAGTCCACGCATGCGCAGGATGTACAGGGAGGGTTCCGGCGTTCAGGCGGCTCAGGGAAAGCCATGATGCTTGAAGATATGGTCCATGGCCGTGTAGAAATTGCGCGGACCGGGATGCGTTGTCGATGGGAAGTCCGTGTGAAGTCCGGAAAGCAGGAGTGTTGCGTCTGGACTGGAGTTGACGACGGATGCTAGGCACGGGACCCGAGGGCTCGAACACTCCAGCAGCTGCGAGCTCGAGAGTCCGAGGAACTGCACCAAGAAGCGTAGAACGTTAGCACGGGCATCGCTGGCGTGCTGCGTGCTTCCCCAACCTAACTTAAACTGTGCACACCTGAACCGCGCCATAAGGGAAGTGAGGAAGGTGGAAGTGAAAGTGGCAAGAGAGAAAGAGGAGCCGTAGTGTTGTTGTTGTTGTTGTGGCTGTAGGAAGAAGCAAAAGAAAATGCACGGGCCTGCTACTGGTTCTGTAGCTAAGCCACCTCCGCTGCCTCGTGAAGACAGAGGAGAAAATAGAGAAGAAAGAAAAGGAAGAGGCAGGCCAACTCCCGCCGCAAGCGGCGTGACCCACCTGCCCCAGCCCCATCAGGGAATACTGTCCGATCTAGGGTAGGAGCCGTAGTGAAGGGCTACGGATGAAGTTTGACTGGGGACCTTTAACGTGCGCTAACATCGCACAGCACACGGGCACCTCTGTTTTGATCGCTGGCGGCGGCGTTTCGATGCAGGAGAAACAAAGAGGCGACCGCGTGCTGTGCGATGTTAGCGCGTAAGATCCCCAGGTGGTCAAAATTAATCTCTAGTTTTCCACTACGGCTCCTTTTTCTCGCTTTGCACTTTCACTCTCACCTTCCTCTCTTCCCTTATGGCGCGGTTTAGGTGCTCACAAGAACAGGTGTGACAGATATTGCGGTTTTACTTCCTCTGAACGAAATATCCGGAGAGGCAGCCCTGATTTGTGCGCTCTCCGCACGCGTTCAAGGCAAGAGGTGGCCAAACTACTCCGTTGCCTTATACTACGGGACCTCTTTCAGACCTCCGCTTCCACTTCCATCTTTCTTCTCTCAACTGTGGCAGATACTGCTCATTTCCTTTCTTATAAACCAATGCACAATATACGAGAAAACAATTTGAAAACGTGATCTTGACATAGTTTGGTATAAGGCTCCTTCCATTCCTGAAAACATATTAAGTGAAAATTGTGAGAAAGCTGCTGATCGAAAAGCGAGTGTTGAAGAACCTATCGCTGCAAAACTCAGAGCTTTCGCGCTATAACTAGGCTCAAGCCAGGCACCTCCACAATTTTTTACATAGTCATTTCTATTATTTTTTACTTGGGTGGAGAAGATTGAATAAAGGAGGAAGATATGTCAACGAAATCACATTTATCGACCTAAATCATGTTGCAGTTACCTAAAGCCATTTTAAGATTGCCTTCAATGTCTAATATTTTTCCTTATTGTTGCATTGTAGGAAAGCCTCTAAACCTCATTAAAAATCATTTCTTAATTGTAATAATAGCTTTAATTAATGATATTGATAGAACAAATAATGTTCTACAGAAACGTGTAACATACTTATACGCTAAGTGTTTACCAGTGAACACCTTTCTGCTTTGTCGATAATGTTTTCTATGTAAGTTTTCTTTGCTTATAAATATCACTCATTGTGGTTTTTGTTCTGATATTACGCATTGATCCATTTAAAAGAATGCTTGTTCTTGCTTATATGGCTGCAAACGGCCGTGTAATTAGATGAATACTTTGTTGCATTGCCCTAATTTTTATCATTTCCTTCCGGATGCTTTTTACTTGCTCTACTAATTATGGGCCCCTGGTTTTACGAAATATTTGTTGTCGGAATATTTTTGGTCTATAATGACATCCGGAGAGCTTATTGCAGGCCCACCTCTAAATATTCTCGAACCTCGACCTCAAAGAAAGTCCTAGCATTGGATAATGTTTCACGTGAACTTGAGTATGGTACTTAGAGTCTGGCCTGAGCGATTTGTTAGAAGTAGTGGATAAAACTTTCTTGCGTGGCAGCGCATCACGGCCCTTCTCGCATGGACATTAGTAGTGGTGTCAGGGCCAAAAAAGTGCTATTCTTCTTTATAATGCGTCTCAGTCTGGCAGGATGAATGGCGGTGCACAGTGCTGGAATGGCCGGGTAATTGGTACAGTACATTATTCGTACAAATATTCGTCATCGGCAAAAATTCATCTCAATCTCATTGTGTACTATATATGAAGTGATAATCACAAGAATTCAAAACGTGAAGCACACATATTTTGAAGGAAATATTTTTTATCTCTCTCTATTAGACTCCAATAGTAAATAGTGAAGGAAACACTTTTTAATTACATTGTATTAGTTTTCAATAGTAAAACCTAATAAAGGTGCAGTGTATAAAATTCTTGTTCGTCATATGAAGATGCTCAAAACCGCGTTGATCTGTTAAAACTGTGAGCCTGTAAGCATGGTTTAAATGGTTCTGAGTTCATCTCTTAAAAAGCATAAATTTCGAAGCTCTAGAATAACATTGGAAGGTTATACTTACTACATTTTAGAAGTTTAGTTGTCCAGCTAGCCATCAGGTGTGGTAGAGTTAATTTGGGAGTACGCAGTGCATTCCAGAATTTTGTCGTTTCATCGTGAGACCGAGATTTTAGAAAAATGCGCGCTGTCAACTTCTGTAGTTTTTAATCGTGGACTTGTGTTGTTGCGGGAGGAAGGGAGGAAGGAAGGGGATATATTCCTTGAATAGTTTGCACCCACGGACTAGATCTACGTGGCACACTGCTACGAGCGCGATGCCGCCGCTTCATTGTCTTCGAAACGCCACCGCTTATAGATTCGCGTTGCTCGTGCAAACGGCTGAACGAGCAATCTATGAGCCTGTTGCAAGAACGCTATTCGCAGGGCCATCGAAAGTGATTTTTCAAGAGTGCCATGGAAAGTCATATGTATAGTAACTGCTGTACTCTAAGCCCAACCCTCATGTATTACCCCTTAAAAGGGGCACATGAGGATTCAATAAATAAATAAATAGATAAAAATATTCTCAAGCCTCAGTTTCACTTTCTCCGACACCGACGTCGACCAGTCTTCGGGTGAGCTGCGTTTACAACGCCCTGACCTTCAGCACCACGAACCGGGACCATGCCATCATGTATAGGATGATCGAGGCAATCACTCTGCTTCGCAAAGCTACCCACTTGCCACGTATATGGCGCCACCAGGTGAATACGCATGACGTATCATTCAAAAGCAATACGTGGATGATACCCAGGAGATAATCATGAAGTTCTTTATGCCTCAGAATCCCGAACGCCACATTCTCTACTCCAGCCGTTTAGGTCGCAACCATTCCATTGTTATCACTTTCCCAGGTACCAAGGACCCCGCCAAGTTTTCTACGCTGGCAGTGCTGTGCGCTGTTACATCATCAAGAATAAGGTAGAAGCCTGCCTTGATTGTCGCAAAACCGGAAACCGAGAGGACTTTTGTCCATCTACCAAGGAACGTCCTCTCTGCAGAGTTCGCGACCCTAACCATGACCTCGAATGCACTCCCACTTGTCGTTTGATATTGTCCTCACCAGGCTGGTTCCTTCATTGCAAACGCCGCTACAAAGTGCCTTCTGCTTTACTGCGACGCGAGCTCCAGGCTACGAAACCAGACAGTCTGCCTACCTCCCATCATCCCCGGTCTCGCATCCACCCCCATGGACTTGCATCACCTCGACGAAAAATGATTCCGGCCGCTCCTCCTCCTCCTACCGGCGCTTATTCCGGCACTCCATTCGAAACCGCTCCTCCTATCACACTTTTGGATTCAAAGCTGCCTCCTCAACAAAAGTCCTCTTCCACAAAGAAGGGAATTCGGCCAATCGCGACTACTCACTGTGTGCAAACGCAGTCTCATGATTCAGAGCTGTAAGCCCTTCGAGATGAGATAACAGCCCTCAAAGCTAGGAATCACTGACTCCAGCAAGAAAATGGTTCCTTAAAACGTTCACCTCTTACATCCGCTCTGCCATCTCCCACAACTACCCGATTCCAACATTCTCCCACCACTTCGTCTCCGGCACCGACATCCACTCTGCCGCAACCAAAAGATACTACCTCCAGTCCTCCCGCTAAGCGCAAGGTACATGCCGCTTATGATAACCTCTCATGATAAACCCCACAAAACCCCGGCCCTCGGTCACCAGCGGCTGCGGAACAAGTGACCACGGCGGCGATCAGACCTGTGACGGAGCAGGGGGTGCTAAGAATGCCTGGCTCCTTTGGAGAGGCCGCCATTGGAAACTGACCCTTGCAACGTTTAATACTAGAACCCTAGCTAGTGAAGCTAGTTTAGCAGTGCTGTTAGAGGAACTAGAGGGTATGAAATGGGATTTCATAGGGCTTAGGAAGGTTAGGAGGCCGTATGAGGCATATACTATACTGAAGGATGGGCATCTACTGTGCTATCGAGGTTTACCAGAGAGGCGGCAACTAGGAGTAGGTTTCGTTGTGAATAAGTATATAGCGGGTATATAGATGAATTCTATAGTATTAACAAGAGGGTGGCAGGCATCGTAATTAGGCTCAATAAGCGGTATAAGCTGAAGGTTGTACAGGCCTATGCACCTACATGTAGTTATGATGACCAGGCAGTTGAAAACGTCTATGAAGATGTGGAATCGGCAATGCGAAAAGTAAAGACGCAGTATACTGTACTAATGGGCGACTTCAATGCCAAGGTAGGGAAAAAACAGGCAGGAGACAAGGCAGTAGGTGACTATGGCATTGGTTCTAGGAATAGCAGGGGGGAGTGACTAGTTGAGTTTGCAGAGCGCAATCCCTACTGAAAATCTCCCATATGAATTTTGAGCATACGGTATTATTGGATATGGGGGATATGTGTCATATGGGACATATGGGGAGTACGGGTGATATGTGCAATATGGGCATATGGGCGATATGTGTGATATGGGTATATGGGCGATATGTGTGATATGGGCATAAGGGAATTATGGGTGATATGGGCATTATGGGCAATATGGGCAATACGGGCATTATGGGCAATACGGGCATTATAGGTGATTTGGGCAGGAAGGGTGACGTGAAATCCACAGCTATATAATTTCTTTTCAGGTGGTGACATTTGAGCAGGTGTCCTACATTATACAATAAGAGAAGGCTGGTAATGACTGAAATTTTCGGTAGTATTTATTTGGCTTTTAATATACATGACATATGAAGTTTCAAGCTTGCATTTTTCATCTGTTCGTCTTTCAGCATTTCTGTAATATATCTTTAGTTCCTGCATGCACTTGCTTGGAGGCAGCTGATCAATAGCATTCCTGCTAATATATGCGACAAATACATCTGGAAAGCAACAAGTGAGAAAAAAGTCCGAAGAGAAGAAATGGTCAATTTTATATCATTGTAAAAATAAATTATTGAAATCAGTCAGGAAACACCAAAACAATTCACAGCAATATAAAAGAAATGGAATTGAACACATGAATTCTCCACAAATGTGAAGGATGTTGAGCTGTGTTTATGTAAAACAACATGAACTTGACTGAAAAAAAGATAATTAGATCACGATTGAAGGACTCACTTGTTACAGCTGCCAATTTGTGATAGGTCAGGGCTTTTTTGGAGGCTGAATGGACTAGAGTTCGGAAAGCGGCGACACGGGGCCCCTATCACACTCCTGTTTCTGAGACACAGGCAGCCTTCACTGGTTCTTTGAAAAACAGAGAATCCTTGGGCAGCGTCAGGAGCCACTGCCATCTCTCTACAGGAATGTACACACAATTGCCAATGTGAACCTGCATGGAACAGAGAAAAGCATTACCCTCCGCATGCATGCAAAAATAAAATATGGACAATAAAGGATAAAATATGCACTTTAAAGAACCCTTAATCGAAAGGCAATTTCTCTTAATATATCTTGCAAGGATATTTACCAGTCATGAGGCAGTTATAAATATTTTTCTAAGTTATACATGTTATGACAATCTGATTAAGCTTTGTATTGTTCACCAATTTAATGTGTTTTGAAAAAAGATGTAAAACAGATGAATCTTCGGTTAAAAAAATCACTCTACTGGCACTTTTTGGTGCCTGATAAAAACCTTTGTTCACAGATTGTCTGCAAAAAATTTCAGTGTGAAAACATAATTTAACTTTTCATTAGACTAGAAAATTCAGAGGTGTTACATGATAGCACCTTTAAAGAAAATTGGCTTTGAACAGTTCAGTAAAAACCACAAAGATTTTGGAAGAAATCGCAGACCGTAGAAAACACAAACTGGTACATTTGTAGTATCAAATGACTCGTTATTTTCGATATTAATAAACAAGATAAATAATCCTCTATGCTTTCCTTGTTACGAGCGGCAGTAGGCTCACCTTGTATGCGCCATACAATGAGCCGCTTATGTCCCTACAGTTCGATCACTAGCCAAGTAGTGATTTAATATAGGTTATATAGTAAATGTGGTGAAATAAGTAATTATTTCCATGTGTACCCAAGCACATGGTAATAAGCAACAGTAAAAACATGAATGAATACATAGACTTCTTGACCTTTCTTTCCCAGTTTTTAAGTGAGATGGCATAGCAAGAAACACAAAACAAATGTTAAAAGGTGTTTTTCTGGGTCTTATGGTCTCCTCCTTACGTATTTCTGTCTGCACAGTTGGACAAGTATAAGAGTGGTAAACATATGCAATTCCCCTACCTGGTCGTTTACTGTTGCCAGTACAGGTACCTGGTCCCCAGGCACATTCGAAACCTACAAGGAGAGAAAAATCAGTGAAACACGTACCAAACTGAAATCCGAAGTCACGCATGTTTATAGATGGGCCACAGTAGAAAGGTAAAATGAACAAAAAAAGATATTGCTCTTGGTTTTGATGTTAGCTATGTGTTGTCTACAGCCACGAAGAAAAGCCACCCTTGCAACTCTGATGTGCAAGCAATAGTAAAAACATGAATGAATGAACACATAGATTTCTTGGCCAATCCTTTCCAGTTTTTAAATGGGATGGCATAGCAAGAAACATGAAACAAAGTGAAGCAGTGCACATTAAAAAGAGTTATAAGTTAATCTGGGTGTTATGACTTTGTTAGGTAGTTGTGCAAGCATAGGAGTTGAAAGCATATGTGATTCCCCTACCCAGCAGTTTGCTGTTGCCAGTACAGGTACCTTGTCCCCAGGTGCATTCAACACCTACAAGGAAAGGAAAAGCAGTGAAACAACAAACTGAAATCTGAATTCACACATGTTTATTTATAGATGGGCCACAGTAGACATGAAAGATGAACAAAAAAAGACAATCTTTTTGATATGGATAAGGTTAGCTATTTGATTTCTACAGCCATAAATAAAAGCCATCCTTACTACTCTTTTGTTTGCATATTTTCAGTGCATTGTTCGTACTGTTTCCTAAAGAGCTAGAAACGGAAGGGATCTGTGTAAGTAGCAAACAGCTTAATGAATAGATCAGTGGTTATCGGCAATGGATGGGTTGGAGACCTCTTGTGAACCACTGAAAGTTGACTGTAGAGGGGGGTAGGGATTCTTGCGAGGACTGTTGTTGCTGCAGTTCCAAGAGATCAAACTGGGATAGGGTCCATACTAAAGTGACCTCTAAAAATGTGCACTTGATAAGCCAGTGGGCCACAGCTGCAGAGGACATAGACAGAGGCAGCATGTCAGTATGTATGCTGCTGGAAAAGACTGAACTCCTTCCAACACTGCGCTGCTCACTCTCCCACCCCAAATGTTTTGCCTGCAGCCCATCCAGCAGTGCAGCAAGAGCTCGAGTTTAACCGATGCCTGCATCAACAAAAATCCCTCTCTCGTATGCAGACTCTCAATTTCCATACTCCTCTCCTGTGTCTTTGCCTTTGAGAAACAAGTTGGCTTTGAACCTCCATGCTTTTAATCCTGCAAAGCTGTCTTGCCAGGCCAGAGCACAGATCTATTGCATAAACTTTCTTTTTGGGGGGGAGATGTGTGTTTGCAGGCCCTCAAAATATTTTTGCAGACCCCCATTTGAGGAACACTGGAATAGGCCATCTGGAATACTTCCACCAGATTCCAACTTATCTTTTTTTTTTCCAACTTACCTCTTATACTGCTGTCAGCCTTAATGCTCACTAATAGTTTTAAAAGCCATGCAGATGCACAGTGGCAATATGGTAAACTATAGTAGTCGTTGAGCAGTGGATATGCATAACATGCACAACTACAGCCAAGATTTAAAATCAAAAGGCACTTCAGAGACAACTGTACTGGATGTTTCATGTTGACATAGACTACTGTAACTTAGGGTAATTTTTAATTCCCCATTAACTGACTTATTATGTAAGCTTAATTACTGAAAGTTGTAAATATTTGCTGCAGAGCCAGAGTGGGATATGCAAACTTGTATAGTGCCAGTGAAAACCAATCATTAAATTGTTTCCTATATTATATTTCTCATGCAGTACTTTCTTGCATTCTAAAATTCACAGAATGAGAAACAAAAGCCATGTGACCAGATGCCTATGCCAAGCTCCTGTGCTGCTCTCAAGCATGCAGTGACTGACTGGGATTCCTGCTTTTTACTGCACAATGGCACAATGAATGTTCCTGACCGAGCATTTCAAAGGAGAATGAAAATGCTCTTTTTTTTTTGTAGTCAGCAATGGTCAGTCATTGCGGCATGCATTTGCACCTTCACATGACACAGGCTAGAGATCCAAATATATACAACACTGTTGCGTCACCATGCCTACAGTCGTACTGCTGCCAACCTTGCCCACTCATTACATATTCTCGACAGCTGCATAATAGCAAAGCTCAAGCGCCCAATCAAGTGACCTTTTCTTTCATATTTTATAGGCTTTAAAATGCAAAAAAAAAGAAGTTTGTGAAGCATACCGTGCAAGAAACAATTTAATAGGTGTTTTCTGAAGTTCTTATAAAACCTTGCATATCTCACTTGGGGGCTGCAGGGAATAATGTAGGAGTTAAGCAAATATAATCAGGTAAGGGCAAAATAACCTTTTTGAAATCCTAGCTCAAGTTGCTTGGAAAGCTTGTATAGCAGAAGCACTGAAGGAAGTCATACACTGCAAGTCCCACACTGAAGACCTATTAGTGATAGAACGTTCTGCTCAGCAAAACTGTTTTAATGCTTCAAAGTTTGGCACTGCCTACGGAAAGTGATAGCAGATTGACAAAGAATGATGATATGGACTTCTTATCAGCATCAATTTTACAGCAAAGTTGGCACAGCCCAGTGATCTCACAAGCTGTCTTTGTCAGGTTTGCAGCTACTATACAGCAATTATGGCACAAAGCTCATATCTGGATGTCAGAAGCAACACTAAAAATGTGAAGTGCATGCACACTGGATGCAACAAAAGGAGCATTCGTCTATTTTCATTGATACTCTGAAGAGGAGTCATTTTGACAGCTGAATAAAAATTGGTTGAAAGCATTGTGTACACATACTTGAAATCAAAATGGTACATGATGGTTTCACTTGCAACTGCAGTCTGCTTAGTTAGGAAGCCAGACCACAGACCATCTATGCAAGGCCATCACTTCAGCTGAGCAGGCAATGTCCTTGAAGTAATTAATGAGCCACAGCATTATGCTGTGGAACAAATCCTAGCATTCAACTGCATTGTCTAGGGCAATGTGCTTGTTACTTGCTTTTATTCTTATGCAGTATTGCTTCAATGAGAACACAGACTAAACCTGCTGTAAAATGTCACTTCCTTTGCTTTGTAGACAAGCTCGATCACGTCTGTGCCCTACAAAGTTAAGTCAGTGTGTGTGCCAGAAGCTTGAGGTCATGAGTAGTAGACATGGGCATGTTCCTGTTTTCTCTTTGCCAGTGAGCTGCAGTTTACTGATAGCATGAATAAACTTTCTCTTCATCAATGAGTTCATCTGACCTAGCTTGATGCTTCTTTTATTATCGGTGCAGCGCATTCACGACGAGGACGAGAGGAGACACAGACATCTGAGCGTAAATGCACTGCACCGATGTCTAACCAGCATGCCCAAGCATCTACTATGTCTTCATTTTTTTGCTTGCACCCAGGTTCCTACTTTCTCAGATTCACTCAACTATTGCTGCTCTAGCTCTTCATTTCATGTAATATCTTGCAGGAAACACTAAATGTTTAAATATACACTGCACCAGTAACAAAAGTAAAAATATAAAGGAAACTAAAAAAAAACGATGTTTTAATTGCAGCATTGACTATGACAAGGTGTGATTCGACAAATTTCGCCGCAGTCATTGATTTAAAAGGAGGAAACCTATGATGCCATTGGGAATTCTAAACTGGAAAGTGGTCACCTCTCAAAAATGCCACAACCACATGACAACTGGTAATGTGGCTAACTTGCCACTTGCGAGTTTTTGCATCAAAAGCTGCCTTTACTTCGGGCTTCGGCCCCGTTAGCATTTTTTGTGCGATGTTGGTTTTTGTGCCCTGGCCTTTAACTTTTTTTCCAGATTTTTCATGAAAAAAGAAACATGTGGCTACTGAGATTATATCTACTTTGTAGGTGCGTTTGCACGTTGATGCCCTTCTGTCAAATGTAAAGCACGAATCAAAACATCCAAAATCATGTTGAAAGTTCAGCACATTTGTGTAAGTGTATCTCGTCCTTTTGTCCTTGTCTGCCAGCACCGCAATACCATAATGCTCGATAACCACTAACTAGCCCAGCAACATATCCTGCATTAGTTTTAATAGTGCTGATTGCACAAATTCAGTGATTTTTGCAATTGTTTCAGTTTCATGTTTTAAAATTGGAAAGTGGATCAGCAGGCCATGCAAATTTCAGCCATCACAGCTTGCAACATTCTCGGAGCTGGATTAACAGAAATAAGGGCCCTAGGCTAGAGTGCATGCCACCTCCCCCCCCCCCCCA
>JAJIZL010018308.1:601208-619981 GCA_023969395.1 Amblyomma maculatum | reverse complement strand
TACCCCATTTCATTTTACCCTACACCAAACTAAAAAAAAAAAAAAAACAAGGTGTGATTACTGTGATTGGCACGAGAGTGATGGATTATTTTTAGAAAAAGACCTCCCGAGTGAAGGGGAATTTCTGTTTTTGCAGCTCCACAAGGTCTGACAAAGGCAAAAGCTAAACAAAGTAAGATCAGGTGGGGGCCCCATCTCTTCATTCTGATTTTCTCTCTTCATATCTGTCGCTCAACATTCAATACTTTGTGGTTCGGGCTCCCTTCTCACATCCTCGGAGATAAGGTTCTGTGCTTCAGCATCCTTAGCCCCTACCTTTATCCAGTGCTACATTCTATCCTATTCCGTACACACAACTGTCACAAATTTCTGTACAAAAAGACATGAAATACAACTAAAGAGTGCATTTTTAGTACACAATGACAGTTGTAGTTTCGAAGCGTGCCGTAAGAGTACGTAATTTTCAATGCAGCACACATTCTTCAACAGTACCTAGTACTATTTAGATATTCATACTCTCTCTTGCAATACGGCCCCCTCTAGTGACATCAACATCTACATTTACACCATAAGACAACAGAGACAGTGCCACTGCTTGGCATCATCTGTGTTCGCTCCAAATGTGCAAAGTGATAAGGGGTGCCGCCGGCACCTCTTGTGCTGGATGGACAAACCAGAGGCTTAGGCTTTAGGCTGTGTGAATCAGCATCATAGAAAGCAGTTACTGCCCTTATTCATCTCACAATTTCTGCATGTATTATACTTTCAAAATGTAGACACAACAGTTTATATGCTGCAGGAACACAAGTAAATCGATGCCTACAATAAGAAATCATATTGCCTAGAACAGCTGCAAGGTGAATACAAGTACAGTAATAAGGTAGAAAGTTGGGCGAGTTGGTATATAGACATGGTTGAAAAAATCCATTGCACTAAAAAAGATGACGTCTAAACGCTTAAAAAACAGGACAAGCGCAGACTCACAACTATGGTTATTTGATTAAACAGATGAGATATATATGCAGAGAAACAAACAGATGCACCTGCGCAGAATCACCAGACAGTAAAAAAAAAAAAGATTATGTTTCAAATTTTATCTAGGTATAAAAATGCACACTCTGCTAGGGAGACAAAGGCTGGGTGATGCATCTAGCACCTTTTTTCCTGATACAGTAGGCCTTCTTAAGTTCTCATGTTAGCCTATCTCGATGATGGAAAAGAATGCTAGTTTGTGAGAACTGCGGATAGCAGCCTTGTCTATCTTTATCACCATTCTTATTTTTTCCTTCGTTGCATTTCCTGCAATGCACAGCCACGTGCAAGTAAGTGTCGGACAATATGACCTCCAAATGCTCCTTCAGACATACATTTATACATCGGCCCATCTGGCCAACGTACACCTTACTGCAAGATAAATGGAACTCATACACAACCGCACATGCAGGGGACTTGCCATGATCTGTGCCTAATAGTAAACTGAAATGGGCCAATACTCTGGGACAAATCAATTTTTTTCTGTACACAGGCAAATCTGGACAATTTGAAGGGTGCAGAACAAACCACTGTAATCTCATAACAATGGGCGACATTCTTTATGTTATGAGAGAGTTGTGCTTATAAGGTATGATCTATGTTTAGAGTGTATAGTCGTGGTGTTTTTTAGCACAGTGGATTTTTTCAACCAAGTACAGTAATAACTGACTGCGATGATGCCAATAGAGACCTTATTCCCACAGCTAATATCACTGATTCACCAAAGTTGCTGGCTACACTCAAGGTCGGTGAACACAGATGGTGCCCAGCGGCGACTATGTCTCTGGTGTCTTCCGGTGTAACTATACATTTTTGTCGATTTCTGACATTTTTGTTAGAAAACATTGCTTGCTACAGGCAAAATGACAACAAAGTTTGAAACAAGACTCCAAGCACAAATAGTATTTTGGCCTGTCCAAAATTGAACACATTAAAATTATTGGTTAGGTAATGACAGGCTATTACAGCATGTTACAGAGACGTACACCCAGCTATATATAATGCAGATTACTGTCAGCACATATCAAACAGAATGCTTATAATTCTGCGCTTACATCACTGCATTTAAAACTGAAAAACAAACCATTTCGCTTAAATTTCAAAAGAAAAGTGTTTATAACTTGCCAAATTTCTTGTGCAGCAAATCCTGGAGGCGGCTATCTTGATCTTCAACCATTTCAGCTTCTCCTCCAGCTTTCTGACCTTTCTTCGCAGGGACTTGCTATTTTCTTGCTCTTTCCTTAGCAACCATCTCTCAATAAGCTCATCACCCGAGCTTTCAGGCCATGGGAGTCTTGTCCGAGAAGGAGCAGATTTTTTTTTTTTTTTTACTGCGTTTCACCTTCAGAATACAGAAAGTATAAATTAGCAAGTACCATCTTCAAGCATCCATGCAGCGTCTGAGCAAATAAAAGCATTAAGGCAAAATTCACCAACTTACTTTATCAAATAATCACCACAAACATTTTTGCCCCCAACACAAATACCTACATGTGTTATCTATAGTAATCCAAGATCTTGATCTGGCTGGCAGAAGTGCTGGCTCATGGCATCAGTGCCTCTGCCAGCATGGCGTCTGGACAAATGCACCCCCCCCCCCCTACTGGGATGAGCAAGTTTGGCTCCATAAGATAAAAAAAAAAACATCCTGCCATCGCCCATGCACTGATGTGACATTCCAATAGGATCTGTTTTTCTATAGGAGAATTGCGCTGCGTTTGCAAACTACTTGCAAAAAAGGCCCTGAGAGACACTACTCAAGGGGACCTTTTTTCTCATTCCTGCAGTAGCTAACAAAAATGCAACAAGACTACAAAGACATGAAGCAACGCATGAAGCAATGCCGAAGTATCAAAATCACCTAACAGCAGCAATACATTTCTAGCAGGTGCACTGGGTGCATGCTGATCTGCGCCTTTACAATAATGGGCCACCACTGTAATGAAGAACTCAAGTTGCTTTATTTCAGATATGAAACTGGAGAAAGCAAAGACATGCATCCACAGTACAAGTGGCATGGTGATTAGAGACATTTTGTTATTGCAATCAGTGCTGCAAATGTGCATGACCGAAAATCTAGCTTCGCTGAAAAAGTCATAGGTGTAGTGATTCCGTTGGTTCAAATTATATAGCCCATCACATACAAGCAGAATAAGATTGAAATTTCAAGCTAACCGCTTGAAGAGCCTCGATATATGTTACCTTTTGAGACTGGTGCATTGACTGTCAGCAAGCGTGCTCACGCAACGGATCTATAGGCTTTGAATTTTTCTCAAGTAAAAAAAAGCTGCACCACGTCAGAGTCTATGCAGTGATACGTAAGTGTCAATATAGTAATAGTCCAACTTTTTAGAAACATGTGCTCTTTTCTGGTGCACACAGATTACACACATACCCACTGAATCACACTGTTGTAAGCCAGAAGCATTGAAGTACTACAGCAGCTTCGATTGTGCAGGGTGAAGCAGCTAGGGACCAATAAGTTGATTATACGTGTGCGCCATGCCTCCTGACGTGTTACACTCTGCCTGCATACTGGAATGGCAGCCACTGTGGCCCAAGTGCAAGCTCTCTACATATCCCAACAATTGCCTTTTTTCCCCATTAAGTTTACATTACTCTCCCCCTACATTTCTGACCATTGATTCAATATGCTCAATATATGCTTTTCTGGAATCCTGTACACTTACTGGTCAGTTTTCTAGCTCTCTTCCTCCACTGCAAGTCCGCACTCTTCCTATACAAATATTTAGTTATTACCTTCGTTGCCCATCGGTTTTGCCCATTCTCCATACCCATCCTTCTTATCAGCATTTATTCTATGCTTCTCAAGCTTTCAGTGATCTCCGCTTTATGTCACCCTGTACTGCCGCATCAGTGGTTTATTTCTAGCAGCGCTGGTCCGACTTCAGGAACAACTCTCCCCTTCTGAAAGTGATCCCTGGTGCCAATACTCCTTTTCTGATACCTCTCAGCATCTCTTACCCATTGTATTTTCATATTGCTCTGTGCTTCATTACTCTGACATGTCTGTTCCCTTTCAGTTAAATACTGTTCCTGCTTTCCCACATACATATTGTCCTCGTTTGTCCATCCTGCAAGATATCTATTTTTCTAAAAGCCTGCCCTTCCTTAAATATTGATGACATGCTGTATCAGACGACCACACTGAATGTGACCGCGGTTGGATAAATTTGAATGGCAACAAATAAATGCGCAACAGATGCAGGTCCCTTTTTGTCATTTGTCTGCTAATTGTGCTAGCCTATGTGGCATGCAGAGAGAGAAATTTATGGGAGCTAAACTTATTGCTAACTAAAGGGCACGTTACACAGCACTTTGCAATGGAATATGGAATGTATGTACACATTCTATTACGTTTTCAGTGGTCAGCGTCAGATAATATGAGTATAAACAATGAGCAGATAAACTAGCTGGCCGCACTTCTATTCGGCAAGCTCCGCCGCCCGTGCAACGTAAAAGTTTGCTTGCGAGAAGACGCACGCGGCTCGTGTCACCGTCCGGGACAGCAAAAATGTCTAAATATGTTTCCACGGCCATCAGCACGTCGAACTGTATGCGACTTCCACATTGCAAAATATGCGCCGATTATAATATGCCGCGCACGCACAGTGCAGCGGAGTGCTGCAAGTTAAATAATTACGTGCAAGCAGTTGCATAGTACACTGAGCACGTTCTTTTATCAGACACTATTCAAGCCCTGCGCACACGCAGGAATGCTCCAATAAAAGGGCGGGGAATGCGGCAATTACTGTGATTATGCGTACTCGCTGTCCGTTATTCCCTTATTCAAGAAGGATTAGGGGGGATGAGGCAATTACTCTGAGCATGCTTACTAGGTTTCCGTTATTGGTAAGTACTTTGGTGCGTATGCGTGGTTGTGTTTGACCGTACACACAGCGTTGACGGCGGGCCGACACCGATCAAAATCTATTCAACGCCTCCATCACCTTTTGCGGAACAATAATATAAGAGCCGCAAACTTACACAGAAGCTACGTCAGCAGGCAGTAATAGTACGATCGAGACAAAAAGTATTGCAATATACTTGTAACAAATGCAGACTTACATCCAAGAAGCAGAACGTCGCCGGGGGGGTAGGATTCTTGTACCTCACCGTTGAACGTCTCCTTCCAGTAGATTCTCTTGCATTTAGCAGAGTCAGCGCATGTGACCGGGTTAAAATCTTTGATTAAGGAGGAGGAGCTTTATACCCATCTTGTATGCTGTCCTCCCTTCTCTCACAACACAAGCAGCAGAGGCACCGGCGAAGCGCACTGCGTGGGTATAAATGGACGCGCGCCAGCAGCAGTAACACTACACCAACAAAAGTCGTTTCGGCGGGAGCAAACCGCGGAGGAGGAGAAAAGAGGAAGCAGACGGGAGAGAGAATTTAAGAATGCGGCGGAAAGGCGAGAGTGAAGAAAAAAAAGCGGAGAGCGAAGTTTTTTCCGGAGAGCGATAACTCGTTTCGGCGTGAGCTATGTGGAGAGAGCACGGGGGACTGCGGAGCAGCGTAGGAGGAGGAAAAAAAGGAAAGCGCAGCAAGTTACTAGATGTGGAGAGAATGACAGAACGCGGCGAAAAAGTGAGGGAGGAAAAGAAAAAGCGGAGAGCTTGGACAAGTTTTTCCTAACCCGGGAGACGCGAGGAAAGAAACATGGTGATGGCAGAAACTTTAATTGCCATATATACAAACGGGTAGGGAGAAGCCCACTGCGTGCTCTGGAGGAGACATTCCTTGCAATGCAAAATAAATCCCTTGGATCGCAAATTCGCAATCCCTTTCATGGCACTGGAAATGACGCGGCGCTGGCCTACTTCCAAGCTCAAATAAAATAAATCCAGTTATTTCATTCACGAATTATTAAGAGTATCCATGCTGCAGTGGAGGTTGGTACAACAATACGACAAAAAGAATGCATCATATCATAGCATAGGTTTGCAAACCAAAAAACAAAAATGTACAGTTGAACAAGTACAAGACGTAGAGTCTGTCAATAGCACATTCCGCTATGTTTTGTGCACATGTATCTGCAAATACCGATGATACGAGTTTTCCCAAATAATTGCATTGCCGTCAAGTTGGAAAAAAAAAAAAAAACTAAAGAAAGGCTATGTCTGATCAGCTTCCTCCTTTCGTCAAGCCTAGGAGGTGACGTGTTGAGATAAACCGAATGTGAGGCAAGGACTTTCGATGTTCTGTTCACTTAGTGTTGCGACAAGATATTATTCCATGATATCGAAGGAAAGTTAAAGTCATCGAATAAAATGAAGGTGTACAGATATGATGTGGTTTATAGGATGAAGCATATTGTGGAATTCCGGTGCAAATGAAGCTGCCGCGTGTGGGAGCCGGTAAAAGCAGCCGAAAATAGCGGTTAGGCTAAAAGCTCTAGAGTGAACGTGATTCAGTTCAAAAGTTTGGGGCATTATTTATGGGGCGGCAGAGCAAACTTTCATGAGTAACGATAATGATGGTGCCGCCGCCCCGTATGCTAAAAGAAAGAAAGGAGTAACAAAAACATTGCGTAGCCGGTTATATGTTCCCAAAGACCATCTAGAGAAAGACCTCAAGCCATTGTTTACAAAATACAGTGGATACCACTTATAACGTAACCGCTGATTGTGAAGGAGGTACCATGTCGTGGGGGGCCACAACAGTGCACTAAACACTAAATGAGGATTCCTCTATCCCCCTCACCGCACAGCTTGTGTTCCAACTAAAAGGCCTTGCTCCGAGACTCCTCATATCATTTGTTTGAATTCAAAGAGACAAGGATGCTTTAGCCCACTGCGTTTGTGGCTGCTAAGGTTAGCACCAACGCCTTTGCGAAACTGAGCTTGCGTTCGCGGATACACAGTTCCGCTCGCGGCGGTCGCGGTATTTTACGCGGTCGCGCGCTGCGTGCGGTATGCTGAAACTAATCTGTGTTCAGAGGACTTAGTGCGTTGCGTTTTGTTCATTTATTAATGAGATGCGTGTGTAGCTTCAGGTAAAAAGTGCGGTACCGCTTTCAGTGCAGCGTTCGAGGTCCCGCGACCTACGTTATAAGCGGTCTACACTGCATGTATACTAGTCCTCAACTGCAAACTGGCAAATAAGTGCCTAAAAAATATGCGGCAACGTAAAAATGGTATATAAGGAATTTCTTAACAAGTAGCAACACCATAACTGAACATTCCGAAGACTCCGACAAAAAAAAAAAAAAAGAAAAAAAAAAGCTTCCAAGAACCATCCGTCCTGGAGACCGAGACCAAGTATCGGAAAAAAGCGACTTCTTCAGTTAGATGACCCCGAACCACGTGAACCGTACGAGCTAGCCACAACGCAGAAAAAAAAAAAAAAAGATGACTCCAGCGAGCACCGCTGCTACCCCACACCTGAACCTGCTGGCACCTTGACTCAATATAGGCTTTTTAAATCTCCCCCCCCCTCCCCTTCCTACCCCTTTAAACCCCACTCGCTCTCTTCTTCTTTATTCGTCCCTCCTTGCCTCTTCTCAACAAGCCCTTCGTCACCCGCGCCGGAGTCGAGCAGTAGGAATTTAAGAAGTGATGGTTGGAGAAGTCTCAAGTTTAGAGAGCAGATGCGAGCGAGGGGGGAGTGGTGGGGAGGGCTTTAACCATTAAGCAGCTGCAGCAAAAGAACTGACCTCGAACAAGCAAAAAAAAAAAGCAGGCAAAACGAAGTCTCAAGTTTAGAGAGCAGATGCGAGCGAGGGGGGAGTGGTGGGGAGGGCTTTAACAATTAAGCAGCTGCAGCAAAAGAACTGACCTCGAACAAGCAAAAAAAAAAAAGCAGGCAAAACGAAGGAAGCAGCATCGTATGCAGGGGTTGAAGGCGATGGGAGAGGGACAAGATGGCGGTACCTGCACAACACGAAAAATGGAGGGGGGGTGGGGGGTGATTTCAATGACCCCAGCGAGCACCGTTGCTACCGCACACCTGTACCTGCGAGCACCTTGACTCATGACTCAAATAGGCTTTTAAGCCTCTCCCCCCCCCCCCCACTTCCTACCCCATTAAACCCACTTGCCCTTTCCTGTATTGGTCCCTCCTTGCCTCTTCTCAACAAGCCGTTCGTCACCGGTACAGAAGTCGAGCCGTCTCCCAATCATCGCGTTTCTGGGAATTAAAAAAAAAATAAAAATAAATAAACCACCGGAAGTTTAAAGTTTAGAGAGCATCGGATGCGAGCTAGGGGAGAGCGGTGGGGAGGGCTTTAACAATTAAGCAGCTGCAGCATGGGTACTGACCTCTAACGAAAAAAATAAATAGGCAAAACGAAGGAAGCAGCGTGGTATGCAGGGGATGAAGGCGATGGGAGAGGGACAAGCTGGCGGTGCATGACAACACGAAAAAATTTGTGAGGGGGGAGGGGGGAGGCTGATCTTTCTTTTTTCTGCTTTTAATGATTACGTGTCGTTGTGGAAACCGAATATATCTCTTGATCTAAGAAAGGAATTGGATTATTGAAATTTTGTTATGTATATTTTTGTGATGATGGCACATAAAGTGCAATGACCTACTTTATTACATCAAATGAACAGCTTCTTTCAAGCCATTTAATTGTTGCATGCAGATAAGCAGAATGTAACTACTTTTGGCCATTGTCAAGCATCCAAAAGCACCCTCTATTCAAGAATGCATTTTAGTATTGTACGATTAAGCAATCACGCCTGTAACTATATACTTTATTATTAATTGCTTCACACTTTCTTTATGTAACAGCGCCCTGTTGGGGAGTGATAAATTGTACCATCACTGTAGTATATATGTTTTGATAAGAGTTGAGTGATTTCGACATCTTGGCATAGTTAAAGGTACTGTGTTGTTTACATATGGTTGCCCAGGTGATGTACATTTTCAACATAATACGACAAATGAACCATTGACAATCAAAGTTTGGTTGATATATGGGCGCCCATATGAACTCTGCACCCATATGCCCAGTGCCCATATGATCCATATGTCCTGCAATGCATATGGATATGGGCACAATATGGGGCACATATGGCCTCATACCACTTGCCCATATAAACTGCGCCTAGTCCTATATGCCCCATATGGTGGGAATTTGACCCCATATGAATAGATATGTGGCCTATATGAATTCATATGTGGCCTATAAGAATTCATATGTGGCCTATATGAAAATCATATGGGTCTTTTTCAGTAGGGATAACTTACGAATTATGAACACCTTCTTCAGCAAACGGAAGAACCGGAAATGGGCATGGAAAAGTCCTAACGGGGAGACTAAAAATGAAATCGACTTCATCATGTGTTCGACCCCCGCCATTATGCAAGATGTAGAGGTAATCGGGAAAGTGCGATGCAGTGACCACATGATGGTGAGGTCCCGAATTAGCCTAAATCTGAAGAAGGAACACAAAAGATCAGTAAGAAAGAAACCCATCAACAAATTAGCGGTGAGGGGGAGGGCAGAAGAGTTCAGGATCTCGCTACAGAATAGGTATACAGCTCTAACCGAGGATGGCGACATTACCCTAGAAGCAAGGAACAATACTTTCAGAAATATCATTACTGAGTGCTCGGTAGAAGTAGCAGGTCGGATAGTTAGAGAGGATTCCGATAAGCTGTCTAAGGAGACGAAAGATTCGGTTAAGAAACGCCAGAGTATGATAGTTTCCAATCCAACAGACCAGATCGAATTGGCCGAGATATGAAAGCTAATCAATAAGCGCAAGGTGGCCGATATAAGGAAGTATAACATGGAGAAAATTGAGCATGCTGTATAGAACGGGGGAAGCCTTAAAGCAGTAAAGAAGAAATTGGGATAGGCAAAAACCAGATCTACGCTATAAGAGACAAGGCGGGCAACGTTATCACGAATATGGACAAGATAGTCAAAGTAGCCGAGGAGTTCTATACAGATCTCTACAATAGCCAAAGTAGTCAGGATCGTATTGAGATTGGCGGTAGGGAAAATCAATTAGACGTTCCACCAGTGACGAAGGACGAGGTCAAGAAAGCACTAGAAACTATAAAAAAGCGGAAATCAGCTGGAGAGGATCAGATAACTACAGATTTGCTGAAGGACGTCGTGCTAGAAAAATAGAAAAATTGGCCACCCTGTATACGCAGTGCCTGGTGTCATCGACGGTACCGGAACCATGGAAGAATGCAAACATTATCCTCATTCATAAGAAAGGGGACTCTAAGGACCTCAACAATTACAGACCAATCAGCTTACTGTCTGTTACGTATAAGGTATTTACCTAGGTAATCGCTAATATAATCAGGACAACCTTAGACTGCAGTCGAGCAAAGGATCAAGCAGGGTTTTGGAAACGCTACTCTACTATCGATCATATCCATACCATCAATCAGGTGATAGAAAAATGCTCGGAATATAACCAGCCCTTATACATAGCATTCATTGATTACGAAAAAGCATTTGACTCAGTTGAAACCTCGGCGGTGATGCAGGCATTGCGAAATAAGGGGGTAGACAAGCCGTACGTGAAAGTGCTGGAAGATATATATAGTGGCTGCACAGCAACCATAGTTCTTCATAAAGAAAGTAACAAAATTCCCATCAAGAAAGATGTCAGGCAAGAAGACACAATCCCCTCACTACTAGTCACAGCTTGCTTACAGGAAGTATTCATAGACTTGGAATGGGAGCAGTTAGGGATAAGGGTAGATGGAGAATACCTCAGTAATCGGCGATTTGCTGATGACAATGCCTTGCTAAGCAACTCGGGGGATGAACTGCAAATAATGATTGATGACCTAGACAGAAAAAGTAGAAAGGTAGGCTTGAAAATCAATATTCAGAAGACTAAGGTAATGTTCAACAGCCTTGGGAAGGAACAGCAGGTTACATTAGGTAGCGAAATACTGGAAACAGTAGGCGAATATGTCTACTTAGGACAGGTAGTAACCGCAGATCCGGACCATGAAAAGGAAATAAAAAGAAGAATAAGATTGGGATGGAGCGCATTTGGCAAGCACTCGCAGATTATGACTAGCAGCTTACCGGTATCGCTCAAGAGGAAAGTATACAACAGCTGCATCTTACCTGTACTCACCTATTGGGCTGAAACGTGTAGGCTAACCAAGAGAGTTATACTTAAGTTGAGGACAACCCAGGGCTATAGAACGAAAAATGGTAGGGGTAACATTAAGAGATAGGAAGCGTGCAGAGTGGGTTAGAGAAATAACTCAAGTTACCGACACTCTAGTGGAAATTAAGAAGAAGAAATGGATATGGGCAGGACATGTAGTGCGAAGAGAGGATAACCGATGGTCGCTTAGGGTAACAAACTGGATTCCAAGGGAGGAAAGCGTAGCAGGGGGCGGCAAAAAGTTAGGTGGGCGGATGAGATTAAGAAGTTCGCAGGAGTCAAGTGGATGCAGCTAGCACAGAACCGGATTAAGGGGAGAAATATGGGAGAGGCATTTGCCCTGCAGTGGGTATAGTCAGGCGGATGATGATGATGATGACATGCCGCTTTGAACGCTATGTTACATTTGGAGACCTGGAGAAATTCGCGACTCGCCAAGAGGAAACAGAGGCAAAAAGTGATGCTAGGCTAGAAGCAAATTATCTGCATTCCCTCAACAAATCAAAAACAAATGGATTTGTTGCATCCAAAAATGCACGACAAATCTAAGAACAATTTACCATTCTCATGCAAGAAATTCAAACGTGCGTCCAGGCGCAAACGTTTGAAACGACGCTAAGGCAGAAATCCTCGCCACCTGTACCAAACCATACAATCGCTTGCCTCCCACTCCAATCTCCAAATCAATCCTAGCTACACCCACAGTTCATCATAAGGCACCGCCATCTACTTCACATGTGGAAATGGAACTGCTAGCGATTCCGCCGTAAGCGAGGCAACCTGGTTTACGGCCGAAATTCGGACATCTCCTTCGGTATAATCGCCGTTGAGAAGCCTCATGGCCCAGTGAAACTACCTGGCTATGAACCATACTCCCCTCTGCATGTCGCCGCCTCCGACACTGCCATCTTTATTCAACGTGATCTGTCAACCGTCCAGGACTCCTTAGACGACGTTTGCGTTCACTGCATCTTGCAGGAGCTCCTCCTTAATAAAAGGGCTGATCAAAGCCTCTTCATTCTAAATATTAATAGCTCCCCAAAAGACAGAAGACGCGACTTTACCCTTCTTATTTTCTGTTTCGAAAAGCTGCGCACCACTCGAGTATCCGCATGCTAAGAGATTTCAATGCCCACTGCCCCGCTTGCAGGTATCCCACCGCTAACCCAAAGGGTAACATTCTTTGGCCTCGAGAACAGGAACTGGGCCTCACAGTTATTACTGACCCTCAAACTACCACCGGCGTGGAAACAGCGTATCTGTTGACACTTCATCTGATCTAGCATTCTGCAAAACTCTGCGAGTGATAAATAGCTCAACACTGTGGATACTATTGGCAGCGACCACTATATCCTCGCGGCCAAGCTTAGCACCTCTCCGTACTATCGAAAAGGGCGCCCGACTCTAATCAAGGATTGGAATAATTTTTATTAGGTATGTTCTCAGAACGCGCCAACCCAGATTGATAATCTGCACGAGTGGGTCGCTACCCTCTAGGCAGGAGTTTTTGCTACTACTACGGAGTCCACTACTGCGTCTGAATAACCTAAAGAGATAGCCGCCTGATTCATCTATGGAAGGCCCAACGACGCAACGCCCCAATAGAACGCTTCAGTGTCGAATAGTTCATATAGATAAGCAAATCGAAGCTCACACTATTGCTTGGGCTACCCAACAATGCTCGAAGTTTGCTACAACATCCGTGGCCAGCTAGCGCTAACCCACACCAGGAAACCTATCGCTATCTTTTAGACTAGAACGGTTGCCAAAACATTCCAACAGGACAGCATTTCCCGCATAAATCATAAACACCTCGCTTTGGACCCAGACCTGCTCAGTGAACTTCGCCTGCGTATCTCAACGCTGATCCCCCAACTCTTCCCCCTATACAGGCGATGCCAACCCCGCCTTCGATACGATTTCGGAGGCTGAGGTAACATTTGATCTAACTCAACTCCGCCTTAGCTCTGTTCCTGGGCCGGACGGCATTTCCAACAGACATCTCCTTAATTTGGATGATACAACCATTGAGGCCTTCACTGAATTAAGAATGATTCTTGGACTGATGGTGAAATCCCCGAAGCATGGAAACATGAACGATTGACATTCATACCGAAGCCCTGCAGACGACTAGCCTGTGAGCACCTCCACCCCATCTCCCTCACTTCATGTGCTGGTAAACGGATGGAATACGTCATTATCAAGCGGCTTAAACATTATTTTGAAGATAATCACTTCCTACATTCTATTATAATATGCCTCCGCTCAAATCTCTCCTCTCAGGACATTATGCTGCAGCTGTCTCCGAGAAATGTGTCCGTTTGCAAGAGTGGGCCGAAAGGCAACGCTAGAGCTTCACATAACCAAAGCCTTTGGCAATGTCTCCCACGTAGATAATTTCACTAATTTCTCCCTACTAATCCCGCCTATCGTAAATACGAGTATATGCGCACGCTTCACTCCAGCCGCGAAGCTGAAGTAAGCTTTGCCTCTTTACTCTCTGGCTCTATAACACTCGATAGCAATCGCACGCCCCAAGAATCAGTCCTCTCCCATTTTAGTTTCAAAGTCGCCTTGCTCACGCTACCTCCAAAATTAGATGCTAGCCCTCGGCTATCCTATACTTAATACGTGGACGATATCATCCTCTGGGTTTCAATAGGCAATAATGTCGAAATTGAATCCACACTTCAGCAAACGTGGGATGTCATTGAACAGCAGACCTTAGCAGAGCTCTCATTCTCCTCTCAGAAGTTCGAGCTGCTCCTCATCCGAAGTCAATCCAACTTTCATGATCGGCCTCCCATCTACATTACTCCTTGCGGTATTGGTGCTTCTTATCCAGAGCAATAGGAAAAACACAGACATTCTAGCTAAACTTACCGCCGCTGTCTCGCCGACCATTCGTCTCATTCGGCGCAATGCTAACAAGCATAGATTCATGCAGGAGGCTGACGTGCTACGGTATGGTCCTGGCGTTTGTTTTCAGTCGTTTGACATACACCCTCCCTTAATTCTACATTAGCTGCTGGGAAGAACAGGTCCGCCTTGACTATGCTACTAGAAAGGTACACAGGGCGACTCTTCACCTCGCTCACTGGACCCCTACTTACAGACTCCAGGCATTAGGGGTCTATAACGCGTTAACGGAGCTCGTGGAAGTTCATCTCACCTCTCAGTACGAACGCCTCCCCACCGCCACCACGGGATGTCACATACTAATCAATGCACGAATAAGCTTCGAAGCAATCGTCGCTGACAGACCTAGCTTCCCTCTCACATTCACAGTGACCTCGTCGATATCCATATTCTTAAGAACATGCACACAGTGTATAATATCGCTCGCCGCAACGTCAGCAATAAGACCCTGCACAAAATATATTCGACAGATCGCACAGCAGTCCATGTCAACGCAGCCGAGTAGTCGAACGCGATGATTTTTTGCTCGCTGAAGTAAACATCTGTGGACGGTCGCCGATTGCGTGCTCCATCCGCTTCAGATCATCTGAAGAGGCCGAAGAGGCAGCCAAAGCCTTGGCGATAGCCTCCACCTCTGTAGAGACCAACTTAAGTTACCGCAAATTTGCATTTCGTAACTTCACCTATAGCCGGGTCTCTCTCGTCCTATACCTCCTCCTATCCGCCAATCTCCAACTCCTCCAGATCCAACTGATATAGGTCCTACCGCACTCATTCCATCCAGGGAACGAGGCGGCCCACAATTACGCCCGAGGATTCATTGACAGGGCTGTGGCGTCACCATTTGCGTACAGCGAAAGATCGTATGGTTACGTTTCATGGCATCCCTATGGACTACCGGTTAGGTCGGCTTATTTATCCCCCGGCATATATTTCCCTTAAGAAATCCCAAGAGGTTGCATGGATGCAACTTCAAATGAACACGTTCCGGCCTTCCGTGATACATTCTTGCTTATATCCTGTAGTCTACTCATCCTGTGTACTGTGGCCAAAATGCCACACCCTCAGACGTACTCTGGGCTTGCCCTCGGGACTCCCCTCAAGCAGTGCGCAGCTTTCAAATAGTGGGAGGTCGCGTTGCTCAGCTCGAACTCTGACGCACACATCTGGGTCCTGACAAAAGCCCTAGAATTAGCCGAATGCCACGAGCTCATGGTCACTTGATGGGTCTTTGCCCCCAGAATATTTTACTACTTCCTGTTGGCGGAAATCAAGTTTATACTCCTGGTATTTGCTTCAAAGGGAAGGAAAGCGTAGCAGGGGGCGGCAGAAAGTTAGGTGGGCGGATGAGGTTAGGAAGTTCGCAGGGGTCAAGTGGATGCAGCTAGCACAGAACCGGGCTAAGTGGAGAAATATGGGAGAGGCCTTCGCCCTGGAGTGGGTATAGTCAGGCTGATGATGATGATGATGATTTGCTTCCTAAGGTTTCTTAAGGTAGGTTTTGGGGAAAGGAACGCCCATATGCTTTCAGATACCACGGAAGGGTGGACACCTACACCTAACCTGATCATCATCATGTTTTCATATTTTATCTTGTAAGTTTTAAATTGGTAAATATAAACGAAATGCACAGTATCTGTCAGAATACTCATGGACACCTGACCAGCTCCATGATGGAAGGGATAAAGAAGGGTGTGAAAGCGGAAATGGAGAGAGGTGACGTAGTGGAGGGCTGCGGAGTAATTTCAGCGAACACGAGGCTTTTAACAAGCGCTGCCATCGCCAAACACAGCGTTGTCACTCCGTTTAAGTTGTTTGAGGGAAAGGAAAGTGCAACATATTTTTGGTGGATCCCACAGAATCGTAGACGCCCGCACATGATGAGGTCAAGGTCACTTGAAAGTCAAATATAGTACCATGCGCAGACGGGATGTGCCTAGCGTAGTGAAGCTTTCGCTTTAAAATAACCTTACGGAAATTGAACCGGAGCACTTCCGGATGCACGATAGCCATCTCTATGCCAATGAGACTCTTTCGTACAGTACCGTATTTACTCGCATAATCCTCGCACTTTTTTTCGCAGAAAATCGGTGCGAAGTTAGGGGGTGCGATAATTACGCGGGGAAAATTTTTGAACAATGCTTTGGAGTGTTGAAAGCAAATGTAAATAGGCTGTGAACCGGGGTTCTCAAGCCAGCTATTGTAAATTTAACCAAAACTTCAATTGCAAGCAGGACTTACGTTTGTAATAAAACCACAGAGACGACAAACACTAGCTGCAGAAACACTTTATTTGCGAAGGCTGGCCGCCCGCAACATCACCATCACTCAGAGTCCGCGGAGTCCACGTCGACATTGCCATCGCTATCGCTGGTCGCTGCTTCGTCGGCTTCCTCAGCTTCACCCTCTTCATCTTCGTCCCACACCAAGTGGTCTTCTGTCGCGTCCAGGGC
Source organism: Amblyomma maculatum (assembly GCA_023969395.1). Lineage (NCBI taxonomy): Eukaryota > Metazoa > Arthropoda > Arachnida > Ixodida > Ixodidae > Amblyomma > Amblyomma maculatum. The sequence continues at coordinate 603,459 of JAJIZL010018308.1, read as the reverse complement.
GTTGGAAATGCCAGCTTTCTTGAAACTCTTCACGACCACGCCAGCGCCAATCATGCTCCATGCATCTGCTACCCAGTTGCACAGCAGCTCCACAGATGGCCTCTTTATCTTGCCACCCGGCGTAAGAGCGTGTTGGCCTTCGGCCATCCATTCTGCATACAGCCTCCGAACGTTATCTTTGAACGGCTTGTTCAAAGACACGTCCAGAGGCTGCAGCATCGATGTGAGGCCACCTGGTATTACTGCGATGTCCGTACGCAATTCCGTCAACTTCGCGCGAACAGAGTCCATGAGGTGACCGCGGAAGCTATCAAGAACGAGAAGCGACAGACAAAGAAGTGCTCCCGGTCGCCGTGCCCACACCGTCTTCAACCAGTCGATCATCAATTCTGCCGTCATCCAACCTTTCTCTTGCACCCGCACGTGTATTCCGGAGGGCAGCTTTCCTTTTGGCAGGGTTTTCCGCTTAAAAATCACATATGGTGGCAGCTTCCGCCCGTCCGCAGTCATGCCTAGCATGACCGTGCATCGTTGTTTTTCGGCACCAGTCGTCCTTATGTGCACAGACCGCGCACCTGTCTGCTCCACTGTAGTGCTGCTCGGCATATCAAAATTGAGAGGCGTTTGGTCCGCGTTTCCGATCTGGGAGAGCAAGAAGTTTCTTTCCTGCCGAATTCGTATCACGAAGCGATGGAAGTCCACAATCTTGTCTTCATAGGCTGCAGGTAGCCGCTGGCAAAGCGTCGTCCGCCTCCTGAGCGAAAGTCTATTGCGCCGCATGAACCGCGTGGCCCACCCGTTACTTGCCTGGAAATCTTGCGCCGAGATGCCTTCTTTCCTTGCAATTACGCGCGCCTGGTTCCGCATCAGCTCTATTGACACGGCGCAACCATCCGCCCGTAGAGCCTTAATGTAGTCCAGGAGTGCAGTTTCAACCCCAGGAAACTTTCCCGTCTTCGGACCATGGAAGGCACGCCGAGTCTTGCTGGTTGCCTTGAGCTTGTCGTGCTGCCGTCTCCAGTAGCGGACACAAAACTCGTTGACTCCGAAGTGTCTGCTGGCAGCGCGGTTGCCGTGCTCCAAAGCGTACTCGACAGCTTTTAGCTTAAAGGCAGCGGTGTAGCTTGCGTATCGCCCCATGGCGAAGCGGCACAGAGAGCACGGTGACAAAAGTAGCACGCACTGAGCGAGGCCTACGAAAGTCTTCGCAAAATGGCAGAACTATGCGCGGAACTTGGGAGAACGTGCGGCGGTACCAGCGGAACAAAACTGACGAAACACCTTGACGTTTCCTTCTCGAGGCGCTCGGAGTGGTCGGAGCTGGTGATGATGATCGTCGGTTGGGTCGGGTAGCGCCTCCTGGTAGCGCACGCACCTAACGGGGCCAGCTAGTTTCAATAGCACTAGAAAGATGGCGCTCGCTACGCGTAGTCGACTGCCGCGGTGCAACATGTCGACTCTCGCGGCAGTGATGTTGGGGGTGCGATGATTATGCGAGGAAAAAAATTTCCAATTTTCGATAGGCAATGTGGGGGGTGCGAGCATTATGCGAGTAAATACGGTATACAGTTGTACGTAATTGAGTACTTCTAATGATATAATTATGCATATTTTCTAGTCACCTCTTAATTTTTCAAATAGCTACATTTCTGGTAATTCAGCTGTATTTCTCTGTAGTTGATTACCGACAATAAATACTTCGCAAAGAAGTTACAGAGGAGAAGCATTAGTGATAACGTGATTCAGTCAGAATATTAGGCCACATGACGGTGTGCTTGGCTGCATGATAAATGAACACCATCTGCGGACGACGTCAGAACCTCAGATAGGTTTTGACCGAATAATGAAAGCGGGCTTGATATGGTTTCACATAAAAACCAGCACCTGATGTCCGAAAAAAACACTGACGGACTAAGTTTTTAAAGCCCTTTTGCTTAGCGTCTTTTGACAGAGGCAGTAGAGGCTAACGGCGTTTCACAGAGAGCGTAGAAAATGGCATCCAAATATTGAGTAAATAATATCGGGTGCGCAATTTGTTGTAAGGTATAGCACCATCTTAGCGTGTACATTGTGAAAGTGCATTGCAGTGGCTGATGCCATCAAAAGAAAACATTGTGAAATCAGCAACGCGAAAGCTTGAAAACAATGCCTGTCTAAAATTAAGAATGCGTAGAGCCGTTCTTAATTTTTAATAAAACTCTTAATAATAATAATAATAATAATAATAATAATAATAATAATAATAATAATA
>JAJIZL010018308.1:579546-601198 GCA_023969395.1 Amblyomma maculatum | reverse complement strand
TAATAATAATAATAATAATAATAATAATAATAATAATAATAATAATATAATAATAATAATAGCAATAATAATAGCAATAATATGATAATAATATTAATAATAACAATATTATTCATAATAAATATTTTTAATAATATAATAATAATAATAATTCTTAATATTTTTTATTCAATTCTTAATTTTTAGTAAAAAGGCAGCTAGAGAGCTACTTTGTGTTATGGCGGTAAAATGCAAAGTAAAACAGTAATAATCGATTACTTTCGTTTAGTCTTCCGTTATTCTTCTTAGGCTGTAATTGACCAACGTAGTGAGCTACATTTTCGGTAGAATATTTGTCATCGAAATCAATGACTTATTTTCTTTGACCTCTACGGCTTTGTTTCAGTGGGATTGTTTCGATGCATTATGCGCTCACTCCTTTGCTTACAATCTACAACGGCCACATTATCCCAGATTGCATATAGGTGTTGTATATGTACAAATTATCATTATTAACAATTAGCTTTACCGGCTTTGATACGTTAAAACGCTTAGTAGCTCTCCACAGTAGGACAGGTACCTTTTGTATTTAGTGCAACTTATTAGCGTCATTACCTAGAAATATTGTCTGCCGAATGCTATAGCATCAGCTATGACGACATTTCGGCGAACCCTAAATGTCTATTCTGATAAAGGTGTTTGCGAAACTGCCACATTGCAACTTTAGCGACTTGACTTTGGATCTGTTGTTCATATTCTACTGATTATCTACCTCTTTTATTCACGGTATCTCTTGCAACTTCCTCGTTTTCAGGAGAGGCAGGGGAACACACTAGCTGCGCCGCCTGCCTTGTCTCCTTGACTCTCCGTTTGTAACGCAAAGCTGTTTCCCTATCAAGGATGGAGCACCTTAGAATTTGTAATAAATTTCTTTATTCATGTAACTGAGATCATACAGCGGTCCTCGAGGAATCAGTATTAAGAAAAACTAGGACACAGAATGAACACAAGTTTTGTGCTAACTAAATATTACTGATATTACGAGTAACAAAAAAAACGAAAAGTCCATCTGTAATAAATAATTAACAAACAAGAATATATTTTATTTATATCAGCAAAACTGTCTGCACCTCTGAGTAAAATATTGTACAGTTAACGAGGCCAATGATATCGATGATCGCAGATGTATAGTCGCATACTATCTTTACTAAAAGTAAAATGGTTGCCGGGTTTTCTTCTCAGTCATATTAAATATTTTTATACCGTTTCTGAAGCTATATCTTTTTGTTATTTTATTATGACCGTTGCCCTCTCCTGTTAAGGCGTATTAGTTTTTTCGGGTTAGCATTCCGAGCTCTGCAGTGGTATTGAGAAGAAAGCATGCAGCCTGCTTACTTCAACAAGGACTGTACATTGTACAAGTGAATTTTATGGTTAGCATGCCATTGAAATGTTCCAAAGTTATCAGTAAATACACCTGTGGGCTGCCTATAATTCACAGCCTTTGCCTATTGACCGCTGAGCATTGACGATGTGCGTATCTAACCAGTGCCCATGTGTGACAGAAGGCGCAGGTGGCTCCGTCGGAGGGGACAACGACAAGGGCGATGAAGAGAAGAAGAAGCCATTCCGCCGACGGAAGTCAAAGCGCACGGCCATCGAGAAGCTGGGGAGCATAGGGAGACCTCCATACCGGCCAATTAAACACCTGGAGCCGTACGAATGCCACCGGTGCCACGCTAAGCTGCTGTACAAGTCCCAGCTTGAGTACCACGTGGCACAGCATACGGGAGCACCGATGCTTGAGTGCGAGTTCTGCCCCATGAAGTTTCCAACGAGCCGCATGCTGTCCGCCCATCGAGCGAAGAAACACAACTGCTTGCCGATGATGATGAAGAGGCGCCGTCCTGCCTCGCTGAAAATCGGTAATAGACCAAGTTTGCCTACATGAAGCTACGTAACAATTGCATCAAGGCGGTATAGGAAGAATATAGTAAGTGCGAAAATACACTCATCAAATTGCTATAATATTAAAAGAGAGTACAAGTTTTCTATCCTCAATTAATAAACGCGTCGTTTGGAAAACCTACGGCCTCAGTGTCCAATGGACCATGTTAGCCAAAACTAACCTGGCTGCATGTTTCGCTTCTTAGTCAGGCAGCAGAGAATTCGTACTACTTCTGAAGCTGTACACCAGGGCAAAGTAAAGACGATCTCTTGTCCTCACATCTTAACAAGTTGTGATCCTCCATATCTACGTTTTTTGGCTTCGTATATACTACCGACGTCTTGCTGCCGAGTTTTCGAAAATCCCCAAATAATAAGGAAACTGTTCCTCCAAGAACAATATACCTCACCGAGGAAACCATTTGTTCTTTCTGGGTCCAAGAACAACACTATGGATTCGCTGAACCTTAGTGCATCCGCCTCACATTAGGGAGGTACCAGATTCGATCCCTGGTGTCCCCGGGTTCACCACCGGTTTTCAATGGATTCAAGCTTTCCCCGGGCCTGTTGCCCGGCTCTTGTAGGGTGAACAGTTTGGAAAGAAGAGTTACATGATGGGCTCCTGCCTTACGAGGCGACCTTATGGTTGTCCGATGGCGGAACCAATCACTGTCTCGTCGGAGCACCTATTTAAAAAAGGGCCACATAATGGGCTTCTGCAACGCATTTTCGTTGGGTCATCATCGAGCGGTCAAAACCGACCCTGTCCGCCGCAAGTGGCGGGCCTGTCTACTACTGCCAGCACGTTGGTTGCGTTGTGGATCGCACCCACGTGCTCGGGCAGGCGGGGTCGCAACACTTGTGGTACACTTACATGACGTACACCCCTGCCAGACGCCTTAGCCCCCTGACGTCGGCAACTTTGTTCGTCCCGCGCTCCAAGCGAGAACACGATTCTCCCAATTTTTGTTAAGCGTCTAGGTTTTGACGCCGGCCCCATAGCTGGAACCTGGATCTACCGCCTAAGTGCCGGAAATGCAAGTGGAGGCTTCACCCTCCACCTTTTTGGTCTCATAGCGGTGTGCAAAAGGTGCTTGCACCAGTTCTGCGTTCGGTTCGTCTTCCCTCTCATAGCCTACTGAGACGCCCGAAGGCCTCAACGTTTCACAGGGTGTCCCTGGCTTTCCGGAGGGCGAGTGAAGACAGTCCCTAAGTCCTTAACGCTTAAGGAGTCCTTCAATGTAATTTGAGCGAATTCTGTTTCTTAATTTTTGCAATTCTTGAGTTATGTCGATGACATTAACTCCAAGCACAACACCATATTTCGGTATCTAATATTTTCATGTGTTTGAGAATTAAAATCATGGTAATGACATTGGTACTTAGCAGCGGATATGACGTCAAATGGCTAGTAATTAAATAGAAAATGCAAAGCAAACGGTGCCCATTATGAAAAATATGGTATGCGTGCTCCTGTACGAATCCAGCATGTTTGCCTGGCACACAGCCGCTGCAAGGAAAGTGAGACGTAAAGCGCCAAAAGTGGCGCTGGTTACTATTTAATGCACTAAGGACTTATGGCTATGCGGCTATGTAGCCAAAGGTTGGCAGGAAAGAATTGAACGACATCGTCAGTCGCTACCCGTTATTGCAGGATGCCTGGGATACCGAGAAAGAGGCGCCGAAGGAGCTGGCTCACGAGAAAAGCACAATAGTGGGGGTGCATGGAGACATACGAATGTATCCTTCCGTTGCCTGCCCCCGGTCTCGATTTCTCACCGTATTTCTGCTACACGCCATGTAAGAGAATCCGTCGACTTTAGAAAAAACATGTTATAGTGATCAGGAAATCATGTAAAGCCATCTTTCGCGACGTTTTAGTGACGTACTCATGTAGGTAGCTTCAATGTTTTCGCTTGTTTCCGCACGTACCCTCACTGGGCGAGTGAAATAGGAAAGCGAAAGACGGGAAAATTGATTTGAAGCAAATTTTTCGTTTGCTTGCATTTTGAAAACTCATTCCTTAATATCTCGCGTTGTAATGCACCGCATTCTAATGTTCCTGTAAGTTTGTTTATTCGCGATATGCGTGATATAAACAATAAATGTAAAACGTGGCAGGGCCTCTTTAAAGAGGTCTCGATTCGCCGATTATATTAGGCCACTTCGACGAGAAGGTTGGTGGGGTTTAACCTCCCAAAGCGCTCAGGCTATGAGAGACGCCGTAATGGAGGACTCCGCAAATTTCGACCCCCTGGGGTTCTTTAACGTGCACTGACATCGCACAGCACACGGACGCCACTCCATTCCGCGTCCACCAAAACGCAGCCGCCGAGGCCGGGATTCGATCCCACTTCCTTGGGCACAGTAGTCGAGCGCCGTAACCAGACAGACGCGACTAATGTTGGACTTGGCACGGTGCTAGTATAGGGGCAGGACGCCTATGAGCGCATCTTCGGCTACGCCATATGTGCTCTCTTGTTCCGAAAATAACTATTCGGCCATAGACAAGATGTCTCACAGTGATTTGGACGCTTGCTAAATTCAGACTATACCTTTGTGGACGACCATTTAGGGCCATCAGTGACCATCATTCCCTGTGCTGGTCGGCGAACCTCAATGACGCTTCTGGACGCCGTACGCGGTGGAGTTTGTGGTGCCAAGAGATTAACGCTACAGTAGTATACAAGTCTGGGCACTGAAGCACTGACGCCGATTGCCCTAGCACGCATTAAAACTAGACGCGGGATACGCTGATCTGGTTGGCGACGCCTTTCGTAGAGGAGTCGAAACGTCAACCCTCGCCCAAATGCATGCCCCCACTCATTGAATACCTTGAAGGCCGCGCGCCAGAATCACCTCGCCTTTTCTCGCGCACGCTAGCCGCGCTTTCGCTATGTCGTCCTATTAGTCTTCTCTGTTGCTCTTCGCGCAGAAGTTCCACGCGCATATCACAAAGAGCCATCGTCTGGACATCTTTGCTTCTGTCCCACTTTGGCACGAATACGTCAGAGGTATTGTGGGGCCAAACGTGCGGCCACAGCGGGATATTATGTTAAATCGTGTCTTGACTGCCACAGCCGGAGGACATCTCCTTTGAATCCTGCGGGTTTGTTCCTGCCAGGTTCTTCATCGGAATCGTCGTTTCCCAAAGTCGGTATCTACATATTGGGGCGGTTTCCTACGTCATCTCAGAGGCATAGCTGGATTGGTGCTTCCTCCGAATATTTATCACGTTTTTGTGAAGCGTGGTACTGCTGCCAGTTTCTCAGCTGTTTTTCCCAGCTGTTATCAGAAACCGCCGACCTTCATTTATTACGCAGAGTTTGCAGGACGTAGTGCGAATCAGTGACCAAGTTGGACACCTCATCGAAGTACCGCCTATCACCCCCAGACGAACGGCCTGACGGAACGCCTAAAGAAAGTCCTGACCGATATGATCTGCATATACGTAAACGTGTGCCACAAGAACTAGCATGCTGTTTTTGCCCTACTTCACGTTGCTTATAACACCGCAGTGCAAGAAACCAGCGTCTATACACGCCTTTCTCTCTTATTCGTGGACACGAAGCGACTGCTACGTTAGGCTGGACGCTCCTCTTGGTTGGTAAAACGGCTAAGTCTCCGACGCCGAAGAATTCGCCAAGCTTGCCGAAGAATCCCGTCGACTACCAGGATGCCAATTTGCCAGCAACAAAGCCGCGGTGCCCGACAGTACAACTTACCTCATCGAGACGTCGGATATCATCGTGGTGACCAGGTCTGGGTATATGGACTCCCATTCGGCAGAGAGGTCACTACGAAAATCTCTTGCTTCTGCTATTTCACCCTACGTCCTTCGCCGTGTTAGCGCCATGAATTACGAGGTCTTTCCTGAAGGGACTCTCCGCTCTTCCCTTCTAGCTCCTGTATGACATTGTGTCTTTCAGCACACTGCAACCTTACCGCTCGCGTTAGGTGCTGTGTTTGTACTACGTGCCGCTCGTTTGCTGCCTTGTACATTGTCTGTTCCTTTGTAACCTTTTATTTCTGTCCCCTCTATCCTTATAGATTCAGCACAATTCTTCTCTTGAGGAGGAGGGTAAAGCTAGATGTATTGTGGAACTGGTATGGCCCCTCGTGGGAAGACGAAGAGACCAAAATGCGGTAGTGACTGCAAGCTGCCTAACCGGCTGTAGGTGCTGTTTTCACCTTTGACAATATTAGTATTGTTTGACTGTTGCTATTGTTAAACCTGCTATCCCAGCTGGCTTTGAAGGCCGGCCCTTATTATTTTGTAATCCCCAACGTAATTAATAGCTTTGATTTCGCTCTTTCATTGGCACCTCTTTCCCTCAAGGTAATATTATGGTGCCCATATATTGAGTAACAAACAGCTTCTCTCGGGTGCGAGTGATATTCGTCGCCAAAAGGTGTGACCAGCGTTTAGCTGCGGTATATGACGCAATAGTTCTTAACCTTGACGTCCGCCGGTTTTTGAAATATGTCTAGGGAGTGCAAGCACTGAACTTAAAATGACTGTGTAAAGCCCTGCCACTTTGAAACCTAAACTTGTCTAGAGGACAGGAAAAATGTACTCCATTTTTAGACTCTCGATAACTTTAGTAAGTATAACACAGTGTGTACTGCTAAACTTAAGCCCGTTACCTAGAAGCTTCTGAGAGATCCTGTTCTGCAAAATACTTACCTGTCCCAGCAGTGCCACATCGTTCGAGGTGACCTGGGTAGATTTCATATCGTATGATGTTTTCATATCGGCCTTTCAATATTATACATTTTGCTTTTGAAAAAGTGCGGTTATAAAAAGCTGAAGAGTTTAGTTATGCGAGATCCACAGTCGAGTTGAAAGAAGCACGTTATATTACAGTCATAAAAATGTTACAGAAGGCAATAAAGGCAGGCTACAAGTTGCGAATTGATTTATTCATTCATTGTCGAAATGTACCGGGCGTGACCCCATTGGCTTGGCCATCCATCTCGGCTACGTGTAGTAGTTGATTCGAAACGATATGCCAGACAGCCACTGGTAAAAGTGAGTGTTAACAATATCCGGTTCGGCGCTGGCATCATGAGGTTGTGCACTTATAAAGGGCTCCGCAAAGTCCACTGCGCGATCCGGGGCACAATAAGTTCCGAACACTGATGCCTGCAATTGTGGTCTGTTATGGAGCTTAGAATTTGCGAACTTGGAAGGTTCAATGATATGATCAGACCACATATGCGCAAAATGGCCTGAAGCGAATGGTGGTTGGCGGCAGAAATAATCAATGGACAATAAGGACAATGCCCATTCGAAAACACTACAGAACTGTGTCAAAAATACGACAAAATATCCTGTAGTTCTGTCGTAACCATCAGATTTTTCGGTACTTCTGTAGTACTTTTCTGTAGTTCTGTAGTTTTTGTAGTATATTTCTGTTGTCTGTAGTTCTGTAGGACTTTTCTGTTGTAACTACAGAAATTTCTGATGTTACTACAAAATATTATGTTGTCACAACAGGTTTCCCGTCAAAAACCGCACAGAAATCCTGTCGTAACATCAGAAAATTTTCTGTAGTTTTTTTCAACTGGGTGGTTTCGTCCGAGGTACAATTTCGACCATTTGTGCCGAGAACACCCGAGCAAAAGCGAGGACAATTGATGTACCTGATAGAACACTGGTGTTTACCTGGCGGCAGCAGTCATGAAGCCTTGTATAAATAACTTACCTAACGTGAGGTTTCTGCACAACCAAAACCTGACCTCATCGAAGGCTACGCCTTTCTTCAGAGATGTGCTCTTCAGAGAAGCTCTATAAGTCCAGCTGCGCCCCTGTAGTACCAAAGGCCACATTTCGAGCATTCTAGAAGGCCTGCACGTTGGTTCCTCGCCCTTTTGGTTCTCACGTTTGACCACCGAAGCACGAGTCGCATTTCAACATCATTTAGTAGCCGCATCAAATCGGTTACCTTTCCCACGATGTGCACCCCTAAAAATCCGAGCGTTAGGACGGGAGACCAACTGTCCACATCAAATGAACTGCTTGGTAAAAGGGCGGCAGCAGGAAGCGAGGCGCAACCTCCCTAATGTAGACGCAAGCGTCCAAACCAAGGCCATAAGACAATATTTTATAAGAACTGCCAGAGATAGCGTTACAAAGTCTCCTTTATAGACAAGATCGCGATGAAACCACCTTTGCAGACAGTGCGCTTTATCGAGAGTGATATCTACGGAACATTTTCTAATTGCCGTGCTAGGCTTGCGGACGCTTGCACCGATTTTTACCGGGCGGTTTCCGGTGGTGGGTTTCAAACCAAACAGGTTACGCCGCCGCGACAGACACGCTTGTATTGATTCCACCAACGCGTTCTGCGTTTTTCGATATTTTTGCATCTACAAATACTGTAAGAGAAATGCACTGAGGATTATGAGTGCAAAACGCACGTTAACAGCTGCTGCCGTGTTTCCGCACAACTGACAATTCGTCATAGAAAGCAAGAATAGCCTTGAAAAAATGTACTCCTTGAACTAATCTTTAATTTTGCCGTAATCGGTCGTTGTTTGTATGTATTGCGGAGGCAGCATATACGTAGAAATTGATGTCGCTGGGCACACAATGGCCAATCACGATGCTGTTTCGAGTGAAATATCGATATTGAAATGGTACAGCAGAATACAGCAGAAAGTGGAATAAACGATTCAACAATGCAGAAGTCGTTTATTTACATTGCTTAATGGGACAGTGGCAAAGCATCATGCAGAGGTGGGATATACTCTCAAGTCGGCGTATAATGTGGCACATTCTGAAAGAAAAAAAAAAGTTTTCAGTTGACATCATTCAAGAGCTGCCTGGTGCAACCACGCCGCCCCAAATTTAACGATAAAGATCGCATCGATTGAAAATCAGTATTTAAAAAATTCTGAAATTGTAATACCATATTAGGAAGGCATGAATGAAAAGCATGCACTACAACAGTTGAGAGATTGAGTGTTGTAAAGGCGTTGGGACATGCATGTGTAAAAAGAGAAAAGTAGACATGGGTTATGGCAAGGGCCTTGCCTTTTTAAGATTTCAAGTTCTCCTTAACCTGCTAGCTAATCTGAAAATAATGCAAGAGGACTGGCTGTGCAATAAAGCCCAAATCACAAAAAAAAGTAGAAATAATTGGAGCATAACGCACGCCTTCTACAAGCATAATCTCCAAGTCTGTGTTGAACTTCGCTTTTATGTATGGCTGCTCGCCCGTCGTAACGAAGTGGTGCGGCTTGTTTGTATCGAAATCGTTGGTCACCACAAGACCATTCGCTTGCAGCCGCACCAGGAAGGTGAGTTGTTGACCTTTTTTCACATTGTTAGAGAAATTCACCTTTGCTTTGACCTTTCCTAAGAATTGGATAAACACCCTGAAAAAACAAAAGCAGAGAAATCACTGTCAACATCGTTTCACTACAAGTTGCGAAAAATGAAAGGGATCTAAGTGATTGTTTCATTACAAATGAGTGCTTTAACCACGCAGCTTCAAGAGCATATGGGGTAACTCAATCAAATTTGCTCCTCAAGAAATATTTAAAGCTATGGCTACACGGAGTTCTCGTACCACTATCAAGATAATTTCGGCGGGAAACTTGAAATCGAGAGGAAATATGTTCTCCACTCATGGCTTAAATCGATGGCGTTTGACGATGGTTTAGATGGTAATAGCCGTATACTCCAAGACTGATCTATGTAAATTGCAGCCAATGTGGCCTAGAATTACAGAGGACCCATTAAACTTGGGTATCTTTGCTTCTCTGCGAGGTTTTGCTAGGAAGCTCTGCATTGTTTGTAATATACGCACTCCTGCAGTATTTATGCACAAAGGGGAGTCCTCTGCTGGACATATGTATTTTCCGCATATGGAGTGTATGCCAAAAATCGCCTAGAAATCCAGTTTTGCTCACAAAACAGTATATAGAAGGAGGCTCAATCCCCTAGAACTTAACTATAGCGGATTGAGGACACGTGATCATGTCCAGGCCGACCCCTGACATATATTTTGAAGTTAAGCGTTCTGCTTAGGCCTAGAGAAAAGTTTCGAGGGGTCTACTAGAGCTCACACCAGTCTGGCCTCCTCCTCTTCGACACGAAACTGCTGGTGACCACGCGCAATGATATACGCAAGGTACGATGATATACGTAATTTATGTTCATAGCAAAAATATATAATATTGTTTCTTACAAATTTGGATTGTACCTCGTGGAGCTGATTGCTATATAGCTAGGATTAGGAACTTTCCCTTTAGATTTATGAAACATCCAGTTAAAAAGCAGACGTGCAGTGAGCTGCCTTCGCCCTTAACGTGTCATCTTTTCTTTCGCACCTGCACACCGATGTTGTGTCCACAGATGGATATATCCTAGACCACTCAGGTTCGAGATTTCTGCAGAAATGATCTGTGGATGGGCAGCAATGCAGTTATATAACATTTGCTGACGAACGCATACGAAGCCGAACATTGGGTAGCAGTTAGGGCTGAAAAAAGCGGGTTACTCGATGGGAAAGACCATGCAAGCATCTGTATTGTTTGCTCTGCATGTCTTGCTGGAATCCTTTGCCTCAGACGCTCGAAAATGTGAAATATCTGATGAGCTGCGCCCAAATTTAGCGTTAGGAAGTAACGTAATCGTCGGCAAATTTTTTTATGAATTAAGATAATGTTAGCGTTCTTCGATGATTCCAGTATCACTGATGACACCAGATATCGGATATACAGGGTGGCCAGTTTTCCTAGCACTACATGCCCCATGTCCTTCAACAGATCTGTAGGTACCTCAACCTACTAAGCTGCTTTTTCCTTTTCTTAGTTTCTAAAGCTTGCTTACCCTCATTTTTAGGCACTCACAGAAAGTCTGATTGCTCTTCATTACTTCCAGGCTTATTATTGTCCCGACTATGGTATAGGTCAGTTACTTTAACGGTTACTTTAACTGTCATGTCCTTATTCGTGATGACATTGGCCGCCTTGTCCCCTAGCGAATACATCTGATTTTGTGCTATGCCTAATTTTCTCTGCCCGCTTTAGGGCTGCCCTGTTCTTTAGAGCATGCTCGATTTTCTCCTCGTTGTATTTCCTTATGTCGGACATTCTTCACATAATTATTACCTTTGACAGCTCTGCCAGTTCTTCCTGTCTGTTCGGTTGGATGCTTTAATGCTTTGGCGTTTCTTAAAGCTTTCGTCTGCTTAGATATTTTATCGCTATCCTTTCTAACTCTCCTACATTCTACTTCCACCGCGCACTCAGTAACATCTCTGAAGGAGTCGCTCATTTTTTCTACACTAAGATTGTCATTCTCAGTTAAAGGTGAATATTCATTCTGTCTCGAGAAACTGAATCTTTCTGCCTTCCTCTCATCGCTAATTCCTTTATGGACTTCTCCTTAATAATCTGTTTCTCTCCCTCTTCAAATCTAGACTACTTCGAGAACACAGTGTGAAGCCAATTTCATTTTTAGTGTCGTACAAGAGTATAACAGTGATTAAATATGTGGTGTTAAAAACCCTCTGTGTAAAACTTACTCTGCCGGATTGTCTTTCTTTGGTCGCACTGTGTAGATGACGGCTGTCTGGATGGGAAGCACCTTGTCCCACAATAATGAATCGGCTTTCTGTAGAGGAGAAAAAAATATTAGCATTGAGCACAAGTCGCAACAGTTACAAGAACCTTGTTTATTCCTGCAGCTATAAACTGTAATATATATAGGCAAATATGGATAGCATCTTTGAAGGGCTTTATTTAGTGCATTATATTATGCATCCGCCAGCGGCAGGAGATGTTTTTGATTCATGGGACCAGAGAGAGAATAGGCAGTGTTTACCCAGCGTTTAAATTCGCTGACTTGCTACTCAATCTGGCCAAGGGATGTCTTCAAATACATAAAAGCCTTTACAAAAAGGCAAAGTATGAATATCTGAGGCTAGCGTAAGCTCTGAGTAAAAATAAATATTTGAGATAGGCCAGGGAAAGCACTTGCATGCAACTGCTAGTCTTCAGGCAGACCACATATATGTTCTTTTTTTAAATAATTAGTATTTAATATAACTTTTCTACACTACTAATTATCAATTTCAGACAATAAGTGTGTTTCATATTTGAGGACATGTTTCAGTAATTTTCTTTTTGTTTATTTGCAAAAGCAAAAACGTTGTGTCAAATTTCAACAAAACAATTCCCAGAACACAGTAGAGTCTGCACTGCAGAAATGCATAATCCTGACAATTGCTGTGTTGTTCGCGAGATGTGTCAGCGGGATTCCGCGAGCGATATCTACTGCGCCTTTGCTTTCCTGTAAACCAATTATAGAGCGCAGGTGAACTTCGATGCTTTCAATAGAATTCTGGTTGTGCTCGACAAGGGAACGTGATTTAGCGCAAGGAACAGAAACGCTCAGGCTTTCGCATTTATCAACTGCAGATTCAGGAGCACTCTCGTAATTTTCCCGACTGCAGTTAGTTGATTAATTCTCATTACACACTTTCAAATCATTCGCACCGATCTGTAGACGTAAATCACAGCCTTTCCTAATGATTCAGTTTCAAACGTTTCAAACTGCCCTCCAGCGGAAGTTATGCCTACGCTAGCGGAAGTCGACTACCAGGCAACCCTATTTAGGAGCCGAAATAATCACTCCCGGCAATTTCGATATCTGATTGATGTATTTGGCACTAATTTCCTAATTAACTAACACGCATCCGAGTTTATCCCCAGCGAAATGTTTTCATCTTCAATATAATGCAACCAATCTTTTTCCTGTGATTCGTTTCGTTGGAACGTAATCATGCGAAAAAATCGTGATGTCACAAAACTGCCGATATACTTATTTATTGCTTGCGCATTAATGCCCGTGCACGGAGTTGAGTCCCGTGTGGCCAGGATAGCCTTATGAGTGTAATTGCAGAGTCCATCGACAATATACTGCCTGGTGGCAGTCGCCTGCCATGACAAGCTGCAGGCCTCGAGGAGTCTGAGTTTCTCGTAAATGCACGGGGTGACGTCCTTACCTCGAGCTTGTTGCGCGACCGCATGCACTTTACGTCATGTGCACTGTGAAGTGGAGCGAAAACGGCTGTGAGGGCTGCTGACCAAGCGGACCAGGTGGAGCAGCGCAGAGCTTAATACTGATGCCAAGACTGAGCGGCACCACGGAGACGTTGCGCCATAGCAAGAGTGGTTTTGGACTAATAGCACAACCCCGGGCAGTCTTTTAGATGCCGTCAACACCATGCGTTCGTTCTTCAGTAATCTGTCCGTATTTCTGTAGCGAACATCGATGAATGGTGGGAAGTGTGGTGCGGCCGGTCGAGGCAGTGACCGAAGTTCCTGCGTACGCGTCACTGGGGAGATATGGCCTACATGAATTCGAGGAAGAGGATCTGAGCTGAATGCGTCGGTGACGGTTAGCGCATTACCGAAGTTGCCGAAAGGGTGTGGGCCTAGCCAGTCCGCCGATAGGGTCGTGATGGCTCCATTCATCCATTATGTCAGTGTTGTCGTCTTATAAGTGTGCATACACTTACAGAGGGCGATCGGCCAAGATTTACATGGCCAAAAATAAGACTTGTTGCGGAAGACTGAAGTAAGGAAAAAGATAAATTACCGAAATAAATAGAAAAACCACTAACAAATGCAGGAGACGAACAGTATGAGATTGGTAGTTAAGGGAACAAACGATGTATATCTTATATATTGGAAGCGCACAACCAGATGAGAACAGTGAGAGAGACGAGAGAAAAAGGAGCGACAACTCTCAACAGTTTATGGTGAGTCGCAAAGCAGCCTATAAAGGCAAATCATGGACTGTAAACACGCATGCGCAGCCGTAACCATTCAAGGACGACGCAAGTGTTGTAATTCCTTGCGGGATAAAGCAATCGACCGCTTGGACGCTCATTGTGCCCCTATAATCTACCTATTTAATGTG
The DNA here is from genome assembly GCA_023969395.1 of Amblyomma maculatum. Lineage (NCBI taxonomy): Eukaryota > Metazoa > Arthropoda > Arachnida > Ixodida > Ixodidae > Amblyomma > Amblyomma maculatum. Next base: position 587,331 of record JAJIZL010018308.1, on the reverse strand, counting down.
GAAAGACTTATGTAGCACAAAGCGGGAGGTGTGTCAACGACCGCATCCGTGAACGTTGTAAAAATGTAAGGGAAAAGTGAGGAGGGTTCGTGGACGCATACTATAGTAAGTGTGATACACCATGACGACCCGAGTGAAATACCCAGTCCCGGTCAGAGTGCAGAACCTTGTGCGAAATCCAGCTGCATTTTACAAAGAATGCACCATTGCCACCAGAAGTCCCTGCCAGCTAGTGCGTGAAGTTATCGAGGCAGAGATAATAGCTGGTTTATAGAAAAAATGCGTGTCCAGACTGTCGATTGCTTTAACGCGTAAGGAATTACAATCTTGCGTCGCCATTGAATGCTTGCGGACTGCACGTGTGATGACCGGCAGAGATATGCATATGTATGCTGCTTCGCGGTTCAAAATAAAGTGTTGAAAGTTAGCGCTCGTTCGTCTCTCGTCTCTTTCAATGTCCTCGTCTGTTTGTGCGCTTCGAATTTATACCATGTCGTACCAACACCAATTTTTTCTAGTTTTTGGCTGAGGTATGATTGAGGAGGGCTCCAAATGATGCTACCCTACTCAAGGATGGGCTTTATGAGGGTAATATAGGCTGTTAGCTATAGATGAGAAGGAGCTGCTGACAGTTTTCTACGAAGAAATCCGAGTTGTTTGAATGCTTTTGCACACGTGTTATCTATATGAGTGTCCCAGCTTAGTTTATGGGTAAATGTGACGCCTAAATATTTCACCGTATCAACCCTCGTTATGTTACATCCTGATAAACTGTAAGAATATACAAGAGGTGCTTTTTTACGTGCAATTGTGATATGTGACTACTGTAAGTAAAAGCTTTCGAAAGGTGGCCAATAGCTCGAATCACCTGCAGACTGAATAGCCACCTCTATTCCTACCTGGTGCCAAATTTAAATGAAAGACAAAGCAAGCAAAACCTTGAATAATGGTGATTTCTCTTCATTTGAAGAGAGCCATGGCACGAGTTGCTGCCTGGAGATATCAGTACAATTGTCCCATTCACTATGATGGGAGATAAAACCTTCTGCTGTAACTGACCTGCTTGTGTCGGCCACTAAGCTTACTAAATCGCCTGACCTGTGTAATTTTAAATGAACAGTTACGTTAGCTACTGTTATATCGACTCTCACAAAACCGGCGCACATTTTTATTAAGTCAGTGCGCCGCGAATGAAGACCGGCGCGGCATCTACGTAGAGAGCAACAGCACATTGGAGAAACGTCTCCTTTTCCTCGAGAGGAGAGCGTGCAGTCTCGCGGACATCGGAGCCACCCGCGTCGTGATCACTCGGCGGCAGCGGCGACGGTGGCTTACCTGGCCGAAATCTGCTGGTCATTTCGAGAAAGTTCTACCGCAACTAACAAATGACGACGCGCTTTACGGCAGGAAGAGCGGTTGCTTGCAGAGTTAAAAGTTGCGTGTATGGGCGCGCCTGGCGTGGCGCGTTGTAACAGACAGACGATTGAGGTCGCGTGGCTTAAGCAAGCCAGCCAGTGTTAGAGCGACTGTTGCAGCTGGTGTTGCAGTGCTACTGCCCGGCTTCCAGGGTCAATTATTATGGGATAGTGGGAAAGCAGAAAGGGGCCAAGGAGATCAACGCCCACTTGCTCAAATGGTGCACAGGGTGGTGAGATGGGGTGAAGTTGCGCCGCTGCCACGCATGTGGGACGTTTGTAGCGCTGACACTGGGTACAGCTAGTGACGTACCGCTCAGTAGTTGTTCGCAATTTTGTGCAATAGAAACGCTCCTGAGTACGGTGGAGCGTTCTTGCAGTTCCAAGATGACCGAAACTAGGGTCGTCGTGCATGGCCTGTAACAAAGGATGGTATAGGCTCCTCGGAACAACCAGAAAGAAGCGGGGACCAGTTGACGAATAGCTTTCTTCCAGAGCAGGCGATCACGCACACAAACTCGGTGACCATCTGACCGATTTTGAGCGGCTGCGGAGAAGTTCCAAGGTGGGATCTCTTAGTTGTTCTTTTATAAACGCGGGGATGTCTAGCCGTTGATACCGACGCGAAGCAGTCATCGAAATCCTCGGAGTCAGACTCTGTCGTAGGAAGAGGAAGGCGCGAAAGACAGTCTGCGGCAGCGCGCTTACGGCCAGTTTCGTATGTGACTGTAAAGTCATACTCTTGTAACCGTAGAGCTCACCATGCAAGGCGGTCACATGGGTACTTGAGATTAATTAACCAGCAGAGGGCATAGTGATCTGTGACAACGGTAAACGGGCGTCAATAAAGATACGAGCGCTAGCTTTGTATGGCGAAAACGACAGCGAGGCATTCCTGTTCCGTGACAGTATAATTGCGCTACTGCTTACTAAGGGAGCGACTCACGTACGCCACGACGTGCTCCTTGCTGTCGCAGCGCTGGACAAAAACCGCGCCCATTCCAACACCATTTGCGTCAGTATGCACTTCTGTGGGCACTGAAGGATTGAAGTGGCGAGAAGAATTTTAAACTGGCGAAGGCGGAATCGCCCTCAGGTGTCCATTCGAAAGCTACATCTTTATGAAGGAGGCTTGCCAGGGGGTGTGCGATATCAGCAAAACGGCGAATAAAACGGCGAAAATACGAACACAAACCCAGGAAACTCCGTAGTTTTTTGGCGGACTGGGGTGGCTTGAAAGTGGCAGCGGCTGCTGTCTTTGCGGGATCAGGTTTGACGCCGTTTTCATCGACGAGATGTTCGAGAACTAGCGCTTGGCGTGCTCCGAGGGTACACTTCTTTGAGTTCAACATGAGGCGAGCTTAGCGCATACAGTCCAGCACAAGAGCTAAACGTTTATTGTGCCCGCTGAACATCTTCCCGAAAATCACGACATCGTCCGAGTAACACATGCACACCTCCCATTTTAAACCGCGGAGTATCGTGTCCATGAATCTTTCGAAGGTGGCGGGTGCATTACAGAGGCCGAATGGCATCACATTGAATTCGTAAAGGCCGTCGGGTGTGATAAATGCGATTTTCTCTCTGTCCGCCAGGTGGACAGGTATTTGCCAATAACCCGTTATGAAGTCAATGGTGGAAAAGTAGGAGGCAGAAAAAGTGAATGGCGTCTTCTATACGGGGAAGAAGGTACACGTATTTGCTAGTGACTGTATTTAGACGTTGGTAGTCGTGGTCCACCAATTGAAGCTACAGGGTTCTGAGTGGTGTGAAACACACTAGCACCATATGGCGCGGAGAAGTGTTTTTCGGCTTATTCCTATCATGCGCGAGAGATTCGCGCCTGATGACCTTTGGTCTTGGAAATCCTGATGGAATGCCACGGCCCCCATGACCATGGAGGTTTGCAGATGGTATACCAAAGAATTGTTGTTTCGTGATGTGCACAGTGGTACCAGAAGTAGGGACCTAACGTAAACTTTTTAATACAGCAGCTAATGTTCCTACTCGTACGCCTAAGGCGGTAGAGCTCTTTTTGTGCTGTAGAGGCCATGTAAAGACGATTTCATGCGGGAGATTAAAACATAAGAATGTCACTTATATTGCGATGCTCAGCAGAGTGGTTTCGAAGGCGTTTCTGGTTTACTTGGCCCGAAAGGATACACAAATCCATGTAACATCGGTATATATCGCAATGAATGCTAGTATTAGTGGTTAGTTATTGCGTATCAGGATGATATCGAGCAGGAAAGGGCTGTGCATGACCCCCAAGGTGCGCAATATTTTACCGTGGTTAACAAATTTGAATCATTTTAAGAACTCGAAAACGTGTTCAGGTTTGAAATCCCTTCAAATCGTAGACTGCGCAATGTTGCGTATATAAGACATTGTAAAAATTCAGGTTTAAAACCAGACTTATTTTCAAGCAATCTGTCTCTAAGTGCCCGTCGAGGCATTTACCTTATCTGATTACAAAAGTATGATGACACTATCAAGAGCCTACTTGCTTCGGTAAGAAGTCTCCATTTTATTTGGCGGTGCGATGTTCGGCTTGCAGGGATTTATGTGATTAGTTTATAGATCATTTTCTGCATAAAATTTCCTATGGAATTCTGAAGGATGACGGCCGGTAAAAAGGCGAGTTTGCATTTTGATTGAGGGCCAAGACTGGCATAGGTTTCTCCCGCTCCTCCCTTCCTTTTCTCAAGCACACCGCCAATGATTCAAAACGCGAATATTCTAGTCTGTAGAGTCTCCAAAGTTGTCCTACAGGGCATCAATAGCTTCAAATCTAAGTTGGCCATAGCCTGGAGACTTGCGGAGGTTTGAGCAAGCGAAAAACTATGGTCATTACTACAAACGTTAAAGGTAGATCCAACACAGTCGTTGTTGCTTACAGGAGGCATGGAATAGCCTCCGGTGGTTGCAGGGGACAGATAATAGACTTTTGTACTTCAGTCTCGTGACTTTTAGACTTGTATTCAGTGTGGATTAAGAAAAAGCACGTTCAACTACCAATCACCATGTTCGCCCAGTAAACACGTTTTTCGAGGAGCATTCATCCGCAAGCGAAACTGTAACCGAGTTTTCATTAAACCATTGATGGCCTACGATACCATCTGGAAATTCGGTATTTTGCATAACCTAGCAGAAACTAGGCTATTCACGTCAGGATACTGAACTGTTCTAGGGGTTCCCTGGCTAACAAATATTCAGAATCCACTTAGGCGCAACCTCTTTAGAGAAGTTCTTACAGGAAAATACCGTACTTCAAGACTGTATTTTAAGCACCACAGTTCTCTTAGACAAAATGAATTCCAATGCAGAAGTAATTACAAAATTCAAGGCAACAGTGGGCACTATTCTTTGAAACTTCTTTTAAAGATAGCGTTTTCTTCAGTGATAATCCGGCCGGGTGGTGAAAACTGTGAGGGCGTTATGCGGATATCTGTTATAGTACTCAGATTTCCGGTACTAACTGAAAGACATAAAACTTGATACAAAGTCTCGCCATGGTAAGCTGTGTTTACGCAAATATCGTCCAGTTTGTCATTCTGCCTGTGCGCTTGCCTTATAATAACACACAGGCTTTTAAACTTCTCGTCATTTGTTTGTAGCCTCTAACACTTAAGTGAAATTTTAGCACTTGTTTCTAATATTTATTATATTTAGTATTTCAACACTGGTATAGACGAAAAGAAATATGAGAGGCTATTGTTATACGCTTCGAAGCGAAGCGAAGATTTAAATCTTTATTATTTTTGTAAGGTTACCTAGTATAATATTTATTTTTCATATGAGCAGTCCGTCAAAGGAATACTTTGCTTCTACAATGCTAATGTTGTACCAAACAAAGCCTGTTTTCGTGCCTTAAGTGCATGATTTTTTGAATTTGAAACTGCCCAACTGCTGCAATGCTTACCGTCAATTCAGGTACCAACTACCACTTAATTGAAAACATAGGCGGTGAACCATTTTTTTTTGAATAATTCCTTGTTAAGTTTCTCAGCACTGATTTTCCCACTCGTAGCATTATTGTATGCAGCCCACTTTGTAGAATTTAAAATGAATATCATATGACATCGGCGCACGCACTGCAGATAGTAATACTGGGTATAGCCGCTTACGCGTGTTTCCAAGTAAATGCAGCGCATAAGCAATTGTGCAAATCAATATGTAGTGAAGGTCACACCGTTGCAGCTGGCACTCGACGCACTTAGGAAAAAGGAAGACTGGTAATATAAAAGTACAGTTGAATGTTCCGAGAGGTCTGGAAGCTAGGCATATTCCGCAGATATTTTTGTGAGCTGGCACTAATTTAATACGAGCTTTCGAGTTTCCACAAGTGATAATGCTATCTAGGCGTTGTGCGTGCCAGGTTCTCAAGACTTGAACTCTCAAATGTCCTCCGTATCGTCAAATGTGCTCTTTGAGACACTACTCTCGCTTGCTAATTGCCCTTACGACACTGTATCATTTACCACTTTAAGAGAAGAAATCAACAGCAAACCAGTCAGAAATATTCTTGCATATTCCTAACGACTGATTTCTTCTGGTCGTTGCGAACGAAAATAGTTTTCGTGTAATCAGAAATGATCCTTGACATGTGGCACTGAAATTATAGTAAAGATCAAGCGCTATGTGTGCAACCGCTACTGGATATAAAAGGAATCGAGATTACAGTACGTGATTTTCAATGAATTTTGGCGCACATTCAACATATATATTGCGGTTCGCGAAATGTGCGATATATGTAATGTACTGAGTAAGATGCTGATAGCAAGATCTTCACTAGTAGGACACTTTCTATTTCTTGAAAGCTTCTCACGAGCGGTTTGTGGGCACAAATACGTCTACAGTTGGAAAGAGCATACGGAAGTGGTTCTCATGAAATATATGTTGTTTCCGTCTTCTGCCTTTCGTGTGTCCTTCACTGCATTTGGAATCATGCCATTGCGGGTGAGAGTTGGCCATAGTCGGGACCTGTGTGAAAATATTGCAGTAGTATTGAAGTAGTCCATGCGCTTTCGAAGGGGTCACGGTTCCTTCTTTCTGATGCACGTGCTTCCAACTGCATTATGTCGCTACATTGATGAGTCTTGGCCAAAGGCTGGTGTATTCGTGAAAACATTACTCATGGTTACCTTGCTGGTGAAATTGCTGTGGTCTTATTTTGCAATGCGTGAAAATGGTAGCAGCTTTCATTTAGGTACACTCCATACGAAGCAGAGTGTGTACCTATTCACTTGAAACACCATGTTGCGCTTTTTATGTCTTTAGTAAAATAGGACCTGGCAAAAACTTTGCACCGAACAGGGTTTACACACTGTCTCGAGATAGGACCATATGTCTCATATTTGCAATCTTTGTTGGTTAGTCAGGAAGTGATGAATTCTTTGAGCAATTCAGGATCTACGGCGTACGAATCATTCTTTGTCGCGAACTGATATGACGCCTTGGTCCTGAAGCTACTCGGGGGACAGTTGTTTAACTACGTGAAAGGCACACCCTGAAGTTGTTTACAAGTAGTCGCGTTGTAGTCACAATGCCTGCTTTCGCAGTTCTCTTATGTTCACTTTTGGCAAGCAGGTGATCCTAGCAGTGGTTTCATCAATTGTAAACCATTGAAACCAATACTTGCTGCTTCGTTAATGAGGAGGGTGGGGAGAAATAATAAGAAAGTAAGTTCTCGTTTGTAATGCATGCGATTTCTGACGGTCTGCTGGTGGCTCCAAATTCAAGACCTTGGACCACGAGTGAGGGGGAACCATTTGATTCAAAAGTATAGTCTAATCGCTGGTCCCTCGAGGTTGGGGCTTGTTATGAACAGTTGTCTGCTAGGATTATGCCCGCAAAATTGCTAGCCGAGTCGAGCTTTAAAATGCGAGAGGGAGTCGTACCCATGACTTCTGTTCTTTGAAGCCGCAACGGGGGTGTAACCTCCGGGGCTATGGCGATGAAATGTAATATTCGTTTAGAGGAAAAGAAAGGCGCGTGTCATAGTTATCGGGAGCATTTGAACTGGCCTTAAGAAAAGGAAGAGATGTGACAGTCAGAGATAAAAGAGAAAAAGAGGTGCTGTTGTGGTCGAGAACATTTACGGCCAATTGGGGATATTTAATACGCGCCGACATCGCAAAGCACACGTACATAAGGACGCATTTTTGCTCCGCCTTCATCGAAACAACGCATCCATGGCTGGGATTGAACGCAAATACTGCTTTTCAGTAGCCGAGGGCAGTAACCGCTGAACAGCTGACACTTTTGTATTTAAACGCTCATCGGCAGAGGTTGCATTTTCTCTTTAATCAACGGCACTTCTGGCAATGCCACAACTTCAGATTCGAGCCCTTGCTATAGGCTCCCCCCC
>JAJIZL010018308.1:486262-575003 GCA_023969395.1 Amblyomma maculatum | reverse complement strand
GGAGGAGGGTGGGATGAAAGTGGAAAGAGAGAAAGAGGAGCCGTAGTGGAGGGCTACGGAGTAATTTCGACCACCTGGGGATCTTTAACGTGCGCTGACATCGCACAGCACACGACGCCTCTTCGTTTCGCCTCCATCGAAACGCAGCCGCCGAGGTCGGGTTCGAACCCGGGAACTCCGGCACAGTAGTCGGGCGTCTTACCACTGCACCACCCCGGCGGGGCACAGGCCAAAAGACATCACCTTGAATTGGTACAGGCCATCGGGAGTAACAAAGGCGGTCTTCTCTCGGTCCTGTTCGTCAACCGCGATCTGCCAATAACCGGAACGGAGATCAATTGAAGAGAAATAATTGGCACCGTGCAAGCAGTCGAGGGCATCATCAATCCTGGGAAGTGGGTGAACGTCCTTCTTCGTGACTTTGTTGAGGTGTCGGCAATCAACGCAACACTTCCAGGTATTGTCCTTCTTTTTAACAAGCACGCTTGCTGACATCCAGGGGCTGCTCGAGGGCTCTATAATGTTTCTTGCCAACATCTTGTCCACTTCGTCTTGTATGACGCGACGTTCAGAAATGGCGACTCGGTAAGGTCTTCTGTGAATTGGGCTGGCGTCTCCGGTATCGATACGGTGAGTAAAGAGGGATTTTTGTCCTAAGAGTCGGTTACCAAAATCGAAAATGTCACTGTACGCGGCCAGAAGGCTGGTAAGAGCTTGAACACGATCAGGACACAAGTCAGGATCTACCATTCCTGATATGCGGGCCTCCGTAGGCGGGGATGGCGCATGCTGTGTCGATACTCCAGCAGTAGGGTCAGGTGAAAGTGCACACACATTAAAGTCAACGGGGTCAGTTCGGCGGGAGAAATACCCTCAGGAAGAACTTGTACAAAAAAGCTGAAGTTCAGGACTTGAAGATAAGTGCGGTTATTCGCTACATGCACGATATTTTGAGGGAGGGCTATGCTACGCTGCAGAGTCACATCGATTAAGGGGGAAACAACGTAGTCGCCATCAGGAATGGGGGCAGAAGGCGAAATGAGCACATACACAGCGGCTTCAGATGGCAGACGAGTAAATGCAGCGGAGCGAAGACGGCGCATTGAAGTTGCATGAGCTTGTTCATCGGAACAAAACGGCAGGTCTAGATGAAGCAGTCCAGAAGAACAATCAATGAGAGTGGAGTGTGCAGTTAAAAAGTCGAGACCTAATGTAACGTCTTGAGGGCAACTGGTGAGGACTGTAAATAACTCAGGGATGTTGTGGCCGGCAATGCGAATGCGCGCAGTACACATACCAATCACAGTAGCTGTGTTGCCATCCGCAATACGAACGGTAGATGAGGTGGCGGGTGTGAGGACTTTCTTGAGGCGTCGGCGGAGCGAGGAACTGAGGACAGAAATGTGGGCGCCAGTGTCAATAAGTGCAGAAATTGGGGCTCCATCCACAAGATTGTGAATGAGATTAGGTCTAGGTGTGGGGTTCAGAACCGAGTTGGCAGTCCGGGTCGATAATGCAGCATCACTCCCGGGCGCTGCATTCGCAAGTTTCCCGAGTAGGTGCCGGCGTATGATGGGGAGGAGCCGCGACGAGGTACCGGTGAACGGGATCGACGAGCCCTGGGAGATGGAGATCGGCTGTAGTGACGAGCAGTTGGGTGGTTTCGGTACGAGGCTCATCTGGTTGAGGAGGAAAGTGTCCAGGTCGATCATAGGCGGGGCGGGGCTCCTCTGGTGGGGCAGCAAAGCGTCGAGGTCCATAGTAATACCGACGGTCAGAGTTGTAATAGGAGCGACGGGTGGGGAATGTACGGCTACGGCAATACCGCGAAGTGTGGCCGACTGGAGAGCAAATGAAGCAGGTTGGCCTGTCGTCTGGTGTGCGCCACTCTGCAGGATTGTGACCAAGGTAGCGACGTGGGGAGGCTGTGCTGGTGGTTGTAGCAGCCACTAAAGGAACAGGGTGCGACGGTGGCGGGGGCGGCACGGAGCTAGAGGAGGGGCTGACGTTTGCAAGTTCCTGGTGGACAACGGCCTGTATCATGGCCACGGTGTCGGGCAGCGGAGACGGGAGTGCTGCAGGAGTTAGGGCCTCGAGTTCTCTCCGGACGATTCGAGCCACGGTCGTGGGATGGGAGGGCTGGTGCAAAGGGGCCAGGGGCACGATGAGGTAGCCGAGTTTGTTTAGCCTGCTCGAATTTTCGGCAGACTTCAAGCATCAAGTCGATGGTAGAGCAACCCATGCAGAATAGGATGTGGAACGCATCATCTGCAATACGCTTGAGGGTATGCCCTATCTTTTCACTTTCCGGCATGGAGGTATTGATCTTGCGACACAACGCAAGCGCGCCCTGAATGTAGGCGAGGTAGGACTCCATGGGGGTTTGAACACGAGACGAAAGTACCATTTTTGCAGCCAGAGCGTGTTCAATTGGTTTACCGAACAAGTCCTTAAGCTTTCGCTTGCATATATCTCTGGTAACGAGCTCTTGTTCGTGGTTTTTAAACCATTTTCGAGCTGTTCCCGCCAAGTAAAAGGTAATGTTAGCAACCATGATGGTGGCATCCCAGTGGTTCTTCCGGCTGCAGCGCTCATACTCATCTAGCCTATCGTCAACGTTTGGGCTGGGTTGTCGTCGCCATCAAAGATGGGAGGGTGGCGAATTTTCTGTTAGAACAATTGGCTGAGGCGATGTTCCTGCGGTGGTAGGGGCTGCTTCGAGGTCATCGTGGCTGTTTGAGACGTGGTTGCGATCCCAGGTAGGTGGTGACCGCTTCGCAAATCCAGCTTTTGGCTTTTGGCAGCGTAAATGGGCTAATTGTCGTGCACAGGGATCTTGATTAGCCTCCACCAAGATGATACGTGGCAGAAGACTAGTACCACAACAGGGGAAGCAACAACAGGTGATGAGAGACTAGGTGTTCAGGCAAGCACCAACCGTTTTTTTCAGCTTCGGCGTCTATCACTGAGGAGTCCATCGTCGTCGTCTTTAGTGGCATATACGTAACAATATCTCCCAGCACTTTCACGTACGGCTCATCTACCCCCTGATTTCGCAATGCCTGCATCACCGCCGAGGTTTCAAATGAGTCAAATGCTTTTTCGTAATCAATGAATGCTATGTATCTATCTACATTACCAGCTATATACTTATAGAAGCGTAGGGCTGCACCACCTTCAGCTTATACTGCTTATTAGGCGGAATTACGAGTCTTGCCGCCCTTTTATTAAGACTATAAAATCTATCTACATTACCAGCTATATACTTATTGACAAGGAAACCTACTCCTAGTTCTTGTTTCTCCTGTAAAGCTCGATAACAAAAAACATGCCCGTCCTTCAGCACCCTGATCTAGCTTCAAAACGAAGGGCATTGCCTTTTGAGTTACCAAAGAAAGTTTCCTTCCTAATCTGCCTTATTTGGCCTCATAACCTGACTAAGCCCTATGACAACCCATTTCATACCCTTTAGCGCTTTTAACAGCACTGCTAATTAGCTTCACTGCTGGGGTTTTAGCGTTAAACATTGTCAAGGTCAGCTTCCATTTTCGGCCTGTCCAGAGGAGCCAGAGATTCTCAGCACCTCCCTGCGTCACAGGTCTGATCGCCGCCATGGTCAGTTGCTCCGCAGCCATTGGTGACTGAAGGATGGGATTTAATAGGAGTAATCATGGCAGGTTGTAGCCAATTACTGCACCAGTGTGGCCAACGCCTATTCTGATGAGAGAGTGCGTTGCCGGAGGTGTTCACCGGCAGCAGGTTGCACCCCAAACCTATTTATGCACTTCCATCAACACGCGTTTTTTATGTTTTTTTTTAACCGATAGATAATTTCGTGGCATACGGATGCGAACGACGGTCCTCTTGCATGCGAGGCAGATGGTTTTCCTCTACGCCACCGCTGCACCCACTGTGATGAATGTAATTAATCTCGAGTTAATCTCTGACCCACACTGCCCACCTCCTACCTCTTAACGTTAACACTGTCATTTTCCGATAAATACCTGTCTGATGTCCTCAACTTAAGTACAGCCCTCTTCGTTGGCTTCCATGTCTGAGTGCCATCGGTAAGTGAAGGTAAGATGCAACATTTTATAACATCATCTTAAGCGACAACAGAAGCTGCTAGCTATAATCTGCGACTACATGCCGAAATAGCTAAATTATAGCCTTATATTCCTTGTTAATTACCTTCATGATAGGGATCTGCGGTCACTACGTCTTCATTGTATATAGTCTTCGGCGGTTTCTAGTGCTTCGCAAAGTATTGTACCCTGTTGTACAGTACCGGGGCTGCTGAATATTGTCTTACTTTTCTCTCTCTCTCTCTATATATATATATTCTTCAGCCTTTATTCTTTTCCTTTCTAGGCAACAAATAATTTTTTGCAATTCATCGCATGGAGTTGCTTAGTATGGCAGTCTCATCTGTAGAATCAAGATTAAGGAGGTACTTTCAATCAACCGTCATAAAGTCGGAGTGCACCCTCAAGCAAGCTATGCATAGTAGTGGGGAGATCGTATCTCCTTGCTCAACAACGTTCTTTATGGGAAATTTATTACTTTCCCTATGGAAGACTATGATCGCTGTGAACCTAGACACTTTCCTGTACTTTTATACGCGGCACATCTGCAGCCTGATTTCGCAATGACTGTCGCAGTTTCGACAAAGGCAAGTACTCAGAGGTCGTGACTAGCTGCGTAGCGGTATCACTTGAGAGTAAAGGGTAAAAATGTTGCATTTTAGCTGTACTCGCCTATGGGGCTGTAACATGGAGGCTGACAAATAGGGTTGTACTTAAGCTCAAGGCAGCACAGAAACCTATGGAGCAGAATAGGGTGGCTGTAAAGGTAAGAGATAGGAGGTGTGCAGACTGCGTCAGAGAAATAACTTGGCGTAATCAGATTCTAGTGGAAAGTAAGAAGAAATGGGCAGGGGCAGTGCATGCAGTACGCAGAGAAGATAAGCGATGGCAGCAATCGGTTACAATTGGATTAAAGGGAAGGAAAGGTTAGAACGGGGCGGTTAAATTTTAGGCGGAGGCATTATGTGAAGTTTTCAAGGAGCACTTGGTACACCTAGCATATGGCTTAAGTTAGTGTGGGTAATTAAAAATGAAATAAAGGTAGCATTGCCCTGCCCGAATGCCCGAAAGGGCAATTGGTTTAAACCAATATAAATTAAAATTTGGGCAAATAGTAAAAGTTTGCATTGCAGAAAAGGAAAATAAACCAAAACGAGATAAAATAAAAAGGGGCGTGTGCATCATAGCTATCGAGATGTCTGAAGAGAGCGATAAACTTTTTATTCATTTCCCTTATATGGCGTGACCACGACTCGTTTTTAATATCTAGGTTGCATTCCTATTTGTTTTTTTACTATTGCTTGATAATTTGGCAATCAGATGTTCTGAAAAGATATATTATGATAGATTGAATAATGTCAGCGTAAAACTACCATATTTGCAAACTGACTCTTACTGAACCGAAGGAGGGCGATGGTTCAGTTATACACTCTGTATTTGGTTATTCTCCTATGGTGTCTTGATACTTCCTTCTGATTCGATGACAATATGTCCTGAATTGCTATAGTTATTACTCAATGGTATTTTAGACATTATAACCACAATTGTACAAAGATAGTAAGAAATGATATTTCTTGATGTTTTGTGCCTTAGATGCTGCTACATTGCCGACCAAGAAATAAGGCTGCCCCTGGGGTTACGACGCATATCCACCCGGCGTATATCCAGACGTATAGCCATCCGCCTTGTAGGTCCAAGGGGAGTTTGATAATAGTGGAGTAGTTGGAGGCTGATGGGAGATGCCTTTGCCCCGCATTGAGTATATTCCGGCATATGAAGAAGACTATAAGTTCTGAGACGTTATCTCTTAACCGGGAGCCTCATTGACAATTTAATATTACAAGCCATATGAACGTGCCTGCGCGGCCAAAGGGTAACGTGAATCACGCGCTCTTCGCAGGGTAATTTTCGTGTCAACCTCGTATATGAAAGGAGAGGCCTGAGTTCGCAGCTCACTCCAAACGTAATGACAGACAACGCAAAGTCTATTCCATGCTGAAGCACCTCTCAGGTACCGCCTGACAAATAAATGTTGAACCGTTTAGCTGGAGATTTTCGCTCACAAGGCCAATACCGCGACTGGCCGCAATGCTGAATTTTCAACGAACGGGGAGTATAATGCTGTCGCGTTAAAATACAGACAGGACTCATGATGCACAGAGTCCTACCGCAGTATAGTGAGGTTACCCACTCTTATGGGAGTTGAAAGATCAGGTTTGCACAGTGGTGTTGAATGGTAACACTTTGAAGGGTCTCGACTCAGGTTTCACCCAAGAGGGCCCTGCCAGGCTAACTTGAGTTAATAAAAAAATACACCCTTCCTCTCTCTGTGCCACAGCAGTTGGTAAAGACTCCACTATGTGCTGAAGCACGACACAATGGCTTGTGACTGCTTGCAGGAGCAGGGAGCGATTGTATTGAAATCCTTAACAGTACCCTCCAAATCTGCAATCTACCTCCATCTACCGTGCATTGCGTAGATACATTCCTAGTATAGTGTGATTTCTCAAGTAAACAGCTGTAGTGTCTTAGCTCATACGTTTGTATTGGAATGGCGCTTAGTCGAGCATTATGCTTATGGCTACTGTGTTTTGAGTACTTGTCTGACTTGGTCATACGAACACACAGTCTCACAATATTGGCGTCTATAGCGAAGAACGACAAGCCGCATTCCATTCTTCGAACATATGCATACTACCTTCCAGGTGATAGAAAATGTTCGGAACATAACCAGACCCATATATAGCAAATACTGATCAAGAAAAAGTATTTGACCCTGTAGAAACCCTAGCAGTAAATCCGGTATTTGTAAATTAGGGTGTTAATGTGACGTATGTGAAAGTACTAGAAAATATTTATGGTAGTTGCGAAGCAGTCATAGTCCCATGTAAATGAAGTAATAAATTCCCGCAAGGAAAGGTCTCAGACAAGGCTGAAGGAGGCCAGCATTCAGACTTGGAATGGAGGAAGAATATATAAGTAATCTGTGATCGGTGAATGGTATTGCCTTGCCAAATAAGACAGGATTTCAATTGAAAAGGTTATTGACCTGAACAGGAAAAGCGAAAATGGAGGCTTAAAAAGTATATGGAGAAGACTAAGGGTATGTTCAGTATCCTCGAGAAGAATAAGCAGCTCACAATAGGTAGTGAAGCCCTGGAAGTGGTCGGCAAATGTCTACTTAGGACAGCCAGTAACCGCAAATAAGGACTATAGAAGGGAAATAACTGAGAAATAATTATGTTAAAACAGCGCTAGAAACACGGACGGATAGGAAGACAAACAATGTTTGTGTTCCTCTCTGTCCGTGTTTCTAGCGCTGTTTTACCATAATGTCCAGCCAACCCACCCCACAATTCACCTTGCTTATATAAAAAAAAACAATATTAAAAAACAGCATTGATATGAAAAATACATGAAATGAAAAGAACAAAAATATATGTTTAGGCAGGAGTTCATTTTGCACGTACTCGTTAATTGAGACCATCAGCTGGGCGGTATAGCTCAATAGCAAATTATATAACAGTTCCTTCTCGCCGGTGCTCACCAACAGAGCTAAAACATGCAACCTAATCAAAAGCATACCACTGCAGTTGAAGACAAGGCACAGACCTATTCAACGGGAAATGGCAGGCATAATACTCAGTGATAGAAAGCGTGCAGAGTGGGTCGGAGAAATTACTCGAAAAAATAATATTGTAGTGCAACTGAAGATGCGACTGACTTGGATAGGACATGTAGTGCGACGAGCAGATAATCGACGGCTGCTAAGGATGCCAAAATGAACTCCAAGGGAAGAAATATTCCGAGACCGCTTTGGAATCTACACTGCAGAAATACTATAGCCGAAGCATTGCTGGTACACACAGTGCATTACGTTTGCTCTCATTATTATCATCAACTAAATGCATCGTCATTATCATTCGTGATGTCATTATTGTCATTGTCACTAACAGCAGTTTCATTGTGATCGGTACTATCGTCCTGAAGGCAGACAAGAATAAGGTCTTGCGTTTCACCATCCCAGGCGTGGCGCATATGGTGGTTAAAACACTCGGCTGGGGATTCAAGGAATTGAGGTTCGATTCCCGGTATGGACAGGAGTTATTTTTAGCTATCTTCCTCACTGTAGATGAGGCGAATTACGAGGTGCGTTTTGGCTCAGGACGTTATTTGATTGGCAGCTATAGTGGAACAGGACGCAATGAGTATGAGGCTTTAAACGCTTTGGCCTTAAAACATAGCAGGAGCAGCAGAAGTTTAGGTGTGCGGTTGAGGTTAAGAATTTCGCAGCCGAAAGTAGATCCAGCTAGTACAGGACCAGGTTAGTTGTCGGATGATAAGAGAGGCCATCGCTGTGCAGTGGGTATAATTCGGCTGATGCTGCTGATACGCTGTTTTGCAGAAGGTTCTAAAAGATTCACTAGTAACTTTAACTAAAACGGCTTTAGGGCAAAATTGCACAAATTTTGAAGAGAATAGTTTGTGTTGGCAGTAAACCAATTTCGATTCGAATGCAACGTGATGGTGCCATGGGTGCCATTGAAAAAAAAACAGAGGGTCGTAGTGCTTCGCGACTATCGAAGCAACATGTGCTTATGAATATGATTTTGATCACATTTGGCAAGAACCCTACATTACATCGATATATGACTATGGGCCAAGGAAATGAAAATCTGTGCGAAATTCGAACTCTAAGAATTCAATGCTTTAACTGAGAGAAGAATAATACGGATGCAGATCATTGTGCAACATGTATCTGTATGCAGAAGTGAGAGAATGGACGTTCTGTAGCATTCGTTCTCTGCTCCATAAGTCAGAGTGTTTTCAAAACTGTCCAGCGTTTCGTTTTTAGCGCATTATACCCGAGCTGTGGTGCATACAAAACGCCAAGTAGGTGCCCTAGAGTCGAAACGAAATACACCAAAGTGATGCACATCTTTCCTGGCAGAGAAACCCGCCTTGAGAATAAGCTAATTCAAAATTGTGCAAGGAAATACTTAAAAACAAGCGTATTATCCTTCACAGTGTGCAACATGTGTTCGTATTCTACACGCATGCCTGAGAACAGCTATAGGCTAAGGTACTCTAGCTTCTCGCAGCACCCTTGTAACTGTGCATTGTTGTTGAACAATACAAATGCCTTAGCCTGTGCATCAAAGATGAAAGATTATATGGACCATCCCACAAAATGTGTATGTGGGGTTGTGTATTATAAATGTGTCTTAAAGTACCTGCATTGACCTAGAAGACAGTATCTGCATCAAATCAGGCTTGCTATCCTGGGTCCGCCATAACCTGGTTTATGCAGTACACCCGTGCACGAGATTTCTCGTCAGTACAGCCATGTACGCTCGCAGAATTGCATCATCTTACAAAGTGCAGAACATTTCTTCACGGAGTACAGATATTCCTAGGTGGGTGGAATACATGAACAGCAAGGAGAATTCTCCCTCAAGGCTGCATAACAGTGATCTGTGTCAGGCCTATATTTATGCTATACATAGTAAGATGAAGTGTTTGATAAGAAGGGGTGCGAAGACGTACGTCGAAGCAGTCCGCCATCCTGAAAAATGTCAAATTTTGTATGTAGTGTGAGCCTATGCTTAATTACGAGTGTTACGAGTATACTTAATTAGTCACATAGATCTGAGCAACCCATCTCCGCACTAACGCAGGCACGCGCCTTAGCAAGTCTATTCATGGAGCATAGATTGAGTATGTCGAAGCATTCGGATTATGCTCCAAAGCTGAAAAACTGCGTTTATGAACAAGACGACAAAAGGGGCAGATGATATAAGGGGGGCGCGCTTCGAGGAATCAGAGGAGGTGCACCAGATTCAAAGAAGTGCAAAAAAAAAAGACGGATTAAGTTTGTGGTGGCCATGGAGGAACAAAATAGCTGTCGTTTAGCTTGTGTTCAAACCTGCAGTTTCTCGAGAGCTATCTGCATAGCTACGCTTAGGTTCGGCTTGAAAGTAAAGACAGTGTCTCTAATGGAAAAACAGATAATTTTGCCGCGCTTAAATTTAGCTGGCATGCTACTCTGTGTGGGTAGGCGAATTCGGGACGGAAAGATTGAAAAAGAATGGTGAGGGAAATAATAGAATTCAAGGGGGAGATAAAACACGGCCATTAAATACTTGTTAAGGTGCTTCGTGGAGTAATGATATAAAATCAAATAATGAAATACATGATCCGACAAATGTGCTTATAGAGTCCACAGCTTGCAAAATGCCTGAGGGAAACATGCAAGGTGTATTTAGAGTTTGTCAAGAAATCCAGTGTCTTTCAAATATGTAAATAAAAAGTTCATCACGAGTCTCTGTTGCCTAGGGTAGGCTAAGGGACCTAAAACACTGTTCATTGTTAAAGGGACAGAGGAGAGCTTCTCCATGATGTATTCATAGTTTGCAGGCTCGTCAACGTATGCAGTGCACTCAAATAGGATATGTTCCACAGTTTCAATCGAGCCCCAGTTGTCACAATACGGGCTGTTCATTTCACCGAGACGGTAGCGCAATCCATTTGTGTATGCAGAGATTAGACGAAGTCGGTGGTAAAGAGTTTCTAGTTGGCGAGGATAATTTGGAGGAAGTCTTGATTTTAGATGTGGGTCAATTGAATAAAGAAATTAGTAGTGATGCGTCGGCAAGCTCCAAAGTCGATACTTTGTTTCTGAAGCAAATTTTTTAGCCAGTTGGGATGCATCAGATTTTGTGAAGAAGGTCCTAATGTATCTTTGATGTTGGTGCTTTTTTTGCGAGCCGCTTTATCTGCTTTTTTATTGGCTTTAATGCCACAGTGAGCTGGTATGCACTGAAAGTTAATGCAGTGGTATGCGGCAATAGCGAAATGATGAAGATACCCGATGTCAAGGGAAACAGGATGATGATTGTTTTCTTTAGCATGTTGTTCAGGATTTGCAGAGAGGCTTTGGAATCAGTGAAGATAACCCACCTTCCGGGAGTTTGGTGCAGGATATAGGAGATAGCTTCTTTAATGCCATAGAGCTCAGCTGTCCTAGATGATGTCTTCCGCTGCAGCCGGTAAGACAGGACATGGCTTGTTGAGGGTACATAAAGGCCACAAGATGAAGTGTCTTGAACAGTTGAACCGTCGGTGAGTATGTGGGTGTGCTGCGTATATTCCTTGACTATGTAGGCGAGAGCGATAATCACTGCAGCATCACAGGTTTTTAGATTCATCGCGGGAACACGATGGGGCAGCAACTGCCGATTGATGGTTCTGCTTGAAAAGGCCTACGTTGAAGGAGCGCTACGCTAATATTTACCGGTACTTCAAAGATTATCTCCAACAAGCAAGACGATTGTTGAAGCTGCACGGAACAACTGCTTGCGGATATTCCTTGGACTCCCAAAGGGATTCTCTGCATCAGGAACACTTGCAGAAGCAGTATGCCTCCCGATAGATGTGATTGTCGCTCAAGAAACTATGCGCACCCATCTCCGACATGTCCTCCAAGGGAAGAAGCATTTTTTGCATCGTGTCTACCAAACTCACAGCAACTCTGGCTTTGGTCAAGCAGTACAGTTTCTGCCCCTCCCTACTATTATTCAGCCACGTAGTTTACTACCAGTCACATTTCCTCCATGGACACTATCGTCTTTAAAGGTGAATATGTCTGTTCCTGGCGTGGATGCAAAGAACTGCATGCCACAGGCAGCACTTCTGGAAGTAAAGACATGAATTTTGCACATTGTAATTTACTCTGTAGTTCCAGCTTTATTTGTGTCATAGGAGGTACTTTTGACCACTAAAGTGCGTTGAGATGAAATACTTTATGGCGCGATGGTCCAATGCCGTCCACTACGGCACCTCGTTCCCTCTGTTTTCACTCCCACCTTCGCGATGACGCGATGGCGTAAGCTTCCAGCCAGCTTATAAAGCCCCACTTTAACCGAGCCCTATGAACGTGCCTTGGTGGCCTAGGGATAACGGAAATGCAAGCGTTTTGGCAGGCTGATTGTGACCCTCCCATATGAAAGGAGAGGCCCTTGATGACAACCCCTGCCAAACGTAATGTCAGGAAGCCCGACGTCCAGTTAGTGCTCGGCCATGTCAGCTGCAAGCTACCGCCTCCCACGAATTCTCACTTCACTCTTCGAACAGGCACGAACAGGCACAGCAAAATGGCGAGACAGTGGCCAATGTAGCACTCGCTACAAAAAACTGCATTCCAGCGCGCTCTTACAGCAGATGCGCCATCCGCAGTAGACACATTCGGCTGAACGATCTCAGCAACCTAATGCTCGCCATATGACCGCCACGACCGAAGTATAAGGTGCGCTATACACTTCGTCAGGAATTGAACCATTCCTGATTGCATGGCCGCAGATGAAAATATATTTCCCATATTTTACTCCAGTGTAAGGAAGTGAGTCTCTATCGAAATATGTCCGTCTGTCTAAATTGGGTTAACATCATGTCCCAGAATAAATATCTGTGTCACAAAGAGAACTCAGCGAATACCTGTGTGTTCCATTGACCCAAGGAAAATGTTGGCCACGCTTGCCAGAGCAGTCATAGCAAAAAGCTAGGCTAGTAGGTACGATAACTTTTACGCTTGCCGAGATAATGCTCGAGTGCGCATATTGCGTGGCTTGCGCACAAAATTGCCACCAAATAAGCATGAAGAGCGGTCACCCAGACTGGTGGTGGTGCCATTATTCAAGAAGAAAAAGGCGCTCGTCGCCGAACACGTAATTTTCTGCAAGTTTGGTCAAATATAAACCTTTGCGTGAAACAATAAAGCGCTTTCAACAACTGTGATGGTAGCTGCACAGTTTCACGTGTGGCGCCGATAATGCACGCATCAGGTCACTAAGGTAGCTCAGCCGGATATATGTCGGTATCTCTTTTACATCTGCATGTAGTACAGGGCACTGGTCTTAAATTTTTACCAGATGGACCATAGGGCGAACGCTCCGTTTTTTTTTTGGTGCACCTGAACTTTAATGTGAAATAGAGAATGAGAGCCCATAGATCCCGGTTTTTAATGCAGGATTTTACGCTGCCTGTGTTCACGCTAGGCACTCACAATAAAAGGTCTGCAAGAGCCCTCCTGTGTAGCAAAATGCTTAGTTAAAGCAGTCGCAGCGTTCTTGATGCCGAAACCTTTGTCGTTGCA
Source organism: Amblyomma maculatum (assembly GCA_023969395.1). Lineage (NCBI taxonomy): Eukaryota > Metazoa > Arthropoda > Arachnida > Ixodida > Ixodidae > Amblyomma > Amblyomma maculatum. The sequence continues at coordinate 561,767 of JAJIZL010018308.1, read as the reverse complement.
TTATATGGACGCTCAGCTACATCCAACTTGCAGAGTGGTTTACATCAATGCTGTCGTGCTAGTTCTAAAACTGAACAAAATTTTAAGGCTGCCGCGCATGAAAGCTCATTCTTTCTACGTGCCCATATAGACGTACGATTCATGCACACGTCCAGAAATGGAATGGGAGGCGAATACTACGGAGTTGTGCGTTTCTGAATTTTGTTCATAAATTGGGAGGTCGCCGAATTCGTTTCTTATTTCACGAACCTCCCTATTTTACAGAAATATTGAAGTTGACGGCTATAACTTGTACACTTGGAAACGTGTCACGCGTTTCGTTTTGATTTATTAATTATTTTCAAGAAAGGAAACTTAGATGCACGCATGGCGTATAGTTATAGGTGGGGAGACAGCATGAGGGAGACCATCACGACCCTTTAAACCAGGACTCTGATTGCAAAGTTAGCGTCGAGAGTGTAAAACTTCGCCAAATGAAATAAGCCGCACGCAACAACGATGTCATTTTGTTATAAACAAGTCGATATCGCACGGCATGTTTTGGTCGCACAAGATGTTCTCGTAACCTGAACAGATTAAACTGCCTCGTCTATCGCTGCCAGAAGCATTGTCGTGACGCTTTGGGCAAGGTGCAATTTGGCTTCAGCGGCATGGTGTCGTTTGGATGGCTAAAGCTAGCGATGTATAGTAAATGAAGTGAACGAAGTTGTTGGCAGATGGGGGTGCGAAACTTGAGACCAGCAAACTTCAGTAGCTTCAGACCAGATTTCAGTCAATCAGAACTTGGTCATATTTGTTAATAAAGTGTAGTGCTTTTGATTTTAGATATTCAGTGCGCAACGGGTTGCAGGGAAGTGGAACACCTAACCGTTTATTTATATGTAAGGGCCATTTAGTGCTTTTTTCTAGTTAGAACTTAGCAATAAAAAGGATCAAGTCGCGCTTTATATTGTTGATTCAGAAGCCTAACAGCCGATCATAGAGTCGTGGTTATTCCACTGTAGGGTCTAGGAAAAGGTAACTCCCTCAGTTTTGGTAGCATAAATATACCAAATAAGTATACCAACCATGTAACAAATAAACAACAAACCTTTGGCCTACACAAGAGGGGAAATCAAGGAAAAGGGTACCAAACAACGGGCAAATCTTAAACTAACAACCAGGAGCAGAAGCAAACAAAATGATTACAGCCGGAGTGCTGGTACGAACAAGCAAGGTGTGCGAACATTAGAGGAAATGCTGCAATGATTGAAGTATTAAGGCAAAGACAAAGGAGCTAATCGACACATGTGTTAACGTAGAATGAATGAAGCAACAATCAAGTAAACGTACAGGCCGAATGTGAAGAGAAAGTAGAAAACCACTTATGCTTACAGCCTTGTTATCAAGGCAGCGGTGCTTACGCGTGCAGTGCGGTCGAACAGAACGCCGAAATTAATCGCCGTTTGAGCCTTTACCTAAACGGTAACAAAAACGCTGCCCCACACAGTGGAGTTAACAATGAAGGTAAAGAAAACTAATTAAGCCAAATCATTTTCTTCTCAACTGTTTCCGAGAAAGCCGCCTCGGAAAATTTGGCAGAGCATAAAAGAAACCACTGCCACGCGCCGAGATTAACCCAGGAATGCGATTAGAGTGCCGCCTCGAGATGCCCAGGCGAAGTAAAGTGGTTTCTCGGGAAGCTGTATGGGACATTGTATTTCCATTCCGCCCTATAGCTAACACCGACGACACTTCTGTCCTTCAAAATGACCTCAATAGCATACAGCAATGGTGCTCACTGTGGCTAACGGCCTTAAATACTACAAAACCAGTACTACTTTCTTATCGACACGGGCAAAATTATCTCCGCTTGTTTATAAAATTAGCGTTCCAGACATTACTTTCATTAAAACTTTTAAATACCTTACTTTTAACCTCAATAGTGATAAATTATGGGCTTACCATTTTAACCACATAATAAATTCATCTACCCGAACACTTGGCTACCTTCGCGTAACCTGCACATGGCTCCTTCTTCATTAAAATTATTAACTGAAAAAACACTTGAGCGACCAAAACTTGAAAACGCTAGCGCGATCTTTGACCCGCACCAAGATAACGTTATCACAGTTCTTGAATCCGCAGAGAACATTGCTACTCGATTTACCCTTTCAAACTACTCACGGTACTCTAACATATCCGCCTTAAAGCTTCGTCTTGAAATTGCTTCTTTTGCTTCCGTCGCAGAGTTTCACATCTCTGCCTTTATCACAATTTTTCATACTTTACCCGGTGGTGGTCAGCTCATCCAACCGGTACGTGGAAAATCCCGCACAGGCCATTCTAACAGCGTAATCCCGAATCGTGCTCGAACTTTCGCATTCCAGAAGTCTATTTTCGACACAACGCGCGTCTGAAACGACCCTCTCAGCAGCATTGGGTTAATACCTCACTCTGCTCATTTCAAGACTGGCATCGAAGAAGCTTCATTATATTTGTAATCACCATATAACAGCCATTGTTTAAGCCCATTCAAGCGCCCACTCCTCATGTAATGACCCATCTCGGGACCGTTAAGGTTGTAATAAATAGGCATATAAATAAATAAACAAATACTCTCATAGTTTTATTTGTATTTATTTTTTATTCCATTGTAGCAGAACGCTATCTAAGAAGAGAGCAGGAGTTAGGTTTCACATCTATGTACTTCCCGCTTCGTAGCGCAGTTTACTCGTAAAAATTAAGTGTGATTGTTAATCAGATTGAGCAGATTGTTTAATTGCGAGCTTAAACCTTTAGTGGAGAGTATTGCGTATACTTACTGAAGATATCGCCGACTGTTTCTTCGAATGAATCATAACTTTGGTAGTACGCCTGTAATGAACATAAAATCAGCGTGCACAATGCAGACACGGCATATGTGCTATTTAATAATTATCGATATCACTTAAGCTGTTTAAGAATCACATATTAGCTACGACGATCAGATGCGCAGTTCTAGAATATTTTGAACCATGCGTTAGTTTCGTAAGCCCAACATGAGCGGGCGTTACTGACTTGAAATATTGAAAAACATGAGCTCCCAGAACGCTTTTGTGATTTGCATGAAACAAGGTCTTAAGGAAGTTGCGATTTGCTTACGGGGAAGCCCATGCCAACCTGATGCTTGGTGATATGCTGCGCACTAATCACAGTTTTAGAATATATTTAGGTGCTTACACTGAGACATGCAAAAAGAAAGAGGGTAATCAGCAGACGCACGCATGCAGCGCATCAGCCCAGTTTACTGCAGCCTGAAATTGGCGGGCGGGCAATCAATCACAGAACAGCTTCTCGTTTTACATTCAGGCGCGCGCTGTGTAAATGCGAGCATGTAGTGCGGCCTCTCTCCTGAGGCTTTTAGAGAAGAAAGGATGTGAGAAATGTATTTCCAATCTACTGTATTTATTTCATATTCGTTTCATATTTTTCCCCTATACATACAATATAGAATGAATACAATATAGATATACCGTATACGAGTACAACACTGCATACTTTTTCAAATATAATACAAAATACATTTTGTGGCAGCGTAGTGTATTTAAAAAATATTAAAAATGTGCTTCACAAACTTCGGCTTGTTAAGCGTGGATGAAAATTGTTCAAACAATGGACAGGCAATGTACTTTCAAAGCGTGGGTAAATTATAACTTTTGCTTCCATCCTAGTGGTAATTATGCATACAGTGTGCAATAAGTATATTTCTAGAATGCTTCCAATACACTCTGAATGCAGCAGGAATAGAATAGACTTTTTAAAACGAAACAAAAATATATGAAAAATGCATGAGAAATATTCTCACCAATGCTCTAAGTAAATAAAAATAAACGAACCATTTTCAGACCTGGCTAACAAGAAATAATAAAGGCATTATTCACCAATGTCTCGATAAGCGAACTTTATTTCCGTTTCCGTGCCCCTTCATATCAACTTTTACAAAGTTTAAGCGTGTTGATACCATATGCATTTTCAGGCGAAAGTTTAGCTTCAGCCTTGCTAGCCCCGCCGGGCATTGCGCGTCAAATCATTCATCTGTGTGTGTGAGTGTTGAAACTTTGTGGCATCGTGTAGCGAAAACCTCAGAAACTGGCCATATGTGGCTCTAGGTATGAAAAATGTGTATCAGATATTTGTTTTTAAACCACTGTTTGCGCCGCTTTTGAAGTACTGCCATGCGATTACTCGTTTAATGTCATACGTAGACGCTACTTGCGGCAGAGATTGGATCTAATAGATTAAGTGCACTCTTTAAAAATAGATTTAGTTCACACGACTTAATTTCATATTTGCAGAACGTATAATTTTATTACATACATTATATGCTAAAACGTACTTTTCCCGTATTCGAAGTATGCTCGAAGCGTACTTTCACGTCGTTGTTACTGACTTTAAAAATACGCATTGAATATCGAGCAAGACTTAGAATGCCCTTCATACGAAATAATTTTTCATTTACAAGAGCAGGTTTTAATGCATTCCCAGCATACTAAAAACGCGTATGTATTTTTTACGTATTCGAAGTATGCTCGAAGCGTACTTTCAGGTCTCTAATTTTTGACACATTTTAAAACACATTTTGTATGTCGATAAAGACTTGGAATGTTATTCGTACGAATTATCTTATAATTACGAATGTAGATTGTGATACGTTCCGAGCATACTAAAAACACATATGTGGTTTTAAACTATTTGAAGTGTGCACGAAGTGTACTTTCATACATGATATTTTTGACAGTTTTAAATATATATTTCGAATATTCAATAAGGAATTTATTAAATCATTTTAGTCTGTTTTGATTGCACTACTGAATAAAGATTATACTTAAAATACATATCGAATATACCACAGTATATTCCAAATGTATTACTTTTCCCTAAGGGGATTAATTCCGATTCCGCATACATGCGTGCCATCGGAAATGTTTGGCTTGTATTATGGAGTTGGACGTCACAGAGCTACTAAGGCTATGAGCGATGCCGTAGTAGATGGCTCAGAAAATTTCGAATAACTAGGCTTTTTAATATGCTCTTACATCGAACAGAACAATGGCACCTGGCGTTTCGCCCCTGCACGAAAATCGATCGCCGCGGCCGGGACTCGTTTCCGCATCATTGGGAACAGAAGTCGAGTGCTCTAATCAATGTACCACTGTGGATGATACGGTTTAATCAGAAGCACGCGCTGAACCGGCACACATTGTTGGTGCTGTCGTTGTTATCCTTGTGCTCTGGTAAAAGTTTTTAAATTTATTTTCAATACTCAAATATTGACATTACATTCCGAGAGCCCTTGACCAGCCATCTGTGCAGCCACCTCGCTACCTTTGTCAAACAGTAGTCCAGAAATGGCGCCTGATGTTTTGGGGAGAGACCTCCATATATGCCCGACCCCCCCCCCCCCCCCCCCCCCAAAAAAAAAAAAAAAAGGTGCGCTGTGAACTGATCTACTATAAACTATCTAGAAGACAGAGAAGAAACGGTCGACTACCGAGCAGATGTACAAATTACAAAAAATCGCACAGCATTAACCAAAATATCACACCAGGCAAGGAAAGAAGCTATGTAGAGCTAAATATACAAGACAACTTGAACTTGACCGCAATATAGGCGCGCCAGACCCTGTAAGCAACATATCGAGGTTTAGGTAGCATCCTCATTTGGGCTGCCGCAGGTTTTTCCCGTATAAAGTACACAGTTCGTTCGCACAATTTCCTCGAGTAGCCTACAAGTGACTAGTGTGGCCAAACTGCGGACATGCCTGTATTTCACCCCCACCACGGCTTATGCATGAACATTGCGGTTTTACGTCGGAAGCTTTATTTGAGTCAGCCCATATTGTTTCACATGAAGCCCGCGTTTTTAGCGCTTCCCTTAAAGTTCCCCGCAAGCTAACTTTTCCAAGTGTGCCCTCAGGCGTTATCATGACAACATGATGCCCGAGTGGGGCACACAGGGGTAAGCCTACCAAGTTTAGCCTTGCCAGCTTGGTCTCTAAAGGGGGCCAACTTGGGCATTAGAGTGGTTGGTCTAGACCAACTTGTCCACTTGGGTCTCACAGGGTCTCAAACGCGCGTGCTAGTTTGGATGCTTTTATTTCGGTAGCAATACTGCGCCAGGTTTTGGCCCGTAGCGTCGTCCCGGGAAATGCCATGTTTGACCTTGAACAGCCTTAAAATAGAAGAAAAAGAATGCTCGGTCACCGGCAGCTAATGTTCTCGCTCCACACTCGGTTCAGCTGTATTGAACCCTTCTCATTTATATGTGGGCTAGTACCTTATGCTCTCGCGTCATACTCTTAAAAGATGAGCTTAAGTGTCCCCAATAATGTAGCACCTTACACTGATAGGCCGTGAGAGGGGAATAATTTAGCAGGCAAAAAAAGGTTTTCGCCGTTGCTATCATAATTCAACTAGGGTTAACCAGAGTTAAACCACAACTAATTTTTAAATAGTTTCTTATTACGCTTGAAAGTGTTGTGGCGTTCGAAAAAAAAGTTGGTTGTTGTTTAACTCTGTTTAACCTTGTTGAATTGCGACAAAAACGACCGAATATTCTTTTGCCTGCTACATTATTCCCTTATCACGCCCTATCAGTGTAAGATGCTACATTATTGGAGACACTTAAGGTCATCCTTCAAGAGTATAACGCGAGAGCATAAGCTAGCAGCCCACATATAAGTGTGCAGGGTTCAATGCTGATGAACCGAATATGAAGTGAAAGCATTAACCGGTGATCGAGAGTTCTTGTTCGCGGCTGGTCAAGGTCAAACGTGGGATTTCCCGGGACGACGCTACGGGCCAAAACCTGGCGCAGTATTGCTATCGCAATAAAACTTATCAACTTGCAAGCTTCCGAGACATTGAGAGAAACTCTAAGGCTTGGGAGCATAAACGCATGAAGTCTTGTCGACGGAGTCAACACTATAACGGAACAGGATCGTTGGCATTGATATCCTCTCTTCTGTGTTTCTCTTGCTATAATGCCCTGAATGCATGAATAAAGCTCTGAAGCTCGTAAAAGGCGCTCACCAAAGGGTATGCTCTACTTTTCCATTTGTGTGCGCAGAGTGTGACTTCGAGAATTCATTTGACACATCAAAAAGAGGGTGCATCCAAATGAGAACAATGTTGGACTGGTGTACGCAATGCGCCAGTTAGGGAAAGGACATGCAAGTGCATTCTGGAAGGTAATAAACATGCCTGCTCCTTCGCGACATTCCGCCGACGACAAGATTTTGTCTCGGATCTCGGCAGTGGGCGGAACGGGTAATTGTGCTGCAGAAGATCATCGTATGGTGGGGAGCGATGAGTGCGGTGTCTGAGGCGACAAAACGTGACAGAAGTCCACACATTCTTCTTTCAACGGTTGTGTCAGCAATATTTGTTGACTCAAGAAAATGTGTTGATTTATAGCACATGCACTCAAGCCCATGCAAGGCTTGCGAAACAAAACAGCAACTTAAGCCCTAAAAGTGAGAATGGAAGCTTGGGCGAGTTGGTCAAGGTTCACGTGCCAAATAGCGCTAAAGAGACAAGGACACAGCGAGACATATAGGAAAAGTGTTTCATTTCAGGAGTGGAAGGCTTGTCACATTTTCTGCCAGGCAAATCATAAAGTTAATGCAGGTAGTATGGAGACGGAAGGCCTTGCATGATATTTGAGAGGTCACAAGAAACAAGAGGTTTGAAGTACCTGGACTACTACGGTGATGACAGTGCTAAGCGCTATGCCATTGTCAAAGACATGTAGAGAGATAACTGCGTCAAGAAAATTAAACGCATTGGACATGTCCAAAAGCGTGTTGGTTGCCGCCTGAGAAAACGCAAGAGAATAGTGTGTGGACTTGGTGGTAGAGGAAACTTAACCTAATACCCTTAGTGACCGCCTGCAAAAATACTGTCGCATTATAGCGTGTTAAACGTCTCGGCAGCGAAACAAGCCACCCTGGCCAGCCTCTTTCAGTGCATTTCTACCGAGGAGGAACCAAGGCAAGGCCTGTGCCAGCTTGGGCCGAACAGCTGGTGCGAGCACAAACGGGTTGAAGCACTTGACCGAGTATGCGCACGCATAAGAGCTTCCCAATGATGTTCTGAACAGAGTGGAAGCTGTAAACAATTATCTGTGTACAGACTAGCTCCTATCAACATGGCACAACACTACATGGAAATGAGTTTTCCAATGGGCGTATATGACAGCGGACTCCCTAAGAGGTGTATGTAAGCTTTCCTACCATTCTGGTTCCATGGTATGATCCTGTAGCACACTTCAATTATGGCAGCGTAAGCACCTTGGGTATACTCAGCAAGGCTGATATTGAAACATTGTACTAACCGACAGGGGCTTGGTTTGCCAGAAACTTTCAGGGAATGCAGAAGGCTATATGCCCAACAGCTGACGCGAAAAAACGGGCTAGGAAAAAACAAAGCGCAGCGACACGAACAAAAGGACAATCTACTGCATTGCAAGCTGGGCCCAAGCTTTGACCTTGGTGAATTTTAGAGCTGTATTAGTTGTTTTTCACATCTTTAACATGTTTAAAATGTTTATTTACGCTTTCTCATAACAACATATTCTTAATCCTTTTCTTACGCAAACTGTGATAGCTATGTTCTGAATGAATATTTTGAAATGCAATTTTTGCCACAGCTTCCTCTTATACAGATGCCTGTAAAGAACTAGAATAAATTATAGATATTGAGAATCAGTACATTTACACCTTCTATTTAAAAAAATGTGGTGTAAGCGGATCGTTTTTTCACTTTGCACAGTTTTTCAAGGTTACTTTCTGGATATTCATTCCATTATATTTTTCGTAGTTTTTTGCACAGGTCATATAGCTACATAAATGCTAAAACTCCTCTAAGTTCAGTTTTCCAGATGTTATTTACGCTCGCGAAATTGACTAGTACTTTTAACATCTAGTACTTTTAACATAATGTTAGAAAAAGTAACGCCGCAAATGATATACTGAACAAATATTTTCATTCTAAATACTTCGATAACTTGAATAGAACATGTTTAACCTTAAAAAAAAAAGGTTTTAAGGCCCTCCCAGCTAAATTACGTTTTTCCAGCGCGTCCTCCGAATCTTTTGCTGAAAGATTGTGTGTTGTGATTTTGTTTTGAGGCAAATGTATCTCCGTGCTAGCCAATTCGTACCGCGTTTTTATCGCCGACTCGGTGTAATACGTATATGTGCATTTGATGAGTAGTCACAGACTAGCACGTTTCTGTGATGTATGCTTCCTCTATGCGTTCCTAATTTCCCTCCCCATATGCTATGTGCAGCAAGCTCGCCATCTTTTGTCGCAAATCTACATGCTCCGTACTTAGAGCGTTCCTGGCCTTTCGGCATCATCTTATCACCGCGATCACGAGTGATGACTAGTATTGCCTGTAATGTGCGACACATGAGCAGCAGGAATGTTGTGGTCACGTGATCACTAGAAGGTTGCTCCCCATCTAGAGTCATCGCTGGTAGTGAGAGGCCCGTATACTCTGCTCCTGATTGCTGGTGTGGCTCCAATAGAACAAAATCCGATGAAAAATAGGCCGAAAAGCCATTATAAAACTTTTGTCAAGTTTGTATGAAGCAAACCAGTTAACAACTTCCTGCAAACAAATATCTCTTGAGGCGCTTTCCTTGTTGAGCACAAAAAAGCTATGAAAGAGAAATGAAACGAACAGTGATTCTTCTGATCAAAACGTAACGTTTTTCATTTCATCTCGTTTTCACAGCAAATAATAAGCACGAAGTTTGAGGCGACTAATAAGAACAGATAATAAATTCGCTTCTGAAAGGAATGCATTCATTATTTTGCGGACTATATGGGATTCTTCCAACCATAAAAGTAATGATTATGACTGACTAATGTCCTTACAGGTGCAGGCTAGAATTTCGTTTTGGCTTCTTTTCAGATAGTAACTATTTTGCCATGCTTGGCCTCCATCTTGTGTAACTACAGTCCGAAATTGGTTGAAATAAAGAAGTGAAAGAACTTACTATGAGCTTGTTGTCTTCCTTAATTCTTACCGCCAGAGAAGTAACTTCGTTTGACAGTGCAGCAAAGCCATGATTTGCTACATTGTTTGTGTGGTCCATTCCATTTCGCGCTGATGTGTAATAATGTTTATCTTTGCCTTCAACCCTTTGTGAACAGTAGTGACCATTACGACCACGAAATATAAGTTCAGCGTAGCCCCTAGAAAACGAGAAGCAGAAACCAAGCTTAGATTAGAAGAGGCACGTCTTCTTTCCCAGTGTAGATTCTGTACAAAGAGTATAAGGACCTCACTGAAAGCCACCTAGGGGTGAATTTTTAAGCACTCTAGCGAAATAGGTCGCGCCTGCTATAACGTCGCTGCAATGATAGCTGATATTCCGGACTTGATTTTAAGTAGTTCCTGCTACTGCCTTTGTATCATGTGCTCCTTTGTGTACATGCTAAAATGATGCAGCCATGTGGGAGAAACTAAATCATAATCTCTACGTGCCAGGTATGTCCTCCAAATAGCCCAGAAATAGCGAGCTGAAGTTTACCGCAGCTTCAAAGTGGGTGTGCTTCATCGGCTGACCAGTTACTTTATAGTGGCAGCCTCAATAGACCTCTCCATGTTTGCAAATAATGCGACATCAGGGAGGCACGTGACGACCCGGCTTGGTGGGTGTTGTGGGTGCCACTGACGACAGCGCCCCAAGCGGCAAGCGAACCAGGCGGACCGCCGGGAGACCCCGCCATGGATAACCGCGCCAAGGAGAGCGAAAACGGGTGCCATTAACTGATGTAAAAATGAACAGTTTTGCTTGTTATACCGGCTACGTCTACTACATAGAGGCAGTGGCAAGATAACCAACGCAGGGTCCCAGAAGGACAGCGAGCCCAACGTAAGCGGCCGCAGCGTCATGCCAGACACTCGCGGCGCGAACGAAGAGCGCGCGAGCACTACTCCGAGAATGACGTTCAACCCGCTCGCCGTCGAACTGCCGACAAAGCTCGATTTCCGCAAGCCCGAAGATTGGACACGATGGCACCGCAGGTGCGAACGCTAGCGACTCCTCTCCGGTCTGACAGGACAGGACGAGACGACGCAAATGAACACATTACTCTACGCCATGGGCGAAGAAGCGGAGGACGTGCTCGCTGCTTTGAAACTGACAGACGAATAGATGGCATCATACTCCGCCCTGGTGAGTGCTTTTGAAAAGCATTTTCTACCTCGAAAGAATGTCATCTATAAGAGAGCGCGATTTAACTCTCGGAAACAAAAGCAGCATCAAAAAGTCGACGCATTTGCGACTGAACTGTTCAAGATGGCCGAGAGCTGCGATTACGGAACTCTCAAAGATGAACTGTTTCGGGACAGGCTCGTGGTCGGCTTGCGAGACGTAAAACTCAGTGAGAGCCTGCAGCTTGACGCAGGACTCACTCTCGAAAAAGCAATCACAGCTACCAGCAATTCAGACAGCGTGAAACTTCAACACAAGGAAATTTGCTCCATCGAGCAGAAAGCTCTTCACATGGGAGAAGTTCGCGGCCAGTCAAACGTCAAAACTCGCCAGAACAAAGCGAAGGTGCCTTTCAAGTCGCGCCCTCAACGTACACACAAGACGGGAGACGAACGCTGCAAGTGGTGTGGTGGTGTGCGTGACCACACGAAGGCACAGTGTCTCGCGATAGACAAGACGTGCAACCAGTGTAGAAAACAAGGCCACTATGCCCGCGTCTGCATATCTAAGCCGAAGGACGAGACCTCGAGTATCCGACAACGACCAAAAGATCTCGGAGAGCTATATCTAGGCGAAATCAAAGTGGTAGTGAACACGCTGTGGAGAATTACTGCTACCGTGAACAACTTGCCTTTTACCTTCAAGGTCGACACCGGCGCGGACGTGACTGCAATCGCACACGACCAGTACGACAGACCCGTCATGGCACCCATCAAGTCAACGCAACAGCTGTTGATGGGCCCAGGCTAGACAGCGATAGCCACTGTTGGCTACATCGATGCAACAGTCACCTGGCTCAACACTGAAGTCCAAGAAGCGGTCTTCATCATCAAAGGATTAAAAGAACCGCTGCTCAGTCGACCAGCTATAGAATCACTTGGGATTCTACAGCGCCCTCTTGAGCTAGACGAAACCCTCGCACAATCAACTGATGTCCCCAACGTCGGCGTCATACCCAAAGCTAACGTCTGGGCTTGGAGTCATGAAGACTGAGTACCGCATCAGTCAAAAGGATGCTGAGCCATACGCAGTCAGTTATTCTAGGCGCGTGCCTCTTCCATTGCTTCCACTTGTGAAGAAAGAACTAGAAAGGATGGAAGACTTGGAAGTCATCCAGAAGATCGAGCGAGCAACCAAGTGATGTTTTCGAATGGTTGTCGCACAAAAAAAGAACAATGAGCTGCGCATCTGCGTGGACTGGGTCAACTCAACCAACAAATAATACGCGAACGTGTGCTCATGCCTACGGTGGACGAGTGTCTTGCAAACTTAGCAGGTGGGACAGTTTTCAGCCGCCTAGATGAACGAGCAGGGAACTGGCAGGTGCCACTGTCCAAGGCCTCTTGCGAATACACAACCTTCATCACACCGGTTGGCAGGTTCCAGTTCCTGAGGCTTCCCTTCAGAATCTCCACAGCGCCAGAGTTCTACCAAAGAGCAATGCTCCGTGTGCTCGAAGGGCTAGATGGCGTGAGTTGTCTACAAGATGGCATCATTGTCTCAGGAAAGACAACTGAGGAACACGACACCAACCTACTGCTGGTGCTGAGGAAGCTGGAAGATGCAGGTGTTACCCTCAACTTCAACAAGTGCTCCTTTCGACAAACAGAAATAACATTCTTAGGACACGTCGTAAACTCAACAGGAGTCAGCGCCGACCCGGAAAAGGTCAGGGCCATAGTCCAGCTTGACCCACCATGTGATGTGTCAGAAGTCAGGTCCTTGTTGGGCTCTGCAAACCACCTAGCAAAATTTCTTTCAGAGCTAGCGGACTTTACGAAGCCTCTCAGAGACTTGCTCCACCAAGACGCCGACTGGCGCACTGGGGCTCAGCTCAGCAGCAGAGTTTTGACAAACTCAAGCAAGCTTTAGGCAGGACGCCGATTCTAACTCACTACGATGCTCAGTCGCCTCACACAGTGTCTGTGGATGATTTTTCACACGGTCTTGGGGCTGTACTTCTACAGCAGTCGCACGAAAAGCTCCTACCTGTGGCATGTGCATCGCGCTTCCTTACGGATACAGAACAAATATATGCCCAAATCAAAAAGGAGGCACTGGCAATCACATGGGCGTGCGATCATTTCCGCAAATAGCTGCTGGGATCAACCTTTCACGTGGCAACGGACCACAGGCCGTTAATACCGCTGCTGACGACTAAACGACTTCACGAGCTCAGTCCTCGTCTTCAAAGTTTCAGGATGCGCCTTTTGGAGTACGACTACACCATGTCCGACACTCCGGGCAAAATGCTGTACACAGCTGACCTTCTGTCCCGGAAGCCATCTGGGAAACCAGCAGACAAAGAAAGAACTCTCGGTAGTGCAGTGCGCGAATTTGAAGAATTAGCACCTGAACTGCTCCCTGCTTCAGACCAAATGCTGGACAGAATCAGGGCAAGCATCCAGTCAGACGAAACACTTTCCAGGGTGGCTACCTTCTGCACTACATCATGGCCAACTGTGCATGGGCTGTCACCTGACCTGAAAAGGTACGTCGAGGTGGCTAGTGAGATTTCGCTCGTTGATGGTCTGCTATACAAAGGCGACAGAATAATCATCCCGCCAGACATCAGAGTAGAGGTTCTGGAAAAACTCCATGCAGGCCACTTGGGCAGAACGAGGTGCCGAGCGAAGGCAAGAGAATGCATATGGTGGCCAGGCATAGGCAAGCACATTGAAGATTACGTGGAAAAGTGTCCAACTTGCAGAAAGCACAGAAAGTCAGAAACAGAACCCCTGCTTCTAACCTTATTGCCAGCACACCCTTGGGACACATTCGGCATGGATCTCTTCACGCTGGAGGGGAAAGAGCATGTTGTAGTAGTAGACTACTACTCCCGATTTTTCGAGCAAGAACAACTGCCGAGGACAGCTACAAAAAACATAGGTAGCCCTAGTCTTGGAGCCAATGTTTGCACAGTACGGTGTTCCACTGACAATACGCATATACAACGGGCCCCAGTTCACTTCCACAGAGTTTAAAGAGCTAGTGCATCACTGTGGAGCCACACACACAACCTCAAGCCCTTACTACCCGCAGAGCAACGGTATGGCTGAGAGGGCTGTGCAGACAGCAAAGCAGCTTTTGAAGAAGTCTTCCAACATATACGAAGCGCTGCTTGCCTACAGGACCACACCCAGCGTGGAAGGGTTTTCGCCAGGAGAACTCTTAATGGGTCGTCGTGTGAACACCACAGTGAACAACCACTTCGAAGCTGCTAGCCCCGAAGTGGGACGACAGCGAATTCACACAAAATAATGAAGCCTACAGAGCTCTCGCAAAACAATCATACGACACCCGGCACAAGGTACGGAGCCGAGAGCGCTTACCACCAGGCACAGCGGTGCGCATCCTTGCTGGAGCTGCATCACACGGCGTGGTAACACAGCCAACAGCAGAACCAAGGTCCTACGTTGTACAAACCGACAGAGGACAAGCAAGACGTGCAGCAAGACACATGCAACCGTTGCAGGACACGAGCACCACAAGAAGTGGACGGGCTAATAAGCGACCAGAACGCCTGGACCTGTGAGATCAAACCTTTCAAGAAAGGGGGGTGTTGTGGGCGCCACTGACGACAGCGCCCCAAGCGGCAAGCGAACCAGGCGGACCGCCGGGAGACCCCGGCATGGATAACCGCGCCAAGGAGAGCGAAAACGGGCGCCATTAACTGATGTATAAATAAATAGCTTTGCTTGTTATACCGGCTACGTCTACCACAGTGGGCAAAAGCCCTCCTTTCACCCGGGTCTCCTTGCTGCAAGGAGCGGCGGGAAGCTGCCCGCTGCTGTGAAATGTTTGCTTCAAATCTTGCGATGCCATATTCGCATCCGGTACAATTATGCGGCACTCCTTAGTACATGCACCTATTGGCAATTTTTGCCTTGAAAAAGATGAGTCTCGGCAAGCATGCATGCAATTATTTTTGTTCAATGAACTGGCACGGCCGCTTGCGGAGAACCTGGAGTCCCACCAAAATCTTGAAACTCATAGGACGTAAGCATGCTTGAAAACGGGTCAATGCAGGCATATAACAAGCATTATTTTCTTTTCTTTTTTTATCTTCACAAAATCGACTGTGAGCCCCGCGAAGCGTAGGCAGTTATGAGCGAAAATAGCAGCGCACGCGCGAGCTTCGTGCATGGCTGGATGATTTCCATCCCAAGTAGACATTTTTAGTTTTTGTTATATGTTCGGCCAGACAAAGAAAAAAATTATTTCCGCCTAGCCATGTAGTACTGTCACCAACACCGTGTTGCAAGGAAGCTAGCAATGCCACGCGAGTCCCGTGGTATGGAAAGTAACAAAGCGCTATTTGTACCACAACATACTATTCATGCAATGCGCACAAATATTCATAACGGCGCTAGAATGATTTCGGTAAAACACTTTTCGCTTGGGACACGATAGCGTTTGAACGAGCTATATAATGATTCCATCAAGAGATGCTGATGTACTTCTGCGATCATGCCACTGGCAGGACCTTGGAAGCCGTTTGGTGAGAGAGCTAGCTCTTTCAACACGGCCTACTGAACTGGAATAAATTCAATGCCGAGCAAGAATCTCTGAAAGCGCTGCAATTGTTCGCATCGCATGCCGCCCGGGCCTTTTAGAGTTCGATAGGCCAGCATTCACCAAGATTCGTTCGGAAGGGCAATAAGGCAAACTAATAAGCGCTTGCTTTTTTTCCCAGAATTACGCGAACGCACTTATATGCCAGAAAAATGTGCTTACGGTCGAGAACACTGTCGAGGTCTGCCGGCGCATGACGTTTTATAGTTTGACTCTTTGCACAGCTAAAAAACAGATTTGGACCACTTTACAACGGAAGAAACATGTAGTTGGTCATCTGCGATCGAATATCGCATCATACCACGCGGGATCTTGACGGCGTTACGAAAAACACAGCAAGTTGTCACCAGACGGCACCAAATCTTCCGCACCATGCCACCAGCCGCAGAATGTTTTGCCCTCCACGGGGCGGTCGCCTCCTTCGCCCCTCCTTCGAAATGTCATTCGTGACGTAGGCAGGGAGAGGTCTAGTCAGCCTGACATTTTCAGTAAGCCGCTCCTACTCTTGTCTTGTGCCACTTTTTCATAGGTAGCATTTACAATGACGTCACAGGCTAGAGGCGATAGCACGGCGGATGCTGCCAACCCTTTGGTCCGCCATATATACAGACCTTCCAGGACCGACCTGTGTGATTATGGTTTGTGAGCATCTGTTGCATCTTTCGCATGCGACCTGCGCAGATATTCTAGACGCCAACATGGCTCAACTAGGCCCATCATATATCAGGGGCACAAACAAGGCTTGAAAACAGCAGCAGGAAGGAGATACGAAGCAAAGATAACCATGTGCAGTGGCATAGACACTTTCTTATGAAAAAACGATTGATTGTAGGTACACATATGCACCTTGTTTCAAATGTGGAAATGGCTGATATAAAGTACTGTCAGGTGCACCGCACTAGCTAGATACACATGAAAAGTTTAAAGCAAAGAAATCGCTGGATTCGGGTAACTATTTGACCGTGGTTCTATGCAAAACCGCAGCACAACAAAATAGAGAAAAGCTTCACTCTGTGTGGAAAGGTGCGTTTGTTTTTATTCAGTTAGAGAGACTGCTAAAAACCTAAACTAATAACATTAATTTGGCTCGCGACATTTTCGCGTCAAGCAGGCTAAGAGTGTCACACAGGATCTTTCTTTATACCCCAAGGTATGACTGCGATCACTTGTGTTTTACCTGTGGCCTGAGTATGTATTTAACACATAGGAGCGCAGTAAAGTATTGCACATTTCACTAGCAAAAAGCGTATGTGAGGTCGCAATGTTCTGAAGCCGCCCTTGTTCTTTTTAGAGACCATAACAAGCATTTTGTTGCCATTGCGTTGTCTGAAGTGCAGCGCATTAGAAGGAACACATTGGTGCAGATTACCTGACACCTCCTGATTTCCTTTTATCGCATGTGGCCCGCATGTACGATAGCAAAAATAGTAGTACTTCGCATTTGTGATCATTATCGGAATTCAGGGAGAAACGCTTTTTGAAAAATGATTTAGAGAGCGTTTAGTTTGCTTGCATGGCGCTCTGCGCGGGAGTCCATATAGCATTATTATTAATGCATAGCTCTTGGCTCAGTAGCTCTACGATCACCAATAAGACAAGAACGGCCACAGACATACCGTTCTTTTTTCTCTATCCGTCCTAGTACCACTAAGTAATCATCAGCGGACGAGGTCATGCACAAAATCTCCCCTTCACAGCCTTTCATAAAGTCTAAACAATGCGTAAGCCATAACCCTGAAGAATATTTCCTGAAATGACCCTAAATAGTTCTATATAAGCATAGAAACTCATGTACCCTGCGCTCAGGCCTCCGTACATGAATATGGAAGCATAATACAGAAATACTGGTCACTTGTGAATAGAAAATGAGCTCAAACGCTGACCTGTAACCTTTGAAGACGGCATTAGAATACAACATTTGGGACATATTTATACCGGTTGAATATTTAATTAATGCATTCGTGCATTTGGAGAGACCCTTTAATTTGTGTCACTTGTGTCATCTTTATTGTCAGCAGATGCTGTTCATGCAATGATGCAAACGTTGCGAACGTACAAGACACGATTAGTACGTAGTAGCCCTTGAAGAGTGGCAGCGTTGGCAGGTTAGTTCTCAGTTGTACATTCCTTGTCAAAAGTGTACAGCCAAAGGGTGTCTACTTCTGAGCCACATCTTACGGCTTACAAGGAGTTTCCTGTGTTCCGAATATTTTGATGGTAAACGTTTTGTCCAACTCCCTCCAATGGGAAGGACCTCCACTATTGCTTAATCAGCGCCACCACAAGATTAGGAAGGCATACGCTCTGAACTCTCCTTTTGACGAAGTCTGTACTTATCAAAACCACCACGAACGGGTTATCTATAGTTCAGCCATTATACTGCAATCCGCCTGTTGGCACTGAAAAACATTGTTTGTTCAATGCCGGCCTTAAAACACAATGTTGGTGACACTATTCATGCCATTTACCCTCTCGTTCCTTTGTCCTACAGGATATACACAGATTGATACTGATAGCGGTAGTTAGTGCATTATTGCTAGAGCTGAGATAATGTGTGCGAATGCTCAATTTTTTCAAAAAAGCCAAGCAAGAAATTTCCTTTCTTTGTCTTGCAGGGGAGTAATTGTTCACTTTTAGAGTACTAATATTCTTCAAACCTAGCCAAGCCCCATGTATTTTCGCCGGATAACTTAAACTCATTGACTACTTTATTAGCTCTTCCACTTGTGCTATGACCATTTTGTTGCGTGCATTATGCCAGATGATTCTCAATCCAATGTTTCTACCCAGATAGCGTAAGCATTATACCGCCTGCTTCATCACCAAACTCACTACAGTTTGTTTGAAATTATTGCTCATTGACTTCATACTAAATCCGCAAGTTAAAGCCAAGTATCGCTTCTTCATCTAGATACTTAGTTCCTCTCTTACAATACTGCCATATGCAAACCACATTGAACCCATAAGTATATTGTTGGGCATTCACGTGGCGACAAGTAGGATAAAGGTTGTTGCGGTATTCACGCACTGCGCTTTTTCCATTGCTAGTCTACTGACACGTTGCGGCGTGTTTGTTTCCTTTAAAAATTCTGTATGATGTCAAACCTTTTAAATCTTCTTTTACCTGGTCTATTTTAAAAATATTGCTCAACGAAGGACGAGGGCAAAGAGGGGCGCACCAACAATTAGTACTTATGCGTTGTGTGCATGCCTTTGTCCTCATCAGTCGCACCGTATTCTTTGTGAATCATTCTACGAACTGCCCCAAATAAGAGTTCCACCGGACCATTTGTCCCCGGTATAGCAGGGTGTACTGCACTTTATTACACTTACACAGATTTTACTGAACAATCTGAACGCTCCAAACTTGCACACCAGTCTGGCGTGAAGCCTATACTATGCAGACCATTGCCGGTATGGGCGTCAAACTAAATAGCAGATGTCCGGTATGGATCTGAAAACGGTCGGACCGGTTCGAGATCCATCCAAATCTGTTTAGAACTCTAGTTCTGAATGCCAACCGCTAGAGCTAGTCTTGAAGAGAGCTCGTACCGGATAGAGTATCTCCGCTTCACAACTGACAGCGGATTAAAGGGGACAGCTCAAGCAGAATTATTGCTGCAGATCATGCCAACTCGTATATGCCAAAACAGACTCAGTATACGTGATAAATATTCTGCATATGTAGGCCTCCCGCATGTTTTAATAAGGCTGGATTATAAGAAGTCAGCAATGCGTACGGTACGATGTAAGCTCATGGCATCGTTTTTGAGCGCACACATACGCGAGCGTTTGTTCCATTATAAGCAAAAATCGCTGCAGTTTTTCCAATCTTGTAGTTGACATTCATAACTTCGAATGAAGAGCTTGCAACGTGAAAGCAAAAAGAAGAACATGGTGTTTTCTTAGCCACAACAAATGTGTGGTCGAGTTTGCCTTAACGAAATGGCTGACTACAAATACATGTACTTAGAAGGCTCACATCAGAGGATGCTTCTTTGACCGTTTACATTGTAAAACTCTTCGTCGGATCAACATTACTAATGTCGCGATCCACTATCAGGCAAAGCTAAATATTCCAGTATGATACCCATTATTCCAGGAAGATACGCCTGCCTGAAGGAATAATTACATTACTTCAACGGTGAGGACAAAAGAGGCAGCACTGGTAAATTGGTGTTCTCTAAGGTCTGCATTAGAAAAAGCGATGCGGTATTTATACCGCATCGAGGTGCGAAATACTGACGACACCTCGTGACAACCGGGATAAACAAGTAGCGTGCTTCAAGGTCGATGTGCAAAGTACGATTGCAATTTCTGTACTGAAGAAAAATTAGAGTGATAAATCAGAAAAGTTACGCTAGGCAAGCAACAAATAACAACGTTTACCACATATCGGAGTGAAGGAGTCTGCATGGTCCATATAACATCAGCCTAGTCCCAAGACAAACTCGTATCATTTGGAGATTTATTGTTCAACAGTTGTCACAGTGTTGTGAATCTGGTACTAGAAGAGGTACATCTTAAACTTCACTGTCTTCCCCAATGCTTGGAGGATGCCTTCGTATGCGAGGCTTTCTTATTTTAATCTCGCTGCCCGGTTTGTGTGGCTTATATGTGGATACTACCACTGAAGAGGCACTCGAGAAGCTCCGTGGTCGCATGCGCCTGAATGATGTGTGGAGGACGGCTACGCAGGCAAAATGTGCCACCGTCGTAGTAGAGCGTGGATGAAATATCGAAAGTTGAGGTGTTCAAGGTAGAGGAGGTCTGGCAGTGGTTTAGAGCCCGCTTCGCCGATTATGGGCCGGCGCACGGACTTCTAGAAAAATTTTGTTACTGTCGTTCCAGGAGGCCCCGAAGGGGGTACCATTTGTAACGCCTGATTTCAGGGGCCTTAGGTGATGCCAAAGGCAGATGAAACTGCGCTGAGTTTGGGCAGCAGGCGCATAGATATGTCACTGTCCAAGAGACGAAGATTGAGAGGAGGAGGAGACCGAGAGCGAAATACTTCCTTTTCTCAAAAGATTTAATGTAATTGTTTTCTTAGGGAATCGCTCAGGAGGAGAATGTGCACGAACCGCTCTCCACCACGCCCACTGTTTTCTACATTGCATGATTCTCATCGCTCGTCACTAGTGGCCTATCGCTGACGGGCGAGTTTCGGGGCAATCTTCCGTCAACTTAAATGCCTCTCCTATGACGTCGCTAGCCCTAGCCAGCGTCTTCCATTGTCTGAAGCGCAGCTCCTCCTGCAGCTCTTTCCACCTGGTTTTCCCACTGAAGCCCAGCATTTTCGCGGCGGTGGCCTACTTCTAGCTACTCCCGCTCTCGCAGTCAACGCTCTTCAGGACACATGGGACGTAGGCGGGTTACCGGCAAAAGAAGTCGTTTTTTTTTACCCATTGCTGCGCGCTGCTCTGGCAGCAGTTTCCTGTGGTCACTTGTTTCTGTCACTTGTTTCTGTCGCTGTGGTGGCGAAGTGCGGGCAGCCTTCAACAGCACTGTCCTCACGCCGCCACCCCGTGGCGCCTTTACATGCTCAGGGTGGACCTCAACGGACTCTCCCGCGATACATCAGTGGTGCGGGCGGAGTCTGACTTTGGACTCCATCTTACCTTATATATATATATATATGTCACGGCTCCGAAGCGGTAGCTTTGTGGTAAAGCATCCGGCTCGTAATCGGAAGGCACAAGGTTCAACGTATGGTGCCGCCGGGTGAAGACCGGTTTTCAATTTGTGCAAGCTTTTCCCCGGCCTGATGTTTGGCAATTGTGGCATGAAATGCTTGGGAAAGGGGTGATTGAAAAAAAACGTTTGAGGGTTGGGCAAGTACAAACAATTCGACTATAAAAAGGTTACGTCGATTTGTCAGTGATTTGTGGCGCCTTCGGACGACCATAAGTCCATCTCGTGCGACTGAAGCCCATTGAACCAACGTTTTTGTCCATAGTCCCTTTTCCCCAGTATTTCATCCCAGAAAGGCCAAACACCAGGAAAGGCAAAATCTTCCACCCATTGAAAACCTATGAGTATCAGCATACACTGGGGATCGAACCTGATACTTCTCGAGTGCGAGGCTGAAGCTTTTCCACAGAGTAAGGACGCTCTTGAGCAGCCCTCCTTTGCTGGGAATCGGAGCCGCTCCTGCAACAAAAGCAGTGTGACGAGCCCCACGGATTAGCCAGTATATGGCTGTATGTTGGTGGATTTACACCGCCGGATTTTTGCCGCGCAGGTGATGCGTGCTTTACCCATCGCCTCACAACTTCTCTTATTCCTTTCCCTCTTGTCGTCAAGAGTGATGGAAACCAAGTGGCGAACATAACCTGCAAAAGGTGTCCCTTCCCCTCAATAATATTCTATAACAAGAAGCAACAGCCGTAATTCATAATGCTTCGTACGCATCGTGTGGGGTGGCCAGCGGGTTGTTTTCTGCTTCGGCGAAATACCTTGCCTTGCACCGTGTCCGAAGGCTTAATTGTTGACATTTTTTGATTTTCGGCGTTATAGGAAGCGATGGCGCTAATTACCTTGAATTACTTTAGTACTGTTGTTAAGTGCATCACAGTATTTGAAAGCCTGGATAGTACATTAGGTTGTTGCCGACATACCGTGCCAATGGGCGGTTTTAACCGCGATTGCAACCCACTGACCATAGATGCCAAGAAATAATGTAGAAATCGACAAGAGCGGTGAAATTTTGCCGTGTCAGAAATACCCGTGTAATTTACACAGCACAGTTCTGTCGTGATTTTTTATTATTAACACATATAGAGACGCATTCTCACAATCATGTGCAAAAAATTGAGACCCTATATATACCTATAATTTAGGTTTCGCTGCTGTTGGCTCGTCTTGATGGAAATGAGCGTTCGAAATTTATGCCACAGTAAGCACTCTGGAATCGAAACTTATCGCTGGTACGTGGCCGACTACCATCTCTGCTCGCTCAAGGTGAAAACAAGTTTTTGTGGAAGTCAATCATTATTTGCCGCTAGAGCAGTGTTTATGCAGGAAATACTTGCTCTATCCATTAAAACTGTCTCTTTTGAATTATTTTATAAAAATATTTGGTGTAAAACTTAAAACAAGGCTGTGCAACATTTATGAAATGAAATGAGAAGGCCCTACCTTATTGTTGTACTGCTCCAATTTCTAGTGTAAATTTTACTTAGAATTGTATGACGAGGAGCGACAAAGAGCACCTTAGTTTGATCCCGTATCAAGAGCGATTTGCAATGCGACTGCCTGACATGCCAATATTTGTTCATAGACTGATATCATCCGACTGCGAAATTTATTCCGGAGATAAAGGTTATTTGCTCTTTGCTTGCACTTACGTGCGAGGTAAGTCTGTGTTCGTCGATTAATACATGAAGTTACTTATTTTGTCTCCGAATATGCGAAATTCGGTAAGCGTAGAAGGAGCTGGGCTAGTCAGTGTATAGTAAGACATTGTTCCAGCGCATGAAAAACACGCGGACGAAGGTAGAAGATACAATACAGATGCCAGCGTGCCTGTCATATTTCAACTAGTCCAGCTTTCTTCGCTTAGTTAATTTCATATATTCGGAGACGAAATAAACAACCACGTGGAATAATATCACAATTGTATGAAATTCGCACGTCTTCATCAGTTGTTAAGGTGACTGCTCTATTATTAGCAGCTCATGCACGCGGCAGTATGTGGGATCAGCAACTGAACCTGTACCGCACACTCATACCTCAAATGAAATTTCATAGTAATTTTCCGAATTCTTTAAAAACCATTCCCGCTCCTATCCTCCTGGATCTCTGCACAATGAGTTTTGACATCGAGACCCTCCGTCCAGGTTCTACAAAAAGTCACACTTTCTTAATTCGAAAGAATGTGAAAGAAGAAAAGCCACGCTCAATTAAAGGCAATACGCCCTTCACCTTGGCAATTGTATATTACAAAATACGGATGTAATAGCTAAAAGCAAATAGCAATGAACAATACTTATCTGCGATGTGGCGCTCGCTGGAAAATTCTTTTTATCGTACAGTGCTGCCGCCACAGGGGACGCGAGACGCTGCCAGCTGATATACCTTATACGTCCATCCATCATCTTCAAAAGAGCGGTGTGTACCGAGAAGTATAGTCACTGTGACGCTGCATAGCGTGAGAAGGCGATGCGAATGGGGCCCGATAAGGCTGTTGTATTGATCTCTTAAACGCGAAGCTTAAACGTCCTCCAATTTTTTACCCGCATTCCATAGGCAAGCTCATTGCCCTCGTCCTTCCTACATCCTAGAGGCTCGAGTACTACAGAAGCCTAAACAAGGAATCAAATATCGAAGTGACCGTTTAGCGCGTGGTTACACTTAAGCAAGACCTTTTCTATATGCCTAACAGATCTAAGGCGTAGCACCTCAATACAAATATATAAATATAATCACAGATATCTTAAATACCGATATTACAAATTATTGTTCCTGATAAGGGGGATCAATAACCCGCTCCTACGGCACCTCACAGGAGAAATAACTGGACAAATCCTGTATTCGCAAAGCACGATTGTTTCGTCGTTAGTTCCATTACGTGCCGCATTTCTGGCAATTCTACTGGCGTGAACAAACAGGTGTAGCGACTCGCGTGGCATGCGTCCGGCACGTGCCGAAGAGAAGAAGCAGTGCCGGCACGAGAGCTTAGGAACGCTCGCAACTTTCGCCTCGGCCGGACGCTGCCGTCGTCACCTCTTCAGCTTCTCCTCAAATAAACGTCGCCGCGGTCGCCCCTGCCTCGCGATGTTTACTTCTGTGGTGACCTGGAGAACCGTGCCTCCACCTGGTGGCATCCTAGGATGGCATATTGCCAAGGCCCGGCTTTCGACCCGCTGCTTCTGATGTTCCGGCCTGCAGGCGTCGGCTGGTGGTTCGCTCAACTGGAGGCAGCGATGTACCAGCACTACATCACCATCCAGCTGTTCAAGCACGCAGTCCTCTCCGAAATCTTACCGCCTGACATCCTCTGCCGGCTTGCCTGCCCTGCCTCGAGTTGCCGGCTATACGATGAGCTGCGTGCTGCCGTCCTGGCGTACTTCAGCGAAAGCTACTGCCCGCTGCCCACTCTACGAATGTAGAGATCGCCAGGCAGGGGCGACCGCGGCCACATTTATTTCAGGAGAAGCCGAAGAGGTGACGACGGCAGCGTCCGGCCGAAGCGCAAGTCGCGAGCGTTCCTAAGCTCTAGTGCCGGCGCTGCTTCCTTCTCTTCGGCACGTGCCGGACGCATGCCACGCGAGTCACTACACAGGCTCCGCAACACATTTTACTCCAGTTGCGAAATCCAACCATGCGAATATTTTGTTCAAACTTCGGGAGAAAAGGTAATAAATGTCGAAAAATCCCACGATATATACTGAACTTAATGACTTCCGGCAATTTATGTATAGAAAAATTTGCCGAAACCATTCAAGTCTTAATGCATTTTATCTCATTTAGACGACTTTTGCAAGTGTTTGTAACTAAGTGTAGTGCCACTTGGCACAGCACCGTTGAAAAAAGTGAGCGCGGGCATCAGTTTGGGTGCTTACAGTTCTTTTTGCTGATTTCCTATTCTTCATTGAAGTCATCATCATCATCATCATCATCATCATCATCATCATCATCATCAGCCTGATTATACCCACTGCAGGGCGAAGGCCTCTCCCATATTTCTCCACTTAACCCGGTTCTGTGCTAGCTGCATCCACTTGACATCTGCGAACTTCTTAATCTCATCCGCCCACCTAACTTTCTGCCGCCCCCTGCTACGCTTTCCTTCCCTTGGAATCCAGTTTGTTACCCTCAGCGACCATCGGTTATCCTCTCTTCGCACTACATGTCCTGTCCATGTCCATTTCTTCTTCTTAATTTCCACTAGAATGTCGGTAACATGAGTTATTTCTCTTAACCACTCTGCACGCTTTCTATCTCTTAATGTTACCCCTACCATTTTTCGTTCCATAGCCCTCTGGGTTGTCCTCAACTTAAGTAGAACTCTCTTGGTTAGCCTCCACGTTTCAGCCCCATAGGTGAGTACAGGCAAGATGGTACCGGTAAGCTGCTAGTCATAATCTGCGAGTGCTT
Organism: Amblyomma maculatum; assembly: GCA_023969395.1. Lineage (NCBI taxonomy): Eukaryota > Metazoa > Arthropoda > Arachnida > Ixodida > Ixodidae > Amblyomma > Amblyomma maculatum. The sequence continues at coordinate 535,843 of JAJIZL010018308.1, read as the reverse complement.
GCCAAATGCGCTCCATCCTAATCTTATTCTTCTTGTTATTTCCTTTTCATGGTCCGGATCTGCGGTTACTACCTGTCCTAAGTAGACATATTCGCCTACTACTTCCAGTATTTCGCTACCTAATGTAAACTGCTGTTCCTTCCCCAGGCTGTTGAACATTACCTTAGTCTTCTGCATATTGATTTTCAAGCCTACCTTTCTACTTTTTCCGTCTAGGTCATCAATCATTATTTGCAGTTCATCCCTCGAGTTGCTTAGCAAGGCAATGTCATCAGCAAATCGCAGATTACTGAGGTATTCTCCATCTACCCTTATCCCTAACTGCTCCCATTCCAAGTCTCTGAATACTTCCTCTAAACAAGCTGTGAATAGTACTGGGGAGATTGTGTCTCCTTGCCTAACACCTTTCTTTATGGGAATTTTGTTACTTTCTTTATGCAGAACTATGGTTGCTGTGCAGCCACTATATATATCTTCCAGCACTTTCGCGTACGGCTCGTCTACCCCCTGATTTCGCAATGCCTGCATCACCGCCGAGATTTCAACTGAGTCAAATGCTTTTTCGTAATCAATGAATGCTATGTATAAGGGCTGGTTATATTCCGAGCATTTTTCTATCACCTGATTGATGGTATGGATATGATCGATAGTAGAGTACCGTTTCCGAAACCCTGCTTGATGTTTTGCTTGATTGCAGTCTAAGGTTGTCCTGATTCTATTAGCGATTACCTTAGTAAATACTTTATACGTAACAGATAGTAAGCTGATTGGTCTGTAATTTTTAAGGTCCTTAGAGTCCCCTTTCTTGTGGATGAGGATAATATTTGCATTCTTCCATGGTTCCGGTACCGTCGATGACACCAGGCACTGCGTATACAGGGTGGCCAGTTTTTTAGCACAATATTCCCCCCGTCCTTCAGCAAATCTGTAGTTATCTGATTCTCTCCAGCTGATTTCTCCCTTTTCATAGTTTCTAGTGCTTTCTTGACCTCGTCCTTCGTCACTGGTGGAACGTCTGACTGCTTTTCCCTACTGCCAATCTCATTACGGTCCTGACTACTTTGGCTACTGTAGAGATCTGTATAGAACTCCTCGGCTACTTTGACTATCTTGTCCATATTAGTGATGACGTTGCCCGCCTTGTCCCTTTTCGCATACATCTGGTTTTTGCCTATGCCCAATTTCTTCTTTACCGCTTTAAGGCTTCCCCCGTTCTTTACAGCATGCTCAATTTTCTCCATGTTATACTTCCTTATATCGGCCACCTTGCGCTTATTGATTAGCTTTGATATCTCGGCCAATTCGATCTGGTCTGTTGGATTGGAAGCTTTCATACTCTGGCGTTTCTTAATCAAATCTTTTGTCTCCTTCGACAGCTTACCGGCATCCTCTCTAACTATCCTACCGCCTACTTCTACCGCGCACTCAGTAATGATGTCTCTGAAATTATTATTCCTTGCCTCTAGGGTAATGTCGCCATCCTCAGTTAGAGCTGAATACCTATTCTGGAGCGAGATCCTGAACTCTTCTGCCCTCCCCCTCACCGCTAATTCGTTGATGGGTTTCTTTCTTGCTAATCTATTGCGTTCCTTCTTCAGATTTAGGCTAATTCGGGACCTCACCATCCTGTGGTCACTGCATCGCACTTTCTCGATTACCTCTACATCTTGCACAATGGCCGGGGTTGAACACATTATGAAGTCGATCTCATTTTTAGTTTCTCCGTTAGGACTTTTCCATGTCCATTTCCGGTTCTTCCGTTTGCTGAAGAAGGTATTCTTGATTCGTAAGTTATTGCGCTCTGCAAACTCAACTAGTAACTCCGCCCTGCTATTCCTAGAACCAATGCCATAGTCACCTACTGCCTTGTCTCCTGCCTGTTTTTTCCCTACCTTGGCATTGAAGTCGCCCATTAGTACAGTATACTGCGTCTTTACTTTTCGCATTGCCGGTTCTACATCTTCATAGAAGCTTTCAACAGCCTTGTCATCATAACTACATGTAGGTGCATAGGCCTGTACAACCTTCAGTTTATACCGCTTATTAGGCCTAATTACGATGTCTGCAACCCTCTCATTAATACTATAGAATTCATCTATATTACCCGCTATATACTTATTGACAAGGAAACCTACACCTAGTTGTCGCCTCTCTGGTAAACTTCGATAACACAGTGCATGCCCATCATTCAGTACAGTATATGCCTCATTCGGCCTCCTAGCCTCACTAAGCCCTATGACATCCCATTTCATGCCCTCTAGTTCCTCTAACAGCACTGCTAAACTAGCTTCACTAGCTAGGGTTCTAGCATTAAACGTTGCCAGGGTCAGTTTCCAATGGCGGCCTGTCCAGCGGAGCCAGGCTTTCTTAGCACCCCCTGCTGCGTCACAGGTCTGACCGCCGCCGTGGTCAGTTGTTCCGCAGCCGCTGGTGACTGAAGGCCGGGGTTTTATGGAGCTTCTCATAGGAAGTTGTGGCCGATTACTGCACCAGGGTGGCCAACTCCTGTTCTGGTGAGGAAGTGCGTTGCCGGAGGTGTTCACCGGCATCAGGTCGCACCCCAAACCTGTGTATGCAATTCCATAAACACGCGGATTTTTTTTTATCCGGTGGAGAATCGCGCGGCACCGGGATTTGAACCCCGGTCCTCTTGCATGCGAGGCGGATGTTCTACCGCTACGCCACCGCTGAATTGATGTCATAATTCGAAGCAAAACTATATGCAGATTTATAAAAAGTGCCACGGCGTCTAAGTCGTAAGCAGAACGCACCATCGACTAAGATGCACAAATAAAGTAAACTGGATGACATCGTCGCAGAAACCAACCACCATTTCTTCGTGTAGCAGCGCTGCTCAAAGTAGCGCTGCTTCAAGTATGACGGCATCGCTTTCGTTGGTGTTCTGATTTTGATTTTGAACGCCTTTTAGAACGAATGAAGAAAATTAAAAAATAAAGTGGCACTATTTTATTGAAATAAAAGCAAGCATAGTCTGCCTGAAGTTGAAACAAGAGCAATACCAGTCTGCTTGACAATGTGGCATGTCATAAAATGTAGTACAATCGTTTCAAACGATCTAACGAGATGCCATTTCGCTACAAAAAAAGTGCACAACATGATGCCACCATTTGGTAAAACCAGACTTTCTTGATAAATTGAAAACATTGTCTATTAAAGAATGATAGCTTCACAAAGTAGTCATGGTCACCTTCATTTCTAAGTGAGCAAAACGTCCATCCCCCCTCCCCCACAACGAACGCGCATTTACAAAACGTGGCAAATGGTATTTCAAGACTAAATATGTGTAAATATGTGCTGATGTTTTGAAAGTGGTGTCCGTGTTCTGTGCGATGTCAGCGCATGTTAAGGATCCCCAGGTGGCACTGGTCCCTTCGTGTAGAAACGAATCGACCACCATGGCCACTGCAATACTCGGCCATACTGGAAAACTATAGAGGCATAAGAATGTGATATCCCTTACCGCACAGTTCTCTTACCAGAGAGGAAGCTGTCATTTGGAGACAATTGCAGAAGAGTTCATACCCAAACCTACAGATGCTAAACAAAATGCACCTTATCATATACGCGGACAGTTTGTACGTGGTGTGATGAAATACCCGCATTATATCACATCATAGAGACCTTTCCAACCTTAGACATGGTCTCCAAAACTAGAAACCCGAGTGCTGAGCAAAGGGAGACTCTGTTGTCAAGTGACCGCAGCGAAGACCAGCAAGAACTGATACAGCGAGCACAACAGGCGTCAGTAGCCAGCGGAGCCCTGGACTGAGGGTAACCGATCATTGTGCAGAAGTGGACGAGGTCGACGTAGAAGACTCCTGTGGATCCAACAAGCAGACATCTCTGAAGACGCCCCAAAACCGACCAAAATACCATAATAATATAGAACTAAATAAAATAATTCCTTCCGGTCGTCGTCGACACGACCGGCACCGTTCGCATGACCGCCAGCACGAGATGCACCAAGGCAGAGCAAGCGGAGGAGGTGGCCATCGCCCTGGCCATCGCCGACCGCGACTGCCACACAGTGCTACGCGACTCTAGGCGAGCGGTGAGAAATTACCCCAAAGGCAGGAAAGCGAAGGAAGCGGTGCGCACACTGCAGGCAACCAAGGACGACGATCAAGTGAGAATGAAGTGGTTCCCGGCGCACGCGGGCGAGGCGTTAGACCGCAACGCCAACCACAACGAGACGGCACACGCCGAGGCGCGCGCGCTAACGGACCGCGCCTCGGTAGACTGGTCGCTGTGCTTCAGCGCCAAGGACCGAAACTACAATGAAATAACCAAGGCGTTCCGCCTAGCTCGCAGAACTCTTCCACCCCCTTGCTCGGGGCTCAGTCGAGAGCAAGCCATTTTATTCAGTCAGCTACAGGTGGGCTCACTACCCAGCCCGTCGCTGATGCACAGAATGTATCCCGAGACGCACCCGACAGACAAATGCAGAGTCTGCCGAACGGAGACGGCCGGCTTCGCACAGATTCTGTGGAATTGGAACAAGTACCAGGAAGAAGCTAAGCCTGGGAGGATCCCGCCGCGACTGGAAGCAGTCGCAGGGAGCGACAATCAAGAGAAACAACTCTGGGCCGTCCAGCAGGTTATCAAGGCGCTGGCTCGGCAGGGAACCAGCGAGCCGGCCATGGCGAGCGGAGACCCAGGCCGCACGGCCGGTGCACAGAGGACAACGTAGGCCCCGTCCGGAGCGCGCGCGTGCGAGCGCGCGTTCTATTGCAGGCCCCAAATAAACGTTTTACCAATCCAATCCAATCCTTCCTTCCTTCCTCAGGTGGTCGAAATTACTCCGTAGCCCTCCACCTCGGCGCCCCTTTTTCTCTTTTCACTTTCACTCCCACCTTCTTTCCATCCCTTACGGCGCGGGTCAGGTGTCCACAGCGTAAGTGTGATAGATACTGCGCCTTTCGCTTCCTGTTAACCAATTACTAATATTATAATAATATTACGCCGCGTAGCGGCGCTAGAGGAGCAGCAGAAAGAGAAGAAGAAAAAGCAGGGGACGCGAGCCGCACGCAGACTGATCTGGGTTTTCTGAGCCGTGTGCGTCCGTCCTTCATACGACGTTCATCTGTATTAAAACCATTTCATCCGTTACATTTGGGTTAAAACGTTCTGGATCTGCCAGTTACCTCGTCGCAGCCGTCGTGTAGCAGGTTTGCCACCTTTATCCCCTTAACAGTACCTTTCAATGGCTACAACCCGCACGACACAGACTCATGAACAGCGACCTGAAGAAACGACGACCTTTCCCCACCAGCGAGAGCCGCGTACGTTCCACGGTGAGCCCAAAGGCGACGTTAAGGAATGGCTCCGACTTTAATGAAAGATGCAGCAAGTACAACCGCTGGAATTCGATCGCACTTCTGTACAATGTTGTTTTCTTCCTCGCTGGCACGGCTCTGACATCGTTTGATAACCACGAAGAAACCCTGATGACCTAGGACCGATTCGGTGAAGTAATTACGAAGTCCTTTGAGGATGCCCTTGCGAAGAAGGAATGCGCTGAGCATCAACTTTCCCAGAGAGCCCAGCTGCCTGGTGAGACAAGCACACGTTACATCGATTAAATATTGACACTGTCGCATTGTAAACCGGCAGATGTCAGAAGAAGACAAGGTAGGGCACCTTCTCAAGGGAATTGCTGAGGATGTGTACAACTTTCTCATTTCGCGGGACACCCCTGCCACAGTAGCAGATGTCATCAAGCAGTGCCGGGAATTTGAGGCGTTAAAGGCACATCGGATAGCACCCAAATTTGGCCGTCTTTCTAATGTCACAACTGTTGCCGGTATCGACATTCTGGAGGCTGAATGTCGCTTCTATGGTCAGGAGGATTATACGCGAGGAGCTGGATATTGAGCGGGAACGTATAAATTTCGATGTACCTTTCCACCCGACATCGAGGTCCGTATCATCATGGGAACAGCGCACCGCCATGGGCTGCACAAAATTACTGCGAACCGGCTTACAACAACGGCGTGGAGCGGACCCTGCAACCAAAATCACACCCTTATTTCTAGCAGCGTCGAGCCCATCCGGATGAAGTGCCTCGTGGTGCTCTTCGTCGCGCTTTTGTCGCAGCATCTCGGCCTTCAAGGGATCCTGAAGTGAACTACCAGAGCCGGCAGCCACCTGTATATTACAGCTGTGGGGGCAGCGGACATATCTTCCGCTTTTGCCCGCGTCGTCGAATTACCCGACCCCCTGTCCAACGAGGACCACGCTTCACGAATGGTGCCCAGTGGCAGCAGCAGCCGCCCGCTACCTTCTGTCGGCCCTCTTCGCCTCAACGTCATGCACGGAATGGCTCCCCTGTGTTCGATCGCAGCATCACTCCCCCGTCGCAGCGACAACCCCGTTCGCCATCTCCACGTCGCCGCTTTGTTTCTCCACCGCTGGGAAACTAGGTGGTGCGGCCGATGGAGGTAAGGTCGCCGGACGGTCAATTTCACGCATACCTCTGCCTCGTTCTTTAGCATCGTCATGCTAAAGAACAAAGTGTCAGTGTATGTAGACAATGTTAAAACGGATACTTTGGTTGACACTGGTGCCTCCGTGTCAGTTATAAGCCTTTCATTTAAGAACCGCCTTCGAAAGAGGACTCTGGCTGCTGCTGTGACTGCGAGCGGACGCATGCCACATCGGCTCCGTCAAGTTTCGCTAATTATTGCGGCGTATCAACTCGGGCCCTCTTGAAATTTGTGCTACTGTATTCCTAACATCATCAGGCTACTGTGAATGCCAAATATAGCCAGGTGGCCCAATTTTCATTTAGCGAGGGGAGATTTTCACTCTGCCACGAGGAGTTGGCGCTAGGCCTAACGGCTGCGTCACTCCCGGAGGCAGTGACTCACCCTCGTCACCTATCAAGATGGCTTCTCAAGCTTCTCTGAGGGGATACGACCCTTCCGAAATGGTCTGGAAGACTGTTTCGACTGTCCAACCTGAAGCTGTGACGGAACCTGCCCGTTTCAAGCACGAGGAGCTCTTTCAACTTGTCAGCCGGCGTTCCAGAGCCGGCTACAACACAGCGGCTGCCACACCGGCGGCGTCCCAAACCAAGCAGCAAGCGCCAGCGCACGAATCTGCCTCATCGCTTCGAAACCAAGCTAAGCCGTGTCTGTGGAAGCCCCGTCCTATGCCACGGATGCACCCTCAAGACTATGTTGTCATCATCGAGCCCAGGTTCACCGCGGACCTGAGGAACACCTTCCGACACGGTGAGCTAGGCAAGGCACTGAACTCGCACCTAGGTATTTCTGCTGCCGACAATGTTCTCGGCATTGTATACCCGCATGGAACAGAATCTGCTTGTTGTAAGGACACGAAATCCAGACCTCGCCGATCGCCTCATCGGCGAATTTAATTTGCCAACTGGTAAAGGCCCCCTACCAGTGCACGGCAATTTAAAGCTTACCGGAGACGTGCGCCGCGGCATCATCGGGGGCATCGCCGACGATGAAACAAGCGCGACGCTCACTGCCCAAATTGTCTGGCGAGGAGGCCAGGTCGCAAGCATCCGCCGGCTCGGAAAATCAACCATCGCGCTCATCACATTTGTGGGAAAGGTGGTCCCGCGATACGTCCACTACAACGGGGAAATTACACCCGTCCGAGAATATAAGCGAACTGTGCCGGCATGTGTAAAGTGTGGTGCTGTGGGACACCGCTCGGACATTTGCCCCACGCCGAACTCGCCAAGGTGCGGCCTCTGCGGCCAAACTGTGACTGTGACGCAGGACGGTCCTGCGCCACACGAATACAACCCGACCTGTGCAATCTGTGGATTAGCCCACACCACGGGATCGAGAGATTGCACGGCCAAATTTCGCCGACTCCATCTTGCCGGAGCCAGACCTTCACAACCTGAAGACCTGAGACGCCTGCGTCTGAAAGCAAGCAAGGTCACTCCACCGGCAGAGCCAATGGCGGAGCGCCACGGTGCGATCCTACCACCGGCTCACTCCAAAGTGACATGAACACAGACTCCTCCTCTCCCTTACAGTCGTCAACTGGGAAGAAGGGGAAGAGGAAGAAGAAAAACAAGAAAAAGAAGCAGATGCCGCCACCGCCCCCCAACGGAGACGATGCTAAGCACTTCCCCGCCCTCAATCCAGATGGCGCTGCCGGATCCCGGGTCCCGGCGCAGCAACAAAACACTGAGGTGAGCAGCTGGGCGCGGGCCGCCTCCTGCGTTCCCTCATCCTCACTCGCTTCCCCTTCCTCGATACACGGCGTTCATGTCGAAAGCCGCAGGCAAAATGAGCAGCTTAAAGCGCAGATCGGGCAACTGCTCGCCAAATTCAAAATTTAGAGGAAAAACTGTCCGCTGTGACGGTGTCTCGATTCCCGACGCCATAGAGAGTGAGCCCGAATTGCCGCCCGCGTTCGCGTCGGCTATGGCCGCGATGGAGGCGCGCCTCACCTTCCATTTCCAGAAAATGGTAGAAGCGGCCATGGGCTGCTTGGAGACCAAATGTAATGCATCGGTCCCTGCAGCCATCACCCGCTGCATGAAATCAACCACTCGAACGAGCCATCGGCTCGAAGGGATCCAAGCCTTCAACACGCACAAGAAAATTGTCGTCAGTTCCACAGATGCGAAATCAGAGGACTCCAAACCCGCACCCCCCCCCCCCGCCGGTGCTGGCTCTGGGTCGGAGTCTCATAACCCCCCATCTATCATTTCCGTTCCTAATCATGGCAGGACGGCTTAACACGCGTTCCTCTCCTCCCAAAGCTCAAAATTCCATAACCGTAACGCAGTGGAACTGTAGAGGCTTTAAGGCTCGGCAGAAACGCGCGAACCTGCGTCTCTACCTCGAAACGTTCGAGGCTTTGCCCGCCGTGGTCGCCCTCCAAGAGCCAGGAGCGGCGGCCAAGTTGACTAATTACGCGACGTTCCAGCATGACCCTTTGTCGTGTCTCCTCGTGCACAAATCATACACAGCCACGGAAATTGACCTCGATCTCAACATACCCTATTCATACATGATGGTGAGGATCCTCCCTCTTAGGCGATCGGATCCTGCCCTGCACGTGCTTAACGTATACTGCTCCCCAAAAATAAAGCGAGTGACTTTCGCGGGCCTCTTTAGCCGTGCGCTTAAAGAGGCGGGTCGTGATCCCCTGCTGATTGTGGGTGACTTCAACGCCCCTAGCCAGCTATGGGGCCATCGTAAGGAGGAAGTGCGTGGACGCATGCTGGCAGAACTGGCGTCCACATTGGGCCTCACCCTCCACACCGACCCAGCATTTCCCACCCGCGTAGGCAGCTCGGTGACCCGACACATGCCCGTACCTCACCTTCACTCGCAACATAAGACACGCAAACTGGATCAACACCGAGGAGACCCTCGGTAGCGACCACTGTATCCTCAACACAACAGTTTACACACGCCCCCTGAAGCGCCCCACTACGAAAGCCCGCATCCCCGATTGGACTACCTTTCGCCAAAATTTCCCAACAGAAACTAACACGAACATCACAGAGCAGGGCTACACGACCTGGTCCCAGTTAGTCATGGCGCACCTTCACTCCCATGAGAAACAAATACAGCTCACAGAGGTAGTTACGGACGGGGACAATCACCTCCTGCATCTCTGGGAAGCACGCCGTGGCCTCACGCGCCGCTGGAAGCGTCAGAAACACAATAAGAACTTGAAAGCTTGCATTGCGGATCTAACCAGGCAGGCAGCAGAGTACGCGGCCCAACTCGCTGACTCTAACTGGGTGGACCGTTGCAACACGGCGGCGAGGCAAATGTCGAGCCGCAACACGTGGCGGCTCTTCCGAGCCCTCATCAATCCAACACAGACACGCACGGAAACGCAAAAACACCTACACAAAGCCATGCACTCATTCCAAGGAAACACATTGCAGCTGGCAGTGGCGCTACGCGATCGCTACCTGTGCACAATTCAGGACCCCCGCGGATCGGCCTATTCCTATGCAGGCAGGGAAAACTCGGAGTTGGATAACCCATTTCAGCTCCACGATCTGCGGGCCAGTCTGGCCAAAATGAAGAAGGGCACTGCGCCAGACAGGGACAAGGTCACCGTTAAACTTCTGGCGAACCTCCCTGACATGGCGCACCAGTGCCTTCTTGACTATATCAATGGAGTCTGGACAGGGGAAACCCCCCTTCCCATTGAATGGAAGACTGCTCTCGTCACCTTTATTCCCAAAGCTGGGAAACCAGTCGACACGGACAACCTCCGACCCTTTTCTCTCACCTCGTGTGTGGGCAAATTGATGGAGACGATGGTGCGGGATCGGCTGTCTGAGTACCTTGAACAACACAACACTTTCGCGGACACCATGTTCCGATTTCGCCCACACAGATCCGCACAGGATGTCCTGCTTCAACTCGACCGCGAAATACTGAACCCCATCACATGCACAAGAGACGACAAAATCGTCCTCGCCCTGGATGTCAAAGGGGCATTCGACAATGTAACACACGAGGTCATACTCACGCACTTGAGTCAAACGCACTGCGGCACGAACACTTTCAACTACATCAAACAATTTCTCACAGACAGACTGTCTAATATCCGAATACAGAATCAAGAACACGTACCTTTTTTGCTCGGCACGAGGGGCACTCCGCAAGGCTCAGTGCTGTCCCCTATGCTATTCAACATTGCAATGATGCGCTTGCCTGCTCTGTTGGGTGTGGTCGAAGGTGTGCAGCACGCGCTGTACGCCGACAACATCACCCTCTGGACCACGCAAGGGCGTCTGGGGGACATGGAGACAAGCCTGCAAACGGCTGCTAGCATAGTGGACCGCTATGCCCGCGGCTGTGGTCTCCAATGCTCACCGCAGAAATCTGAATTCGTGCATCTGCGCCCCTCGCGCTCATGCTCGACTCAAATCAATCTCACCTTGCAAAGCGGTCCCATTCAAGAATCTAAGGAAATCAGTGTTCTTGGGCTCTTTATACACAACCAGAGACGATGCGACACAATACTCGCCAAGCTCCGGCAGGTGGCGGACCAGGTGGGCCGCATGGTCCGCCGGGTTTCCAACAAGCGCGGTGGGTTACGATGCAAGGACGCCTTGCGGCTGGCGAACGCATTCGTGACCAGTCGAATCTTGTATTCGACTCCCTACCTCCGCCTGTGGAAACAGGAGGAGCATACTCTAGAAGTTATCCTCCGTAAAATCATGAAACGAGCACTGGACCTCCCGGTCTCCACCTCTACCAGCCGTCTCATGGCGCTGGGTGTGGTGAATACTTTCAAGGAGCTTCGGGAGGCCCACCTCACCAATCAACAAACGCGTCTAACAAAGACAGAGTCGGGTCGCCGTCTTCTTGCCCGACTTCACATCCAACACACCCAACTCACAGAGGAGAGATGTCGTATTCCCGAAAAATGGAGACGCGCTCTCCATGTGCGGCCTCTCCCGGGCAACATGTCCAAAGAGGACCATAATGGTCGGCGCCTGGCGCGGGCGGAAGCCTTGGACCGCCATTATGGAAGCAAACCAGGAGTTTTCTATGTGGATGTCTCCGGCCCAAACCCTAGGGGTTGGTACACAGCCGCGGTCATCCACAAGGGCAACACAGTAGATGGGCTTACGTTCAAGGCCCAGTCACCAACACACGCAGAAGAGGTTGTCATCGCCCTCGCAGCCTCTGACTCCTCCTCTAAATACATCATAACCGACTTGTGAGGGGCTTGTCGGCACCTCCAGCAAGGGTGGACTGCTCCTCTAGCTTACCGCATATAATAAAATTGCAGTCGAGATTCGGATCCCGCGTACCGATCTCTCGTTTGGGCTCCAGGTCACCAAGGTCTTGAAGGGAATGAGGCAGCCGACGCCGCCGCCCGCGCGCTTTCTCTCCGGGCATTTCCCACGGGACCCGACGCGGACCAGGATTTTGATTTCAGCCCGGTGTACAAATTTAAAGAAATATGTGAATATTACAGATCTACGCTCCAAACTCTTCCCACTCCGTGCAAAGGGCTGGGGAAGGCTAACGAGCGGGTGCTCCTGCGCCTGCTCACCAATACAATGTTGTGCCCGGCTACTCTAAAACATTTTGATCCGCAATTCGACGGGCTGTGCTCGCACTGTGGGGAGGTGTCTGACATCTACCACATGGTGTGGGCCACCCAGAAAAACCCATCTTTGCCCCCTATCCTCAACCCCACCCGAGAGAACTGGGAGGCGACCCTGTCCGGCTGCTGCACCCTAGAGGCCCAAAAGGTCTTAACGCAGCGCGCCCGGGCTGCGGCAAACGCCAATGGAGTGCCTGTCTAGGCATCCCACCTAGTCTACATACCTATATGTATTATAATAATAAATGTTTTCACCACCACCACCACCCGACAGAAAGTTATGTTTGTGTGGGGCAAAACACTAAGTTTTGTGGAGATGGGGGTGAAACGTTAGTTCCGGTTGGCCGGTGCACCGTTTCAGTTGTCATTGGTGACGAGTGCTATAGGACAAAATTCGTTGTATTGAGACGTGCCACGCAGTGACGTTATCTTGGGTGTTGACTTTTTGCGCGAGTGTGGTGCGACTTTAGACTTTAGTGCCGGTGAAATTTATTTGCAGCCGAACATTATCCCTGCATTAGTAGATGACATGTTCATGTCTCAGAGTCATCAAGGAGTTCTCGCCCTGAATGAAGATGTGCTGCTGCCTGCGATGACGGCGCCGTTTCTCCCCGTGACGTCATCTGAATCTTCTGAATCCTCCATGGGTAAACATTCAATAGTCGTCGAGCCAGATGACTGAAATGGAGCGAAAAAAAAATATTTTGGTGCCACGCTCAGTCGTGGAGGCGGAGGATGGTCGCACATACCTCTGGGCAGTGAACGTGTCAGAAGAGCTTGTCCGTCTTCCTTCTGGCTAGACACTCGCGAGATTTGAGAATTATATGACTCATACCGTTGGAATTATTTCCGATTGCACAGGAGCCGCGAAGGACAAGACTGAATATTGTGCTGAGTTTGAGGGCATGGTCAACAAATCGCTCCCATCTAGTGAACGTCGTATTCTGCAAGACATTTTGACAACGCATGCCCCAGTGTTCGACTTTGCCTCAAACTGATCGGGTAGCCATTTCCCAGCTTCTCGGCTATTGCACAAAATTAACACAGGTAATGCACCCCCTTTTCGCCAAATACCTTAGAGTCTCCCCGGCAGAGCGCAAGATATTTCAAAAACAGGTGGACGAAATGCTGCGGAAAGGAATCATCCGAGAATCTTCCAGTCCGCGGGCCGCACCTGTGATCCTGGTGCGAAAAAACGACAATTCTTGGCGAATTTGTGTAGACTACCGTCGTTTGAATGCGGTAACAAAGAAAGACGTATACCCGTTACCTCGCATTGATGACGCTGTCGACTGTCTGCATTCGGCGTCATATTTCTCCTCTGTTGATTTGCGATCTGGTTATTGGCAAATTCCTCTACATCCATCCTACCGTGAGAAGTCTGCTTTTGTGACACTAGATGGTTTATACGAATTTAATCTAATGCCCTTTGGATTATGCAACACTCCCGCGACGTTCGATCGATTAATGGACACTATCCTTCGTGGCCTCAAATGGGAGATGATGTTATTATTTTTTGAAAGACCTTCCAAGAGCACAATGAGAGGCTTCATAAAGTTCTTGAATGCATTGGCAAAGCGGGGCTCATTTTGAATTCGAAGAAGTGCCATTTTGGAGAGCGACAAACTTTAGTTCTTGGGTTCCTCGTCAACGAGGATGGTATCAGACCGGATCCACATAAGATTGCTGCAGTACGCGACTTCAAAACCCCACGCACCCTGAGAAGTCTTCGGAGCTTTCTTGGCCTCTCTTATTTTCGTCGCATCATTGCAGGTTTTGCGCAACTTGCGCACCCCCTTACTTCACTACTGCACAAGGATTCGCAATTTGTGTGGGCCCCAGAGTGCGAATCCTCTTCCAATCTGCTCAAGTCTTTCCTAACTTCAGCACCACTGCTGCGCCACTTCGACCCTTCTGCTGTGACGGAGGTTCACACTGACGCCAGTGGCATCGGCCTTGGGGCGGTGCTTGTGCAGCTACATAGTGGGGCTGAACAAGTTGTTGCATATGCCAGCCGCACGTTGACAAAATGTGAACGGAACTACACAGTTACCGAATTGGAGTGCCTCGCAGTTGTGTTCGCTGTGCACAAGTTCCGACCATACCTATATGAACGCTACTTCACCATAGTTACTGACCACCATTCGCTATGCTGGCTCATCGGACTTTGCGATCCGTCTGGTCGTCTGGCGCGCTTGGCATTGCGCCTACAAAGATACAACTATGGTGTCGCATACAAGAGTGGACGACATCAGAGTGATGTAGACTGCTTGTCACGGAACCCAATGCCGACTTCCATTAACGTTGAAGACAGCTTCGTCGAGTGTTTAGCCTCAATCGCGTCGACATTTCCTAGTATGGCGACCTTTAGGCGAGAACAACGCAACGACCGGTCACTACAGCCTCTTATACAAGAGACAGAAAGAAGAGCACTGTCAACGCAGTTTACTATTGAAGACGGTGTTTTGTTCAAGAAGAACTACTCAGTTGACGGTGCTGCCCTCCTTTTGGTCGTCCCAAAAAAGTCTCCATGCACAAGTTTTGCATGCCATGCACGATGACATTACCTTTGGACATCTAGGCTTCTGTCGTACCCTGCACCAAAATCGCCAGCGTTTTTAGTGGCCACAAATTTATAAGACAACCAAGGAATACGTTGCGACATGTCAACAATGCCAGCGACTTATGGCACGTGCCACCACGCTGGCCGGACCTTTACAACCCGTCAAGCCACCTACTTCACCTTTTGAAAAGATTGGAATTCACCTGCTCGGTCCATTTCCAAAGACTGTAGAGGGCTGCCGCTGGGTTATCGTCTGCGTTGACTATATCTTGATACGGAGACCACTGCTATCGCTACCGCAAAGGCTAATGATGTTTCGTCGTTTCTTTTGCATTCCGTTATTCTTCGCCATGGCGCCACCCAAGATAATATAAGTGATCGTGGCGGGGAATTCACTGCTGATGTCCTGGAAGAAATGCTCCGACTTTGTGGTTCACACTACCGACACTCGACACCGTATCATCCGCCGACCAACAGTCTCACCGAGCGCATCAACCGCACATTGACAACCATGCTGTCCATGTACGTCTCGTCTGACCATCGCAACTGGGATTCAATGCTACCGTATGTGACGTACGCTTATAACACTGCAAATCACGAGGTTACCGGCTATTCTCCTTTATATTTACTCTATGCAAGAACTCCCCATGTTTTCCTTGACACCATCTTACCATTTTGAACGACGATGCGTCTGTCTCCCAGATATTATGCCGTGCCGAAGAAGCCCGTCGTATAGCCCGTTTACGCACAGTGGCTTCTCAAAGCCGCTCGAAAGAACACTGATCTGCGTCGTCGTGCAGTTACTCCCCTGGAGACTACCTCTGGCTTTGGACGCCCATCCGCAAGCGAGGACTATATGAGAAGTTTCTCTGCAAGTTCGATGGCCCCTTCGTCGTGTTGGACCAAATGAATGACCTGAATTACGTTATCGCCAAAGTCACGACGGATAACCGCTTCCCCACCATGACACAAGTTGTTCACGTGGCTCGCCTGAAGCGCTGCCATCTTCGATCTGGCAAATTTTCTCGAGGACGAGAATCTTTGCCCGGGCGGAATTGTTACGCCGCATAGCGGCGCATGAGAAGCAGCTGAAAGAGAAGAAGAAGAAGCAGGGGAAGCGAGCCGCGCACAGACTAATCTGGGTTTTCTGAGCCGTGTGCGTCCGTCCTTCATACGACGTTCATCTGTATTAAAACCATTTCATCCGTTACAATAATATTATTATTGTTATTTGAAACTGAGCAACGCCTTTTAAAGGTAGATTAATGTGAAGACTTGCAGAAGAATTGGAGAAAGAATTCGAAAGTCGCAAGGGAATAAAGAGCTGGGACAAGTGGGTTTACTAGAAGGAATAAACAGTCTCAATTGTTGCATGTAATGCGCAGAAATCGCGGCACACGACCTTCACGATGCTAGATAAGTTCTGTCTATATGGGATATTAGAACCGATTCATCTAGTATTTCTGGAATGGAAGGAAATCGACACATAACGCACAGTCGAACGCCGTTTAACGCCATCGGCCATACCATGCTGAATACGCCGGATCACCGAAGCTAAGCAGCATTGGGCTCGGTCAGCACTTGGGAGGGAGACCAACAGGACTACTAAATCCAATTCCGCCCCCAACTCTGCCATTTGAAAAAATTGGAATGAATCTCCTCGACCCCTTTCCATCTTCTTCTATGGGTAATAGGTGGATCGTCTTGGCCATTGCTTACCTTACCCGTTACGCCGAAGCAAAAGCACTACCCAATGGCACCGCGGCAGAGATCGCCAAGTTGTTTGTCGAACAAATTCTCTTGCGACACGGCGCCTCAGAAGTGCTCACCATGTACAGGGGAACGGTGTTTACGGCAGAGTTTACGCAAGCCATCCTGGAATACAGTCATACAAGGGGTCGACGAACAACTGCGTACCATCCCCAGACCAATGGCCTTACGGAGCGCATGAATAAAGCGATAGCGGACATGGTCGCCATGTACGTCGACGCTGAACACAAGATCTCGGACGCCATCTTGCCGTACGTTATCTTCGCGTATAACACGGCAGTCCTGGAGATGACCAGAGCGACACCGCTCAAGCTTGTGTACGGCAGGGAGCCCACGACGACGCTCGACGCAATGCTGCCGCACGTAACCAACGAGGACAACTTTGACGTCGCCGCCTCCCTGCAGCGTGCAGAGGAAGCTTCGACGACTCGCACGCCTGCGTTTTAATGACCAACAGCGCACAGACACCCGACGATACAACCTACGACGACGCCACGCAGAGTACAATCCAGGAGATCAAGCGTGGGTTTAGACTCTAATTCGCCGCAGTGGAATAAGTCTAAAACTACTGCGTCGATACTTTGGCCCATACAAATTCCTTCGCCGCATCAGACATCTCGACTGTGAAGTCATTCTCGACGGTACGACAGCATCAAAACGGCGACGCGCGAGCCCAGCAATCGTACATGTTGTTCGCCTGAAGCCTTATCACGCTCGTTAAAGAATCCGTTATGTTTAAACTTTGTAATGTTTCTATATAAGTTGCTTTGTTTATTTTGGAACATCGAGGCGATGTTTTTTAAGGAGGGAGTAATGCCACGAAACCTACAAAACTGTGTTGTTTTTTGGCAGCCGCCGGCATGCGGCTTTATCACGCTGATTCTGGATCGCGTATCAGTTCTGCATTCTTTGTTTGTTAATGCTCGATGTCACGGGGAGGGCCTTTACCAACTTCCTTGTCGCGGAAGCTGCGCCGAGATCTGTCGCGAAGATTGCAGTCACTCGCGTATGTTTCTACAATATTCCAGGTTGTGCTAGTAGAAGTTTGCGAAGTTATCTGGATTGTTCTGTGCAGTCTTTAAATTGAGCTTTTACGAGTGCGACCGGCATTCTTAATCGACGATCGACAAGCACGTTTATTGCTATCGCCACCGCCGAGTTGTTTTCTTTTGATGGCATAAGTCAGCCCAATAAAGAATTTCAATATGATCATGCCTGTGTCGTGACATCTGAAACAAAGAATGCACAACTTATACGTGGTCCGGAATCAGAGTGATAAGGCCGCATGCCGGCGGCTGCCAAAAAACTACAAATACAGTTTTGTAGGTTTCGCGGTAATATGCTGATAAAAAAGAGTGTTCGTAATGCTGAGCGGGGAAGCAAAGCAGCAGGCTTATTTATTTATTTTACAGGTACTGCCAGCCTTGTTATCAGGCCTTGGGGAAAGCCCATTAACACGTGCTTACGCACAGACGCTGCGCTCTCCCAGCACCCTTTTTAAGCATTAATAAACGCAGAAAAAACGGCGACGCCATTTTTGTCCCCATTCCAGTAGAGTGGATAATCTGCACTCAAATAATAAAGGTTTTTCAGCACCAGACCCGTCAAATCCTACAGGACTAATTTAAACTTTTCAGATTGAGTTTGCTGTTATATGCACCAGTCTTTCAGCCCATCGCAGAGGGCTAAACGTTATATATACACATAATATCCTGTTGCGTGTTTTATTCGTTTAATTGAATTTTATGTCTTTCTTTTTGCCTACTGCGATCAAGTAATTTTTAATCGGATTTGCTACTTTTGTTAGTGTGGGTTGCCAAGGGCACGATGTCATTGCTAGGTCTAAATCAATGAGGGGTGTACTTAAATTCGGTATGCTTGAGCGCTCCTCGTTTTATTTCTACGTAGCGCTAAAATACGCCTCTGGCTCGAACTAGAACCGACAAGAGCAGGAGTATCGCAGTATTATGCTCTTCTTGAAAACTGATTTGCCTCACAACGGCTTTTAACGCCGAAGAAAATATTCCCGAGGAAATAAAATTCATCCTAGAGTACTGATACAATGCGCCCGCACACCAAGTATAAGAAAAACATAAGAATAGTTATTTATGCACAATAATATCTTATATGTACTTTGCAAGGAGAAAAATTGAGCCAATGGTATATTTCATTCATGTTATAAGGATCAAATAAGGTTTTAAAGATCGATACATATAAAGGACCCTGCAGATTATTCGTGACTTCAGGTTCGTTTCCTTCTGCTGTGATGAATTAGAGGACAACTGAAGGGAGGTAAATCATCAGACTGCGCCTGCAAACAAACAAGCTTTGCTGGGAACACATTTGGCGGCTCCGTGAAATGCTCATCGTTTCGGCTCTCCCCGCAAGCGGTGTTACACGTGCGGCGCACCACCCTCTATTTCAATTCGTCTCTCGTTTGAACCTGGGTTGTCGGGATAATTGGTCTTGTAGTATAAAAACCCCAGTTGGCTAATAATCATATTGCCTGGTATTTGCAGTCTGTGTATACTAATTTACGCGCTCGAACTAGGCTCTATGGTAACTTGTAGACGCTTCGAATGTTTCTATGTCAACCGCTTTTGCGCATCGTTCATCTGAACGGCAGATAATGCTCTGCGGGTTAAGGGTTGCTGATACTAACCAGTGAATGACGCAGAAAGCAATAGCACCCAACCTCTAATACTAAAAAACACACATTGAAAAATAGAAGATAGGAACCACTGACTGCTGCATTTCATATGTACGATGCGATATCAATGAGGCCGTTGAAAAGCACGGACAGTCGATTCACTAGTCTAGCTCAGGCTATCTTCTCTGATCACAAACATCATTAAAAACTGGTGCAGCATGTTTGACCAAACCTTTAACCTCGCAACCGAACCCTTGCGTCAGCCATTATTACCAATACGAGTGAGACGTTTGCTTATTCCGCTATGCTTGTTGCTTGTCTCGGCATTTTCATAGAGCAGAACTGTGTCATTTCAGCCGGCCCTATGATCAATAAGTGGAGCATAGGCTTGCTTCGTACAGATCGTGGATCATCCACTACCGGTGTTACAACGTCAAAACGTTGCACGATATAATGATTGTCCTCACAGAGTTTGCCAGTCGGGATAAATAAGCCACGAAACCGACTTCCCCATATGGTCTGCCTTTAAAAAAGCCTCTTCTGAAATCTTCGTGTGCCATGTGTGTGAAGTACACGCTGAACAGCGCCTGCGAGTGAAAACTTAGTTTGATGGCTAATCTTTCACCTCTTTTGTGGAATATATTGTGAACCTGTGAACGATTGCGGGTGCATGCATGTCGGATCAAACTAGTTCTCAGAGGCATCAAGACTAACGCAATCCAGGTGCGGGTCGCCCGGAGGCCTACCCCAGTATGCCAAGTATTTGAACTTTTCCCAGTTCTCCTACGATTTCCACAAGCTGCGCAATCCGGCTAAGGCCCATTCAATGCAACCTTATTTACATTCCAGCTTGCCTACCAGCAGCATGCTGCTAGGCCAGATTACATACTACACCCGAAAAGGCAGCATAGCTTTAACTGCTTTTAGTTACCTCCATCTAACCTAACTCTGGCCCTTCAGGATGTGATTCACGAGACAGTGTTTGAAGTGCTACCAACTGTTCCTTACAAGGCTCCTGTCACAGGGCCGCTTGCGTACACCGACCTCCCAATAAAACTCTAGAGAGACACGTGAGTGACCAAGGACGCGTCTTTCGGCGGTTGTGGAACCTCTTCTGGAAAAAAAATTGCTCATCGTTAAGTTTGATTAAACCTACGGCGTAGGTGAAAGCTCCATATGCTTCTCCGCTCCTGGTCGTTTACTGTTGTCCGGTTGTCTCAGCCGCACAATTGGCCTTCCTGGTTTAAATGTAGCGTTCTCGGCCCGCCCGTGTATCACGCTATCACTGCGGGATACGCCGACGTAGCTTTCGTAGCTTTTGTTGATGCCGTACTGAGTACTTGCGCTTTCAATTCAACTCTTCATCCATTGTGCATTTGACCGAGCGCACATTCCGCGGTACTTCTTCCTTCTTGCCGTGGAAAGAGCTTGGCGTATGCGCAGTGAGGTGCACCACTGGCGATCACGTCACGCGCGGCGACGCGGGAGGTGCGGCAGCGATGGCACTAGACGCATACCCATGACTCGGTGCAGCCGGTTGTCATGTGCCATCGCAGCAGTGGCCTCGGCCGTCATCACCGAGACCTTGACAAGGCCTGCACACCCCATCAGCCTTCGTCACCCAAGGCGGATGGCGATAAAGTACCAGCAAATGAAGGTGCGAGTGCGAATCTGAGTCGCGTCACAAGATGTCGTCGCGCCCCTTTACGCAAGCCTGTACGCGCGGATTCAGTGGTTGATCCTTTATCGCTCATCGGCTTGCCGTGACGTTCGCTGATGGGAGAGAAGATGAAGAAAAAGCCTTGTTAGAACCCCAGCGGTGACGCCTCGGCCCGCTCCGGTGAAGTAAAGTGTTCGCTTCAAAATGAAACATCACTAACCGAACCACCCCTATAGCATATTATATGCAGACGAATAGCTTCATGGATTGGTTTCACCACAGCATGTGCAATATGGTCATGTATTTCCTCACAATGCCGACTGGAACCGGCCTCTACAATTCGGTACTTAAGCTTTTCAATGCCGCTACGCTGACCACTACTATTTCCTGCTCGTGTTTCCTTCTCGACTGTGACTAGCTTCCCCTTTGCTGGACGCAGTCCTTTCTTACCAATCTGACGTGTCCGAGAGCGCAACCATCTCTGAAGCTTTCAAGCATGCTGAGGAGTGTAGTGAGTTCACCTAGTCTTTGACGTATGGAGAGCAGAAAGATAAAAAATCATCTTCTAATCTACCAAACCCTTGAACGTTTCGCACTTGGCTCTTTCGTCTGGAGTGCGCACCCCACCACTACCTCGAGCCGAGCGTATTTCCAGCTGAACTGCGTCGCAGAACCAGTGAAGCCAACGACTGATCTCCGCTCAAATAACGAAGCAATGTTCACACTTGTGCCGCCTCAAACCGTTTGACCCCCATGTATTAGCAGTATGAGCCTCCCTCATGGCTGATCTCTTCGCAGGGGGAAAATGAAAGCAGCAATATAATCATAGCCAGCCTCCGCAATGCCACAAACATAGTGTGGAAATTGAGGTTTTAACAAAAGTAATGGGACTCTTGGTGAACAAGGTCATCATTAAGCTTCTTTGTTCTATTACAACACAATATTTTTATATCCTAAAAAAATTCAACTACCTATAAGTGAACGTTGATTCAATAAACGAAGCATCTGATGATGAAACGCAAATAACCGAAAATTATTTCCTAATGCTCTATGTAGACATGAATCTTGTTTCACTTACGGTTCCTTGCCGACAAATACATAAATGCGTGCAGTATAGCCAACTTTTTTTGGCAAGGGTGCTGGGAACATTATCTCTTTAGGGTACTCCATTGGACTCTGAAATAAAAGTTCACTCTTTTACTGTCCATTGTAATGAACTGATAAATTAGTCGTGGTTGCAATCCGAATGAAAACCATGACAAAAATATTTAGCAGACTATTGCGATAGTCGTTAATGTGGAATATCTGCGCACGTATTAAGGCATTCTGGTTTCACCATATACAAAAGCAGAGCATTTCAGAAACATGCGCAGATACATATAACCAAGTAAACATGTACTGCTTACCTGATACTGATTTTACATATTTTGAGTGCTATACAAAAGGCCTTGCCATTTGAAAACCGGCAGATCTTTTCTGGCGGTGCGCCTCCAAACATGTCTGAGAAACAAACCTGTCGGTCTGCTCCGGCAGCTGAAATGCTATTAGCAATTTGCGATTTTAAAACGAACTATCTATTCAGATATAAATGATCAATACACCCGTGACTACCAAAACCCCAATCTCCGTTTCCAATTATCTCTTTTGCTGCTGTATTTCTTCCTATCCAGTCAGCTCGGCTTCATTTACAACATCAAACACGCTCTTTGAGGCTGCTATTCAGAATAAAGCCCCGGCATGAGGTCTGTTAAGGAATTCTCAACGTCAGCTTATGGTGTTCTATTTCTAGGAAAAAGCAGCTCAAGAGCACAAAAAACTGGAGCCGAAAGGATTCGACCGGAAACAGGATATTTCGTTGTCTTTTGTTGTTTGGCGCATTTTTCTTTATTTAGATTTCGACAACTTCAAACCTTTGGACGTGGCTTGCATAGCTACCGAAATGTTGTTTTTTATTGCACCGAATAATAGCGCTCTAGGAATCGGTCGAATTGTTTTGTAAATATTATTTTCTTGAATGATAAAATATATAAACTTTGAACCTCATAGTCGAACCTTGAATCTCTGAAGCCTCGTTGATATTTCTTGTCAGAGTATCTTTTTCATACGCTAGAACTTGGCAGTCTTCAATGAGCGATGACGTGAACGGTTTCGCAGCACACACAAAAACTACTGCCGACAAATACGTTAGTTCCTAATGCGAAACTTGAGCGCAGTTCATCAGCTGTTTCACCTTTTCAATAAATTGAGGCAAAGATTTCGAGCAAGACATGTATGTACAATTAATGAGAATGTTTTCATTTTGCACGCGTACGCCATCAGGAAACAACCCACTAACAGTTCTTGACTGTCACGATGGAAGCTTCGTGGTCGTAAAAATTAAGGCAGAAATAAGGTTATCGAGAGTTTGCGGGCTCTGTGTTTCGCTGCGTTTCGGCTTGTGATGCACGCAATTTGACCTGCTGATATCGTCCCGGCGCTCCGCCAACCGGAGAACACCACGCTGCCACGCAGGAAAGGGGGGGGGGGGGGGGGGGGGGTACACGCAGCGGCGAACGGTGGCCGCAGGAGCGCGCGCAGCAATCGGAGAACACTCGCGGTCGGCGCCACGGAGGAAGCGGAGGGGGGGATTAGGTGCAACCAGGGCAACGTCGATGACGACGACGGCGACGACAACGCAAAATTCAGGAACGGTCGCCAAAAAGCTGCGCTTTATATTAACGGAAGGCTTCCCAAGTCAGAAGACGTCGGGTATGCGCAGCTCTCTAGCATATTCACTCTCAGAGAGAGAGGGAGAGAAATAACTTTATTTGCCCCAGATGTCGTGAATACGTGCATGTTGAGTGTTCTTGTCTGACTTGGTAAGGAGTTGGTGCCAGCTTTCCGCAGAGGGAGCTGGCAGGTGGGCCCTTGGGGGCGAGTTATTTTCGCATGCCCAGAGGATGTGCGGCTGAGTGGCGGGTTTTTCGTTGTTGCTATTTGAACATACGGGGTCGCATTCTTCGTTAGTAACATGACCTGGTGGAATATATGACTGGACTACAAGGACCCACCACGAACGCATCCTGGGACATGAATAATGAAAAAAATATTATAAAGAATATACCTGAAACAATTGCATTCAAGAAATATAGGCGGCACCGGAAGCCTGATCATTATCAGCTAATATTGTCACAGCGTCAGTGTTTCTCCAGAGATTTACTGCTATTGCTACTCCCCCAAGTATGTAGAACTGAGCGCCCTATATACAGGGAAACGGAAACGCGCGAATTACCGTCATCCCATTAGGCCAATTGCGTGACATAACACGAGGCATGCGCTCTGTTGTGTCTTCACTAAGTAGCACACATGACAATAGAGCACGACATATGCCTGGGTTTATTCAGACGCTGTCGGGCACACGAAGAAGAACAAACTGACCCGTGACGTCACACAAGCAAGCCGGGAGAGCAATGACACAACATTCTTTCGCCTATACAGTGGTCGTTGTTACTACGGCCGATAGCGGTCTGGGGCCCTTCTCTTACGAGTGCTACGATGAAGTGGCGGTTGCGGAGTAGGTCACGCTTGAGGACCAGGCTGGTGATCAGGCGGCGGTTGTGGATCTGGCTGAGGAAAAGGTGGCGGTTGAGGGTCAGGCGGGGGTGCAGGCACAGAGCCCGATCGCGGAAATTCTGGTGCTGAAGTGTTACCTTTGGTTGTTGCCGTGTCGTTCGAGGTGCGCAGCCCCGTACCCTCGGACAGAGTTATATGCAGCTGGATGCACGGATAACCTCCAGAAGTGATGGTAGGGTGGTTAGACATCACCTTGTCCTGAAATGTATACCGTCGGAGACCATCAGACTGAACATATCGTTCTTCGTTCCCCGTAAGAACCAAGTACGTGCAGGCGCTCACCCGCCTGCGGATTATCCCTGCTATCTATTTTTCATCGAAAGGTCAAAGATCCTTTACCAGGGCGCGGCCACCTTCTTCGAACTCTCTCCAGTATCCGCGGGTTCAGTTTGCAGACTGCTTTATAAGATACAACTTGCTTCTCGGTTTTTGCTTCATGTCAGGATGTAGCAGGCTCAGTCGGGTTTGGGACGACCGCGGCAGGAATCTCTATACGGGTGCTTCTTCTGTGGTTCCCGTTGGGGTGTTCCTGTATCTGAACAAGAGTAGATCGATACGATGTTGCATAAAAATCGTCTCCCCTTTCCGGTGCTCATCCTGGATCTGCTTGCAGAGGTCTCTATTCACTGGCTACACACAGCGCTCCGCACTGCCATGTGCAGCAGGATGATAAGGAGGCGATGTACTGTACCGAACGCCATTCCTGGTAAAAATATGCAGAAGAAAACTGCGGGCCGTTGTCAGTCACTACCTTTTCCTGTAACCCATATGCGGCAAACACACCACGCAGTTTTTCCAGATTTTTCACTGGTCGTCGAACTGATCACAGACACTTCCGTTCACTTAGAATGGACGTCAACAAGAACTAAAAACCACTGTCCATCCCAATACGCAAAGTCCAGGTGCACTATTTCCCACCTACGCGTGTGCCAGCCCCAGGATGACAAAAGAACACTCTGTGCCGCGTTTTGCGATAACCGCCATGTGCCCTTTGCACTCCACGAAAAAGTAGCAAATGAGCTGCAGTGCTTGGTACAATCAAACGTGCTAGTCCGAGACAAACGAAGTGAGTGGGCGACTCCCTTAGTAGTCGTTCCAAAATCAGTTGGAAAAGAATATATGATGATTACAAAGTGACTGTAAATCCGTGCCTCATAACAGGCTATTATCCATTGCCGATAATATAGGACTTATTTGCAACGTTACATAGCGGCAAGTAATTCACGTAGCTTGATCTTTCAAAAGCCTACCAACAGCTAAGAGTGCACACGGATTCCCAGGCGCTTTTAACGATAAACACACTTATCGGCACGTTTAAATGTACACGTTTTCCGTACAGAATAACAAGTGCACCACTCATTTTTCAGGCAGTAATGGATGAGGTTCTCAGTGAGTTAGGAGAGTCCTGCTATCTTGATGATATTTGATAGCCGCGAAAACGTTGGAAGAATGCTATCAGAAGATCGAAAGTGTAGTAACGAGGTGAAAAAAAAGACGAATCAAACTGAAAAAAGAAAAATTCAATTATTTCAGACCGCAGTAACGTACCCTGGGCATGTGATCGATAGCAAGGGAATATGTCCTCCCCTCGAAGAAGCACAGGCTATCAAGAAAGCACCAAGCCACAGGGACAAACATGAACTCCGAACATACCTTGGGCTAATAAATTTCCGTGGAAAGTTTATTCCGAACCTTTCATCAGAGCTGGAACCACTGTATAAGCTGCTTAGTAACAATGCGGGAGGGAAATGGACAGCTGAAGCAGAAATAACGTTTCAGAAAACAAAAGTGCGGCTTACGCAGAACTCCATTCTAACGTACTATGACCCTACAAAGAAGTTAGATATAGTTTGTCACGCATCTGCGTACGGACGAATTTTAAAGAGAAGCGTCGACCATCGAGAAGGCGAAGGACTCCTGCATGCGCCACTATGATCGACCACTGCAACCGGTTAGCGCAAGCCCTTATAGCAGCGCATCTACTAGCGGAGAAAGCCTTCGAGACCTCATCCGTGAGATTGTCCTAGAAGAACTTCGTCGACTGCTGCCATCATCACAACAACCCCAGTTGGTGACGCTCGTGGACGTCGTCCGTGAAGACGTCCAGCAGGCGCTGAGTGTTCCTGAAGCGACAGTTCTGACAGCTCCTGAACAAGAAACGACAGCGACGAATTATGCTGCAGCAATACGTCGACCTGCGCCCCGACGTGGCTTCCCAAGCCCTTGCCTCTACCGTCCTGTTCATGAAAGCCGCCCCTTGGCCCTCGCCCGCGAAGCCTATCAATGACCCCAAAGCCCCAGGAAAATACAGTATACAAACCGGTTGGCCTTCGAGCATTCCAGATGATCTGATCGCACGATATTTTGTTCGCCGCCACGAACTTTTCTATCGGCAATGATTGTGTAACTTGGGGAAACCGCGTAGTAGTGGCACTGTGCCTCGTGTACACCGGCTGTCAATGTTACACAAGGCCACTCGGGAATGACCCTAATGAAAATGCTGTGGCGAAGCCACGCGTGGCGGCCGAGATTAACTCAGGATATAGAACAAACAGTGAAAGAGTGTGCCTCATGCGAGTTATGGAAAAACGCGGCACAGAGTTTTCCATTGTCACCTTGGGGCTGGCACACGCGTAGGTGGGAAAGAGTGCACCTGAATTTTGCGTATTGTGATGGACAGTGATTTTTAGTTCTTGTTGCCGCACATTCTAAGTGGGCGGACGTGTTTGTGATGAGTTCGACGACCAGTGAAAAGACTGGAAAAACTGCGCAGTGTGTTTGCCGCATATGCGGTACCAGAAGAGTTACTCACCGCCAATGACACGCAGTTTACTTTTGCATATTTTGATAACTTCTTGACCAGGAATGGCGTGCGGCACAGTAAATCTCCTCCTTATCATCCAGCTTCAAATGGCAGTGCGGAGCGCTGTGTGCAGACAGTGAAAAGGAACATCTGCAAGCAGATCCAGGAGGAGCACCGGAAAGGGGAGACAATGTCTATGCAGCACCGTATTGATCAGTTCTTGTTCAGATACAGGAACCGAGATTTTTGTCTTGGTGGCCCCGAACCCGATTGAGACTGCTGCACCCTGACATAGAGCAAACAATGAGCAGCAATTTGGATCGTATAAAGTAGTCTCCAAACCGAGCCCGCGGATCCTGGACAGAGTTCAAGAAAGGTGATCGCGTCCTGGTAAAGGGTGTCCGACCTTTCGATGAAAAATGGATAGCAGGGATAATCTCCAGGTGGGTGAGCGCCTGTACGTACTTGGTTCTTACGGGGAACGAAGAACGATATGTTGATGCTGATGACCTTCGATGGTGTACATTTTATAACCAAGTGACGTCTAACCACCCTATCATCCCGGTCGGAGGTGATCCGAGCATCCCGCTGCACATAACCCCGCCCGAGGGTACGGGTCTGCGCAAGTCGAACGACCCGACAAGAAACGAAGGCAAGAATTCAGCACCAAAAGATCCGCAATCGTGCTCTGTGCCTGCTTCACAGCGAGATCCTCAACCGCCACCTGATCTCCGGCCTGGTCCTCGAGCGCAACCTACTCCGCAACCGCCACTCCGTCGTATCGCTCGTCAGACAAGGGCCCCAGACTACTATCGACAATAAAAACGACGAACACTGTACAAGGGAAGGAATTTGTTCAGTGGAGTATTGTTCAGCGTAACATCTAAAGCAGGAAAGAACGAATTAGCGTCTTTTCAGCACCTTTTACGTGCTTTTGCATAGGTGATGTGCGTTCCTATTCTTAATGGTGCATTCTGTGAAGACGATGACCGCACGTGACATAAATGTTGAGACCCGATCTTTCCCTGGGGGGCACATTCGTGTAATACTTTCACAGGTGTGCATCGTTATACATACGTATTATGTCGCAATGAGTACGGAATGAAGCAGACACTGTCGTCGAGATCTCAAAATGTGTGGTGGCGCTCCCTCCGCAGAACCGCGAGTATTCTTAATTATGTTACTTAGAGGCAGGTGAATGCCGTGGAGCAGAATATGTTTGAGAAGTGGAATAAAGCAGATGAATAAATAAGAAGCGGCACTGAAAGTTGTTCACCGGAAGTCTTTGGCCAGCCTAGCTGGTTGGTAAGAGTGGCTGAACACAAATATTTCCGAGGCGACCTCAATATATTGAAATAGGCTATTAATGCGCATTAGGGTGGGTTTCTGTTGTCGAACCATATTTTTCTTTAGTACGCTGAACCGGGAATTATATAGGTGCCGCCTTCAAGATTCGTCTAGTGCGTCGAAAAAAAAAAGTTTCCTTTTAGGTATCCAATGCGCCATTAATTCTGCTGTGTGTGGAGATGCCAAATTTTTGGAGCATATTACGCATGCTGTTAACATCAAAGGGAGAGTAAGAAGGTGTGTACTGACTGGCTGATTATGGAGGTGACGAAATAGGCGACGCGAGAAAAAGAATTCGGCATCCCTGTTCCACTCCCCAAACGATAAACGGATTATTAGATGAACATCAGTGGACATTTAAGCTTCTCCTCTAAGATTAGGCACTGTAGACCTTTAACACCCCTTTTAGTACACTAATGTAACAGCGAAAACTCTGCTTTAGTTGCAGGTGTACATTTGCATAGAGTGCTATAATAGGATCTCTTGAGTATTAGCTTATGAGTATCCTACCGTTTGTGACCATATGAGTTAGTTCCCATCTTAGTAATTTTGCTATGTCTTTTTGTTATATTTAGTTAGGTCATTGTGATTAAAATTGAAGTTTACAGTAAAGTATGAATCCATATATTGTTGACCAGGGCATTTCGAGTCGCATTGCATTGTAATCACCCTCATCATAATTAGCCGGATTACATCAACTACAGGGCGAAGCCCCTCCCATATTTCTCCATCTTACCCTGTCCGGTGCTAGCTGCATCCCCTTCACCCCTGAATAACTTCTAAACCTCATCCGCCCACCTAATTTTCTTTCGACGTCTTCTAAACTTTGAACTCCAATTTGCTGCCCTTAGCGACCATTGGGTATCCTCTCTTCGCACTACATGCCACGCCCATGCCCATTTATTTTTCTTGATTTCCACAAGGATGCATCTAAATAAAGTTATTTCTCTGACCTATTCTGCGTGCTTTTCATCTCTTAATTTTACACCTTCCAGTTTTCGTCCTATAGCCCTCTGCGTTGTCCTCAGCTTGAATAAAACCATTTTCATTAGCCTCCAATTTGCAGTCCCACCGATGAGTACAGGTAAGATGCGCCTGTTATAGATTCTGCTTTTCAGCAATACCAGTAAGCTGCTAGTCATAATCGGCGGTTACTTGCCGAATGCGCTACATTTTATTCTCAAGACCCTGGTTATTTCTCTTTCATGGTTCGGACCTGTGGTTATTACCGGTCCTATTGAATTGTAATAAAGAAGACTTATAGAAAAGAATGCTTATTTTAGAGCGCAGCTCTTTGGCGCCCATGTCTGGCTTTCGCGTCGTCGTCGGCCTCGTAACCAGCTCCGCCCCCCTTTCATCCCCCTCCAGTTCTAGCCGGCGCTTCGGTAACCGGAGCCTCGCAGGAAGAGGGGGGGGGTACACTCAGCGGTGAACGATGGGGGCAGGAGCTCGTGCAGCAACCGGAGAACACCATGAAAGGAAGGGAGGGGGGGGGTCGCCGGAGGCAGCGCTAGCAGCGACTGACTGAGGCCGCTGCAACCGCTAGCCAGTCAAGACAACGTGACTGCGTAGAACATCGTCGCCGCCATGCAGAAAGAGGAGAATAGGGTCCCCCATCTTCCTGCGTGGCGGCGGGGGTACTCTCCGGTTGTCGAAACGCCGGATCGCTATCAGCGTATCACGGTGCGCGCATTCTGTTATCCCTCGCTTCACTCGCTAGCGGCGTCAGCGGAATCAGTCAGTCGCTGCTATCTGTTCGTCGAGCAAAGTTTCTACGAGCCCACGCGCAGCTTCCCGCAACCTCCCAATAACTCAATTTCTCTCTTCATTTCTCCGGCCACAAAACTTCTTTCATGACAGCCAAGAACTGTTAGTTGAGTGTTTCTTGAAGGAATACGTGTGAAAAATTAAAAACGTTGTCTGTAATTGTACATACGTGTCTTGCATGAAATCTTTGCCTCAATCTATCGAAAAGGTAATACAGCTGATGAGCTGCGCTCAAATTTTGCCTTAGGAAGTAACGTAATCGTCGGCAATTTTTTTTTCACATCAAGAATTCAACTTTATTTTGCATCATCATGTCAAATATCACTGAATAGCTCAATAATACAATATCACTGCATTATTTACATGTGATAAAGATTTACGGCTAAATAATGAGCTGTGAATAATGACTGAAATTTGTTATGCAGCATAAAATTCATATATCATTGTAATTGCTTCAAAGAGCCAAATCAGAATATACCTATTATCTTACATCTTTCACAAGTATTGATCATCACCAGCTTGACTTTTACACTGCAGGGCAAAGGCCTGTACCATTTTTATCCAATTAGGCCGGTCCTGTGCTAGCTATTACGAACGTCTTGACCTCATTCCCCCACCTAACGTTCTACAGCCTCATGCCATGCTTTCCTTCTCTTGGCCTCTATGTGTTACATTAAGGTACCGTCGGCTATCCTCTCTTCGCGCTATGCGTCGTGTACATGCCCATTCCTTCATTTTAATTTCAAATGAGTGGCTTATCCTCGAGTTATTTCTTTGACCCACTCTGTCGGCTATCTATCTCTTACATTTGTCAGTTTGCTTTCCATAGCTCTCTGCATTCTCCTAAACGCAAGTAGAACCTTATGCACTCGCCTCCACATTTCAGCCCCTTAGGTGACTACAAATAAGATGCAACTGTTATATACTTCCCTCCTTGAGCAATGCTGGTAAAAAGCTAGTAATATTCTTCAAGTTCGTACGAAATGCGCTCCATCTCAATTCTGTTCTAGCAGTTATTTTCTTTCAGTGTCGTAACTAGATATTCGCCCACCATTTGCTTTCTATTGTAAAGTGGTGTTCGCTCCCGAAGCTACAGATCATTACTGTAGTCATCTCTATATTGATTTTCAGGCCTACCTTTGTGCTTTTCCTTCTAGGTCATCAAATTTTTTTGCAGATCATTCCCTGAGTTACTTATCAAGAAAATGTCATCAGTGAAGCGCAGATTACCAAGGTGTTCTCTATCAGTCCTTATCCGTAACTGGTCCCATTACAATTCTATGAAAACTTCCTCTAAGCCAACTGCAAAGAGTAGTGGGGAGATCGTGGCTTCTTGCGTAATAACTATAGTTATGAGATTTTACCATTTTCTTTATGCAGATATCTGGGAGCTTCGCAGTAACTTTAGATGTCTTCCGCCCATTTACATTTGGGTAATATATTCACTGATTTCGCAACCTACATGGCTGCCGAGGTTACGACTCAGACAGATGATATCTGTATTAATTATTGCTATCTATAGAGGTTGGCTCTATTCCGAGAATTTTTATATTGTAACTTGATTGATAGTATGGATATGATTCATAATAGAGTGCTCTTTTTAGAACCTCCTGGATCCTTTGTTTTATTGAAGTCTAATGTCTTTATTCTACTAATGATCAATTCTGTGAATAGCTTGTACTTAGCGAATAGTAAGCTGACTGGTGTATATTTTTCATATCCTTAGCATCCGCTTTTTTCTGCATTAATATAGTGCTAGCGTTCTTCCATGATTCCGGTACTGTCGATTACACCAAGCATGGCATTTACAAGGTTACCAGTCTTATACCTGTAGTAACCCGAGTCTCTTCAGATGCGTCCTCGTTATTTATATTTCATAGAACTTTCTTATGTTGTCCTGATTAGGGTGCAACGCCATACTACTCATGGCTACGACTAATCTCATAACCACCCTGACTACTTTGACTAATGTGTAGGTGACTATAGAACTCCTTAGCGACTTTGTCTATCTTGTCAATATTCGTAATGACACTTTCTCCTTGTCACTTAACGCATACATCTGATTTTACCTAAGCTAATGTTATTTTCACTCTAAGGCCGCCTCTGTTTCTTTGGAGCATTTTTGATCTTATTCATGTATACTTCCTTATGTCGGGCACTGCACCTCTGATTGTCTCCTATCTGAGTCAGACCTATCCTGTCTGTTGGGTTGCTTTCATAATTTGTCGTTTGCTAACCTAATTATAGGTTGCTTAGATAATTTATCGGCACGGCTTTATCAACCTACCCTTTGCCTCTAACGCGTACTTCTATTATAGTGTCGCAAACCCTTCCAATCTTTATTTGTTCTTTTTTCGGCAGCCGCCCGCATGCGGCTTTATCACTCTGATCCTCGCACGCGTGTTAATTATGTGTTCATTGTTAGATCATGCTCGTTGTCGCAAGATGTAGCTTTATCAGTTTCTTTGTCGCGTGAGATGCACCGTGATGTGTCTCGAAGGTGGCGGTCACTCGCATATGTTTCTGCAGTGTTCTAGGTTGTGCTAGTTACCGTTTGCGTTTTATCTAGATGCTTCCTGGCCGTCTCCAAATTGAGCGTTTGTCAGCATTACTGAGCAGTAGATCGACGACCGCTAAGCATGATTTTCGCTATCGATGCCACCGAGTTCAATTGTTTTGGAGGCGCAAGTCAGCCCAAAGTTGATTCCTGTGAAGATCAACTCTCCTCGTTTGTTGCCGGCGGCATTGGCACCACTACGTGACATCTGGTGGTGGTGCTGCCCTTCGTATACCGTTATACCCCTTCAAGCCAAGACCAAGACCATAGGTCTTCTTTTGTCACTCTGGGGGACCAGCCAACCTGTCACCGAAACAGCCGCCGACTTCAAGGGCACTAGCCCGAACGCGGTCTTCTGCCGGACCCCGTTCGACACCGGAAGCCGTCAACTTTCCAAGACAACAGCACCGGTTTTCTTCGTGCAGCCCCGGATCCCTCCATTTTCCAAGGACTGTCCACTGAAGATGCGGAAAACTGGATAAATCTTTTCGACCATGCGGCAGATTTAAATGACTGGAACGACGCCGCGAAACTAAGACAAGTCTACTTTGTTCTTCAAGCACCTGCCCAAGTTTCGTTCGAAAATCACGAGACTTCTTTGAAGGATCGGGAGACAATCAAAGCGAAGTTTTTGACGGCCTATGTAAGTTCTGTCCGAAAAGAGAGAGCTCATGCCCTCCTCCAATCAAGAATTAAGCTCCCAAATGAGCCTGTCTTGGCTTATGTTGAGGAGATGAAGCGTCTCTTCCACCGCGCTGATCGCAACATGGCAGGGGATACCAATGTGCACCTGGTGATGCGTAATGTAAAAGATCACCTATTTACAGGCCTTCTTGGCCAGCCGCCAAAGACTGTGCCTCAACTCTGACTGGAGGCAGCGAATATCGAAAAGACCTTAGAAGAAGGCAGGCGATTCTACAACTGGCCTCTTGAAACACTGTCTGCAAACCTCTACGACACTAGACCGAGAAGCGGCGATAACTTCCCTGAGATGATCCGTCAAGTCGTCCGTGAAGAACTACGCCTACTCCTGCCGTCGGAAGCGCAGCTGCAGTTTGCGTCACTTATGGATGTCATTCGTGAGGAAGTCCCGCAAGCATTGGTCGTCCTCAGGCGATGGCTCCAACAGCTCAAACGCAAGAAGCACTATACATGAATTACGCTGCTCCATTAGGTCGTCCTGCGCCCCGACGTGACCTTTCAAGACCTCGCCGCTACCGCCCTGTTCTTGAAAGCAGCCCCTTGGACCCCGCCCGCCAAGCCTACGAACGACTCTCAATCCCAGGAAATGTGAGGCCTGGAGGCCTGGAGGACTTCGAACAACTGACCACTCTGCTTCCGTTTTGGTGAGGCTGGTCACAAAGTTTGTCACTGTCTGTACAGGCGTATGAGGCTGCGTGGTTTCGCCATCAATTTCGTCAATTTCCTGTGGTCGCACGCAAGGATGGGATGTCCTTGCGTGCGACCAAAGGAAATTGAAGGCTTCTTGCGAAGGGGAGAGCACGCGTCGCAAAGTCGCCCCTCACGCTCCCCATCACCGTTCAGGTTACCCTTTGAGTCACCGCGACGAAGCTAGGTGCAAGGCAGATGTCCTAGCCCGCGATGTGGAAAATAACAAGAGCGACCTTTGTATGTGTGACTGCTTCACGACAAAAACACGAAGATCCTTCCCCGTCGGCAACGAGTGACTACCACATATCATTAAATCACCGCTCTACACGACAACATCGGCGAGTACATAACCAGACTCCAAGTTGACGCTGCCGCCCTGCGAAGAGACAACGCTGTACCCCGGCTGCGAAGTCAGCAAATAACGAAGCCGTGGTCAGGCACCGTAGCCATCATGCAATATGTAGACACTAACTGACTTTGAAGTTGCGGTTGACGGTTTCACGGTTACCGCTTGAGTAGGCACCGGAGCCGACATTTCTGTCATCGGTGGAGCGTTCGCCGCCCAGCTCAAGAAAGTGACGACCACTTGGGATGGTCCGCTAATCCGTACCGCAGGTGGTAACTTTATTACGCCGTCGTGGCGTTTCACCGCAAGGGTTAAGGGAAATGGACGTAGTTACCATATCAGTTTTGTCGTGCTAAAGCAGTGCTCACCCGACGTCATTTCGGTTATAGATTTCCTGAATGCACATTGGCCGATCATCCACCTCCCCTCAAAACTAATCAAGTTGTCGACGGCAAAGTCATACCTGCTGCAAGAACTTTCACGAATGATGTCGCTCTCAACGTCCTCGATGAAGAATTGACCATACCACCCCGATCAGGCGTCATTGTCCTTGTGGATGCAATAGAAGTCGGAATAGCTGAAGGAGTCATCGACGTAAACACCCAGTTGTTACTGGGTAGAGTACTTCACATCGCGAGATGCATCGCCCATTTTTGAAATGGACAAGCTCAAGTGCTGGTAGGCAACTTCACCGAAGAATGCTGGAATCTCAACAAGGCCACAACGGTCGCCTTCATCGGCGAATTAGCAGACATCAGCAATGTCTTCACCCTTCCGACGAGCCCACAAATTACCACACTGAAGAAGGCCACCATCCCAGGTTCAACGTTAATCCAGCATTATTCAGAAGAAGGCAAGAACAGATAGGGGGTATTCAAAATTACAGCGAATGTTTCCGCCAGCTTCGAAAGGGCGACTAACCTCTTTGGCCAAGCACCGCTTCATCACGGGGAACAGGCCAAACTTCTGCGCCAATGCTCCTACCGTGCTCGCGAGAACGCCAAGCCATCTGCTATTGAGTAGAAGAAATGCTTTGGGACGACGTTGTTCAGCCATCAAGGAGCTCATGTGCGGCGTCAATCGGTCTGGTAAAAAAGAAAGACGGCATCCTTCGCTTCTGCGTTGATTACCGGCGCTTGAATAGCATACCGAAAAAAGACGTCTACCCCCTCCCCCCCTTCCACATCGACGCTACACTAAATCGGTTATGCAACGCTATATACGATGGACCTAAAGAGCGGCTATTGGAAAATTCAGTTCAACGAAAGAGATCGCGAGACAACCGCATTCATCAGCCCGGACGGCCTATTAGTTGAAGACGGTGCCATTCAGTAAAGAACGGCGGAAGCCTTAAAGCGGTGAAGAAGAAACTAGGCATAGGCAAAAATCAGATGTATGCGCTAAAGGACAAGGCGGGGTACGTCATCATGAATATGGACAAGATAGTCAAAGTAGCGGAGGAGTTCTATACTGATCTCTACAGTAGCCAAAGTAGTCAGGACCGTAATGAGATTGGCGGCAGGGAAAAACAGTCAGACGTTCCAACAGTGACAAAGGATGAGGTTAGGAAGCAATAGAGACTATGAAAAGGGGGAAAGCAGCTGGAGAGGATCAAATACCTATGGATTTGCTGAAGGACGGCTGGGATATCATGCTAGAAAAACTGACTACTCTGTATACGCAGTGCCTGGTGTCATCGACGGTACAGGAATGATGGAAGGACGAAAACATTATCATCATTCATAAGAAAGGTGAAGATAAGGATTTATAAAACAGACCAATAAGCTTACTGTCTGTTATGTAAAAGGTATTTACTAAGGTAATCGCTAATAGAATCTGGACAACCTGAGACTTCAATCAAGCAAAGGATCAAGCAGGGTTTTGGAAACGTACTCTACTATCGATCATGTCTATACCACCAACCAGGTGATAGAAACATGTTCAGAATATAACCAGCCCTAATACATAGCATTCATTGATTACGAAAAAGCATTTGACTCGGTAGAATTGCGAAATCAGGGGGTAGACGAGCCATAGATGAAAAGCTGGAAGATATATATATAGTGCCTGCACAGCAACCATAGTTCTGCATAAAGAAAGTAACAAAATTCCCATAAAGAAAGGTGTTAGGCACGGAGACACGATCTCCCCAGTACTTTTCACAGTTTGCTTAGAGGAAGTATTCAGAGGCTCGCCATGGGAGCAGTTAGAGATAAGGGTAGATGGAGAATACCTCAGCAATCTGCGATTTGCGGATAACATTGCCTTGCTAAGTAACTCAAAGAATGAGCGTGATAGACGCCTTGGCGACGAATGGTCTTCGCTGCGCAGGAAGTCGTTGATTTCCTGTGGTCGCTCGCCAGGACGGGGTCGTGGGGCGTCGAGAGCGAAACCACAGAGGTCGATCAGCCAGTAAGGGCAGTGACGGAGGATGTGTACTGCCTCACCACAATGGAAGCAGAGCGGTCGGTTGTTTGTCCTCCAGGCGTCGCATTTCCTGGGGCTTAGAAATCGTTGGAAGACTTGGTGGGCGGGGCCAAGGGGCGGCTTTCGGGGGCAGGATGGTAGCGACGAGGGCTTGGGGGGTCGCGTCGGGGTGCAGGACGACGTAATGCAGCAGCATAGTTCATCGCTGCTGATTGAAGCACTGGAGCCGTCGGGGTCGTCGCTTGAGGAATGCCCAGTGCCTGCTGGACTTCTTGACGTACGACGTCCGTGAGCGTCGCCACCTAGGGTTATTGTGATGATGGCAGCACTCGGCGGAGCTCTTCTCGCACAATCTCCCGGATGAGGCCCCGAAGATTCTCTCAGCTTGCAGATGCGCTGGGGTAGTCCGGCTTGAGTCGTCCGGTTGAAGTGGTCACTCGTAGTGGCGCATCCGGATGTCCAACGTCTTCTCGATGATAGACGCTTCCGTTTCAGATTACACCACGAGTTTTGGCGGATTTAGGACAAGAATTGCAAAAAGCGATTCTTTCGCGCCTTGCATTAAAAATTGGACTCTCTCACCTTCGATCATGTTAGGGTCGGCGCGGCGAAAGAGGCGCTTCATCTCCTCAACGTATGCCAGGACAGGCTCGTCAGTAAGTTGAAGTCTTGACTGAAGGAGGGCCTGGGCTCTTTCCTTTTGGACGATGCTTGAAAAGGCAGTCAAAAACGCTTCCTTGAAAATCTCCCAATCCTTCATAGCTGCCTCATGATTTTCGAACCAAACTAGGGCATGTCCTTGAAGAGCAAAGTAGACCTGCCTGAGTTTCGCAGCGTCGTTCCAGCCGTTGAATTCTGCCACACGGTCGAAAAGGTCCATCTAGTCTCCAACATCTTCATCCGGTCGTCCGTGGAAGCAGGGGGGCTCACGGGGTTGGACGAAAACAACCGGTGTTGTAGTAGGCTGGGCCATTGTCTGTGTCGATGCCTTCCGAGATCGAATGGGGTCAGGCAGCAGACCGTGTTCGGGTTGTAGGCCTTGGAGTCGGCGGCTGACTCTGTGACCTGTAGGCTGGTCTTCAGGGCGACAGGAACAAGGCTGAGGTCTTCGCTTGAAGGATCAAGGGCAGCACCTCCACCAGATGTCACGTTTTGGTGACAAGGTCGATGACACAAATGAAGAGTCGGTGATTTCACTGAAGAAACTCTTTATTGGGCTGACTTGCTCCCGCAAAAGAACTAAGCTACTCGGCGGCGGCGATAGCAACAAACATGCTCATCGATCGTCGAACTAAGAATGCCCTTCAAACTCGTCAACGCTCAATTTAAAGGCTGCGCAGAACAATCTAAATAACGTCGCAAACTGCTACTAGCAAATCCTGGAACATTGTAGAACCATACGCTAGTGATCGGAATCTTCGAGATAGATCTCGGCGCATCGTTCACGACAAAGAAAATGATAACAAGTCGTATCGCGACAACGAGCATTAACAAACACGGGATACAGAATTGATACGCGTGCCAGAATCACAGTGATAAGGCCGCATGCCGGCTGTTAACACAACAACAAATACAGTTTTGAAAGTTTTGCGGCGAGCATATATTTGACCTGCACCTAAACGGCTGCTTCGATTGGTCAGCAAGAGGAAAACAGACCATAAATGTAAATCAGTGCTGTCGTTCAATGGAAAAAATCTTTGCTAAGCAGACGGAAATCTCAAAGATAATACAGGTTACCGGAGAACCCGACCTTTCCAAGATAAACTAACCTGCGAAAAGCG
The DNA here is from genome assembly GCA_023969395.1 of Amblyomma maculatum. Taxonomy (NCBI): domain Eukaryota; kingdom Metazoa; phylum Arthropoda; class Arachnida; order Ixodida; family Ixodidae; genus Amblyomma; species Amblyomma maculatum. Next base: position 497,060 of record JAJIZL010018308.1, on the reverse strand, counting down.
CATCAGCCGCTTAGCATGGACTATGAAGCATTTGCACTACCTGAATCTGTTTTCTGGCCCTCTTTGCGGAGTGCATCATTCTTACTTTCGAGCTACCGCTCGGCAATAAACAAGCATGACGCCATCAATAGCTTTTTAAACCAATTTACTTCTAAATTTAATACAATTATGTTCTCTGAAGCATTATACTGCAAGAGCTGTAATGCCCTTAACCGGCATGGGTACAGAAGTTCCTTTCTTAAGCGTACAGATCGAAGAGGTGGTGGTACTCCGATCTATACACATGGGTCTAAAATTATAATATTCTGCCTCAATATTGCTAAGTGAATATAGACTTTGAAATTTTGGTGTCACGAGGCAAAAATGAAATTCTCTCTGTTGTTTACCGCTCCCCAGTGGCAACATGTCGTGGTTTCTGGAGTTTTTATCTCTGAAACCAGAATGAAAAAAACTTGATCTGGAGATTTTAACATCGATCTTTTAGAAGACAGCAACACAGATTTCGATTTCAATACCAGATTATCATCAACTGGTTTAACCAACATAATTTACACAGCCACTCGCGTCACGCTGTCAAATACATCACTACTAGATCTTATTATACCAACATTGAAACAACTATGCACTGTGCCGGTACAATTGCATGTGATTTAAGCCACCACTGTCCCGTGTTTGCTTTTTATTCCGAGACCACAAACGATAGTATGAGAGTGCGCGACTCTTTTTTATTTCGGTGTATCACAGCTGATGCAATGGGATCACTTAAAAGCGAAATAAGTGCGTGTGACTTGTCCTTTATCTTTAAAAAGACATGTGCGGTCGCGGCATATTCCGCTTTTATTTAAACACTTAAGCGCTTATATTAGCAACATTTCATTTAAAAAGAGGCACACACTAAAAAAAAAAAAAAAAAGAAAAGCAGTCGAGCGCACTATGTCACATGAGAATGATAACCCGTAAAAACAGCTTGTATTATTCGTTTCTGCGCAAGCGTTCGCCAGAGCCTTTGAAGGAAGTCAAACACACAGAATAAACTGAATGCCGAGATTATACGGGCAAGGTATGCGTATTACCATCACCTATTTGCAGCTATATCTAGAGATCAATTTCATTTAGCCTGGAAAGTAGTGGAAAGTATTGGGCCGCAGCAGCTTCAACTCAGCCCAGATAAGATCATAGCTGACGGTAAAGAACTCTTCAACAAGTCGCTTGCAGATAACCTCAATAACCATTTCGTTAGCATAGGCGCAACAACATAGCTCGGGACACGGGATAAATATGTAATTTGCAGCCCGGTAAGTCGTTGTTTTATGGAAACCACTTACGAAACAGAAATGCCCAGAATATATTCGACATATTATCAATTTCAGCTGGAATTCCACAGGTCAGAGAACTGGTACCGCTACTTTTTATCAGTTGGATAAACGAGATCGTATTGCTACATCCCTTGCGACGTCACAAGAAGACCCTTTTAATTGTTTCAAAATAACTCTAATACCTGATAAATACAAAACCAGTCTAGTAAAGTGTTATAAAAGAAACAGTATACATAGAGAGTTCTTTGAGACGTTAGCCCAGCTAAAACGTAAGGAACACACTCATGCAATAGGAAATCCAAAAGAATAGTTCATTCAACAGATACGGACTAATTACGGACTTCAAATGCTGAACGATGTTTTGCCATCATTACTGAAATCCTCGCGTTGTTCTCATAACTTCATAAGTCTCAATTAATTGTGTCGATGTTTGTGCACTTTTTCTTTTTGCTGTAAACAGTGTCTCGCCCATTATCTCCTGAGGTAAAATTATTTTGTTATGTTGTTGCGAATGAATAAGCTTTGTACCAATACTTGAACCCTTGTACGAGGGCAGGCGTGCAAACATGCGACAATTTGAGCTTTTTGTCGGCGCCCCTAACATCTGGATGATGTAAATAAAGGTTTCAATTTGAAAAGTCCCAACATTTTGTCACTAAAGCATTGATATGTATAAACATTACCTACAGAATTCAAGAGTGCTCTGAAATAAATGCTCAATATATTCAGGGTGAGTTACTAAGGAGAGATTCGAACAAAGAAAACATTCTAAATTGAATTTACTTACCTGGAAGTAGTAATGGTAGCCCGACCTATTTGCGGTTTCAATAATATCAGCTTTTTCCTCCGGCCCAATGCCTGAATAGACTCCGAAATTACTCATTTTGTAAGCGAAACAGAGGTTTGATGAAAATGCAGATTGCTACAAGCTTGCCGCTCTGACTAGGGAGGTTGGAGGCCTACTGGAAGGTTCCTGAATACGTTCGCCTAAAGAGCTTATTCACAATAGACAGTTCGTAAATCTAACACTTTGACGGAGGTCTTCATTTGTCTGAAAATAGCGTGAATAACGAGGATATGGAGATAGTATGATACCTGGATGAACGTGTGCTCAAGCAGTTTGCACTATTGTTTAGAAAGCAGCTTTGATTCCGGATTAAAAAATCGCTGGAGGTGCAGCTACGCCTTTCAACTTTAGCGTACCACCCTCATGCCCGTGATTTTTATATGACCAGTAATTTGCCAGGAGACGCCTGCTCTGGGAAAGAGAGCCATGGTTAGCTTTGACCGCCTAGTAAAGAGCAGATACATTAGTCTGCCAACCAAGATCCGTATAACTCGTGGTATGGTCTTTCCAGTTGTGAGGTATGGATGCCAAAGTTGGATTGTGAAAAAGGCTGACCGCCGAAGAATTGACGCGTTTGAATTGGGGTGCTGGCGGAGACTCTTGAGAGTTCCTCGGACTGCCACAAGATCAAATCAGTCGACATTCTCGACCAAAACCCTTACTGCTCATTGGAGGGTCAAATTCTAAAGTTAAAGCTCAGATACTTTGGTCATCTGATGAGAAGAGAGGAGTCGCTGGAGAAAGATTTGATGTTGGGAAAGGTTGAGGGTCGCCGGAGAAGGGGTAGGCAGCGAACGCGATGGTTAGATGGCATCCCCGAGGCGCTGCAGATGGAGTTATGTGATGTTATGAAGATAGTGAGAGACCGGAAAGCGTGGCGTGACATGGTCCATAGGGTCATGAAGAGTCGGACACGACTGAACTGAACTGAATTTGCCAGGACGCCGCAGGATTCGAAGCTGTTGCCATTATGCCGTTGCAAGCAGTGCCTCATGCCAACCATGATTTAATGTTCAAATGTGTTGTAGCAGCCGCGGCCCGGCACCCTGCACGAACTCTTAATGAGGGCGGCGCGTGGGGGTAACACAATGGGCATTTGGAAACTATAGGGAGTCTCGTTCAGCTTTTACCTGCCGAATCCTCTCGTTTGCGGAATTGGAATGTGCGGAGGACAGGAAGATGGACAGAAACGCTGGAGAAGCCATGATTGGTGCTAGTAACTTTCGATAAACGGAATAGACTTTGTATTCGTAGCACGTCATCATAAGCGGTAACATCACGCGACCAATACCCATTAAGTTTTGTAGCGACAGAGAGGAATGAAACCGCCTAGAACCATGATAATAGTGCCGCAGCTGCACGTTTTATTTGCCTGTCCTTCCTAAAGACATCTATTTTGTACCTATCGAGAATACATAAAATGTATTGCTGATGCACTTTTTTCCCATTAAATTCATTCCACGAGAAAGAAGCGGCATTTTTGTAAGTACAACGACAATCAGAAAGACACATTTATCAATTCAACTTTCTTTTTAGCAGTCGCTCGTTGATACACTTCTTATTATGTTTTCATTTTCATTTAACGGCTACGCTGAAGACGTAACCATAAGTTTACTGCACCAAAACTGAACGCGCACCTTCATATATATCCAATGTGAGACTGACTGCTTTGCATAATCTAACGTGTAGTTCATTTGTACTCCCCTAATTCCGGCCCTCATAGGTCTGCTTCCTATATTAAATTATTCAAGTTTAAAACTTCGGCTTAGTAGTTCAATCCCGTTGCTATGCAGGCTCTCGCGGCGGCGCGCGAAAAAGAAACAATCCCGTTTTCGTAATTGTGTATCTAATCCTGTTGTGCCGGTATCTAGAGTGCGACATGTCCATTCACCGCTCTATGATAAGATATAATGATATCCCCATCATCTCTATTTTGCGCATGTGTGAGATAGCTGGGTGTCTATATATGCGCTTGTCATGTGCTGCATTGAAGGGAGTTTCGTGCTTCCGCAGTAGGCAAGGTACCGGAGTTTGATCCTGACAGCGGAAACTTGGACGTCTTCGTCGAGCGCTTTTAGTTGTACCTCACGGCCAGTGTGGTTTACGAGGTTAAGAAACTGAATCTTTTCCTCAGCGTCATAGAAGAAAATTGCACGTGACGTTCCGAAGTCTCCTTTTTCCACAGCCGCTCAGCAAGTATTATCGGCGCTGCAGAAGCACTTGCAAGCACCCCGGGTTGAGCGAAAGATACAATTTTATTCGATGGAAGCAAATATCTCAAGTGTCTCGGAATTCGTGGTGCAGCATAAGCAAGCTGCAGCTTTATGCGGCTTCAGCAGCTTAATGGAACAAGCTCTTTGGGACCGCCTGCACTCCGAGGCGATGCGTTGCCGGCTCCTGGCCATGAGCGACACCGAGCTCACCTGGGACCATGCTTGCAGCGTCGCTACTACCATAGAAATGCCAGCGAGCGACACAGTGGCAATGGCGTCGGAAACTAAAGGTGAGCATTCGTAAAGCGGCAGCGACGTCTTCTGGCAAAGTAAGTCGTCGGCGCCGATACCGCGAGACGGCGAGAAAACGAATGCTTTGACTCAAAGGAGAAAATCGAAGGGTCATCTATGCACTGGACGGCATACACCTTTGAGTTGTCCGTTCTTGAACAGCGTTCGATTCAAATGTAAAAAATATGCCATGTTACGAAAATGTGCAAAACTAGTGTTGTGCATCAGCTCGAGAGGGAATCGTCGAACATGTACAATCCTTACGTTTTGTTACACAGACAACCATACGGCCACTTCTGTCATTGTAGTCAGTGTAGAGTTAAATGGGCGTAACGTACCCATGCAATTATACACAGGAGCAGCGGTTTTCGTCATGTCGGAGGCAGAGTAATCATTTTTCAAATACAAAGCTCAGGTTAGTACACGTCAAACTGGTTATATACAATGGCACACCGTTTGATATCAAGAGCATAATGGATGTTGAAGGGAAGTACTGCGATCAGTGCTTCCATTTTCCCCTAGTGATTTCTAAATAGTTTAAAGACGCCAGAATTCCTACGCTGTTCGGCAGAAACTGGCTGAAGAATATCAAAATCCGATGGAAAGAAATGGTGCATGTGCAGCCACTGACTAAAGTATAAGATCGGGGTTTATTGAGTAGATCAGCAGGACTCGATCAGCAGGACTGGGCAGATCAGCGGTGAACACAGCAACAGCGAACAGTCAGGTCCAACACGCGCAGCGATCACGCTGCCACTGCCTGGAATGTTCATCATGCACTTCTTCCTCCTCACAATTATCCGCGGGATGAAGAGGAGACAACCTGGCGACTTACGGCGTGAGCAAGACGGCAGGGTCGTAATAGGGTTTGAGACGCTGGACGTGAACAATCTCGCGTCCGCGCTGGCGTAGATCATGAGACGGCGTAAGAGGTTCCACCACATAAAATACCGGAGAGGTGCGCTCCAGAACTCGGTATGGGTCATGATATTTAGCAAGAAATTTTGAAGACAGTCCAGGAGCATTGGAAGGTATCCACAGCCACACAAGAGCACCAGACGAGAAGTCCTGTGTCGAGTGTTGGTTGTCATGGTTGGATGTATGGCGGTAATGGGTGTTAGCTGTGAATACGAGCAATTGGTCGACAGCTTTCCGCATGCTGGGCTGCCTGAGACGCAGGTGTATACTCTTATATGCCTGGCTGATACGGGAGTATGGTGTCGATATAGCAGAGGGGTGGCGGCCGTAGAGGAGAAAAAAAGGACAGAAGCCAGTAGTAGACTGCGTTGCGGTATTGTAAGCGTAAGTGACATACAGAATGACGAGGTACGTACATAGAGACAATGTCGCCGAGGGTACGATCGAAACACTCAGTGAGGCCATTAGTCTGGGATTGATAGGCGGAGGTAGTTCTATGAATAATGTTGCACTTGGTGAGCAAGGCTTTCTCAACGTCACTCAAGAAAACGCGTCCTTTGTCGCTGAGGAGCTCTCGAGGTGGGCCGTGGCAAAAAACAAATCGCTGCAAAATGAAGGAAACTACTTCTGACGCTGTAGCAGATGGAAGTGCGGCGGTTTCTGCATACCTCGTCAGGTGATCAACGGCTGCGATAGCCCAGCGGTTGCCGGCCGTAGTGTAGGGAAGCGGCCCGTACAAAGCAATGCCGACGCGGTCGAAAGGGCGTGAGGAGATGGCTTGCGACATTGACAGGTGAGGCATGAGCGAAGGTACTTGAGTACGAAGGTCTAAATGCCCCGCCAGTAGGAACGCAGCCGAAGACGAGTGTATGTCTTGAAGACCCCCGCATGACCGGATTGTGGGACAGCGTGGAAATAGTCACAGATTTGCGAACGTAGCTGCCGGGGAATAACTAGCAACCACTTGTGTACATCTGCGCAGTAGTTGCGGCGGTAGAGGAGGTTATCACGAATGGCGAAGTGGGAAGCATGGCGTCGGAGAGCAGGCGATGGAGAAGCAGCTGTAGAATTGGAGATAAAATCTAGGAGAGAATTTATCCAAGGAGCTTGCCGCTGCGCTGACGGCATGTCATTTATGTGAAGCGATGGCAGGGAATCATCGGAAGAGGAAAGGCTTCCGACCTCAGCTGTAAGGGGGCAGCGGGAAAGGGCATCGGCGTCGTGATGCTGCCGGACAGAGCGGTGAACAACGCAGACATCATATTGCTGAAGGCAAGGAGCCCATCTTGCCAGTCTGCCGGACGGGTCTTTCAGTGAGGAAAGCCAGCAAAGCGCATGGTGGTCCGTCACTATGTCAAAAAGGCGGCCATAGAGGTAAGGGCGGAATTTAGTAACAGCCCAAATAATCGCTAAGCACACTTTTTCAGTGACAGAGTAATTAGATTCAGCCTTCCTGAGTTTACGGCTAGCATAGGCGACCACGTATTCAGTATAACCTGATTTGCGTTGAGCGAGCACAGCGTCGAGATCAATACCACTGGCGTTCGTGTGGACCTCAGTAGGCGCTGTGTGGTCGAAGTGACGTAGGACAGGCGGTGCCGTGAGGATGCAGCGTAAAGCATTGAAGGCATCGTCGCACGTTGGCGACCATGACGAAAGGTCGGAACTGCCGCACAGAAGGTCTGTCAAGCGACCAGCAATGGAAGCAAAATTTCTAATAAAGCGGCGAAAGTAAGAGCACAGCCCTAAAAAGCTACGTAGATCTCTGTTGGAAGTCGGTTTGGGAAAGACTGCTACGGCACGAAGTTTGGCAGTATCAGCAGATACACCTTCTTTGAAGACAACGTGGCCGAGAATGGTGAGCTGGGGGGCGGCAAAACGACATTTTGTTTCAAATTCAGCTGCAGTCTGGCTTCAGATAGGCAGATAAAAACGTGCTTCAGACGGTAGAGGTGTGTATAAAAGTCAGGAGAAAAGACGAGGATGTCGTCGAGGTAGCAGAGGCACATCTTTCAAGTTTATGCCACGCAAAATGGTGACCATGATCCGCTGAAATGTTGCCGGAGGATTACAAAGGCCAAACGGCATCACTTTAAATTCGTACAAGCCGTCGGGAATTACAAAGGCAGTTTTGGGGCGATCAGCCGCTTCCAGGGGAACTTGCCAGTACCCCGGAACGTAAATCTAGGGAAGAAATGAGCTCGGCGGCTTGCAAACAATCGAGAGCGTCATCGATGCGTTGGAAAGGGTAGACGTCCTTTCGCGTAAGCTTATTAAGGTAGCGATAATCGACACAGAAGCGAATATAACCATCTTTATTTTTTACGAGAACATCAGGTGACACCCAAGGGCTGCTTGAGGGCTGAATCACGCCATTCTGAATCATTAGGTTGACTTGCTCTTCAATAGCCTGGCGTTCGGTTGCAGACACACGATAGGGGCGCTGTCGCAGTGGTGCGTGGGTGCCGGTGTCGATGCGATGAGTGACTGTAGAAGTTTGCCCCAAAGAACTTTGATGAGAGTTGAAGGAGAAGCGAAAGTGATGTAGTAGGTTCAAACGCTGAGTGCGCTGCACTGGAGGAAGATCGGCGTCGATGGAACGGAGGAACAGGTCTGTGGAGGGGGGAGCGGGCGCAGGTGAAGGGGGGCTGAGCGCAGTCACGGCAGAGCGCGACGCGTCGTCAGGTTCCTCAGAGATCAGAAGAGATGCGATTAGCTGGATACTACCGAGGCATTCACCAGGCGCAAAGCAGTAGGGGAGTTAAATGGGTTAGAGACCCATAACGTGGAAAGGCCAGCGTAAATAGCGAGCACAGCGTAGGGCAATGGAAGGCACTTGCGGCGCAGAAAAGTATGGGCTGATGTGAAGAGAACGGTGTCATCACTAACAGGGGCACTAGCGACACGAACAAGCACAGAAGAGCAGGGAGGAAGGTTGACATCTTCGGCGACGAGGGCTTTAGCACAGACATTTGGTGGATCCGCGTCTGGTAAGGCATCGAGCAAAGTCGAGAACCCCACGTCAGCTCGAGCACAATGATAATAGCAGCGTGACACGAAAGGAAATCCCAGCCTAAAATTACAGCGTGTGAGCAACTTGGCAGCACGACGAACTCAATATAATAGAGGCAATTCTGGCTAACTTCTCGAGCGGTGCACGCTGCTAATGGCTTGATATGCTGAGCGCTGGCCGTTCCCAAGGAAAGTACCGCAATTGGCGTCTTCACTTTCATTAAGGAGCTGCATAGTTTTGCGTCCAGAACCGAAATCGCAGCACCAGTGTCAAGTAGAGCCATGACAGCAACACCATCGACAAAAGCTTCAATAAGGTTGGCCGGCGACAAATGAGGACTTGGGAAGTTCGACGCGGTCGCAGTTCTCGCCTTAGGAACTGCGACCTCTAGTTTGTTTCACGTGAAGCGTTCTGTCGATGTCGCATCGGAGATATAGAGCGGCGCCGCGGCGACGGTGAATGGCTGTCGGACATGGCTGAGAGGTCTGGGGAGAAATGACGGCTGGCTGGAGGCTTAGTAGGCGCGGAATACTGAGGTGTCGAAGACCAGTACCCAGAACCATGAGTAGATGGTGCCGACACTGGGAGACGGTTTCGGCAATAACGAGAAATATGTCCAGCCTGCCCGGAAGTGTAACAATTAAATTGGCCGGTTATCTGTCGTGCGCCAGGGATTGCGTGGTCTTGGAGCAGGTCGAATAAACTGCGCAGGTTCTCGAGCAGGACCAGGAGGCTGCTGAACGTAGGCAGGTTGCGGTGGAGTATATGTAGGTGGTGGTCGGGCAGCAACAGCCGCATATGTCAAAGGGGCTGAGACAGGCATGGATTAAGGGGCTGAAGTAAGAGATTCAGCTACCTGTTCTCGAATAATCTGGCGTAAACTGGGAGCTAGGTGTGAAGAAGGCTCTTCATGGCAGGACATAAGGAAGAGCTGTCGAGCAACTTCTTTCCATTGAAGCTCTTGATTTGTGGCAGGAGCGCAGAATGTTCAGCTGCATCTGTCAGGCCAGCAAGCGACTCAGAGTGCATGGTGTTCGTGCGAGCTATGGCCCTTTTTTTGGGCAGTTCATACACTTAACACAATGTGACCACTTCCACGACGGTGCGGATACCTCGAGCAGTCAGCATGTGAAAGGCATCGTCATCGATGCCTTGCAGATGTGCTTGATCTTGTCGGCCTGTGACATCTGTGCGTTGACGCGCTTGCACAAGTCGACGACGTCATCGATATAGCTCGTGAAATACTCGCCAACTTGCTGAGAACGCGCACTCAAGTGCTGCTTAGGGCGGAGTTTCCTCACAGCCGGACGGCCGAAAACTTCAGAGAAGCTGGCTTTGAACACAGACCATGATGAAATGTCCATTTGATGGTTCCGAAAGCATACATTTGCTACGCCGGTAAGATAGAAAATCCCGTTGCTTAACGTCGTTTCCGCGTGCCATTTGTTGTAAGCGCTCACTCGCTCATAGGATGTGAGCCAGTCCTCGACGTCATGGTCATCAGTGCCGCTGACGATGGCAGGGTCTCGCTGGCGGAGGGAGCCGGGACAGATGATGGCCGAACCAACTTGTGCGACTTGGTGGTTAACGTCCTCAGGCATCGCAGGAGGTGGTATTGTGCGGCTGCGGAGCTCCAGGGTGAGAGGATAGATCTTAACCGGCAGCTCCACCAAATGTGAAATGGGAGTTTATTGAGCAGATCAGCAGGACTCGATCAGCATGACTGGGCAGATCAGTGGCGAACACAGCGACAGCGAACATAGTCAGGTCCAACACGCGCAGCGATCACGATGCCACAGCCTGGAATGTTCATCGTCCACTTCTTCCTCTTCACAAAAGAAAGGCCCTTGACTTAAAATATCGAAACGTGTTCGACCCGGGCTAGGGGGCGACAAAGCGTATCCAGATGAGCATCGTAGTTAAGAAGAGAGAGTTACCTGTATATTTAAGGCGCGATCAGTGCCGTATGCCTGGCGATTACGAGTCAAACAGGAATTTATAATTTGGAAAAAAAAAACAGGAGCCATATTGTCACGTAGTGGTGACGAGGTCGACGACACCATTGAAGGGTCGATGATTGCACTAAAGAAACTGTTTATTTGGGCTGACTTGCGCCCGCAAAAGAACTAAGCAACTCGGCGGCGGCGATAGAAACAAACGTGCTCGTCGATCGTCGAACAAAGAATGCCCGTCACACTCG